>JAOTQR010000007.1:16820437-16838886 GCA_025774065.1 Solanum ossicruentum
GGGAGAAACAAAACCGTGCGGCCGTATGGGCGGCCAAAGCGGACAATATATGCACGTGTGGGGCCGGGCTGTTACATCTAGTCTTGATTTATAAAGTAACTAGGTGGTCATTTTATTTGGTGATTCTGCCAAGTGTAGCTAGAGTTAGCTATGTTGAGTCTTGAAGTCTAAATTAATTAAAGTTGATTAGTTTAGTGGACAGCGGAGTTGTTGCATAGGTGCTCAAGTTATTGAATAATTATAGCAAGGAGAAGGGATTAAGAGGTTAATCTGGATTGCAAGAATTTGTAATTGTTATTGCTCCTTGATGATAATGAAGTTGAGTTGAAATCATGTGTGACAGGTCGTAGATTTTCCTCCCCTAAGTAAGGAAATTTCCACATAAATTTCATGAGTTGTCTTACTTTCTTCATTTTTTGTTCTTACCATGTTAAAGGACTAAGTTGAGTGTTAGTTATGAGAAGATATAGGCTATCAGGTTTAATATTATTTGTTGTTGTTATCGAGGAAGCATGGTAACGTGATTGATTAGTTACATGAACTTCTACCTATAATTTGATTCTCATCTTACAATTCAATTCTTTTTCCTGCGCCCCTGTGTAGTTAAACAAAGAGATAAGTATACAAAGCACACCTAAACTATACCACTTTTTCTGAGTTTTACACCTAAAGTATTGAAAATTTGAGAAACACACCTAAACTATCACTTATTAGTTTGAGAAACACACCTCGGTGGTGTGTGTAATACACTCTCTCTTTCATTGGAGAAAACCTTGCCGCATTGATAAAAAATAAATAAAAATATTTATATTAGTTAAAAGTAAAAGATTAAAGTATAAATATTCTTCCGAAAAAATATTATTTTTTAAAAATAAAATTTTAAAATATTTTTCTCACCTACACTATTGCCCCCACCCCCGTATACCACCCACACACCCCTAACAATCCCCATCCCTTTTATTTTTTTTATTTTTTTTATTTTTTTTAATAAAATATTTTTTAAAAGTTCAAACTTCAGCACCTACTTCACTCCTACCCTAAAAAGATAGATTTTTTTAAAATAAATAAAATTCTGTCCCACTTGCATCTAATCCTCCACTCCTATTTTATTTCTATCTTTTTTATAATTTTTTTTATAGATATGTACACATATTTTTAGAAATTATTTTTTCTACTTGTTTATCAAGTATAATAGAAATAAAAAATTTATTTTAAAAATCTTGCAACAAATGAAAAATAATTTTAAAAATAATAAAATAACAAAAGCGGAGAATTAAGTGGGTAGCGTAGAATTATTTTTTCTAAAATAATCAAAATATTTAGATTATTATTTTAAGAGGGAGATGAAATAAGAATTTTTAAAAGAAATTTACAATTTTTGTTTGGGGCAGAGGGGGAGGAGGGAGTACAGTGAGAGGAAAGGGTGGGGTGGGGTGGGGTAATAAAAATATTTATATTTTATTTTACAATTTTTTTTGAAATAATAATATTTTAACATTTAATTTTAACTAATACTATAATTTATTTATTTTTTAGCCAAGGTGGAATGTTTTGTTCATGCAAAGTGTGATGTGACATTTTCTAAAAATAAAAGAGAAGGTGTAACGCACGCACCATGGTGTGAGTGGAATAAAAGATAGAGGTGTGTTTCTCAAACTAATAAGTGATAGTTTAGATGTGTTTCTCAAATTTTAAATACTTTAAATATGAAACTCAAAAAATGTTATAATTTAGGTGTATTTTGTATACTTTATCTCTTCAACAAATGAAAATGAAATTTGAGAAATGAAATCATCACACAACATTTTCGTAAGAAGTATCTCTGGCCCACTAAAGTCAAAAAGTATAGCATGACCCCTTTAATCCTTTTCCTATGATTTAGGTGATGATATTTATTGATGATTCCAATACATATAATCTAGTGGGGACTTGATGATGATGGAGTGATTTTCATGTTCCTTAGAGAAAACGAAAATAATTGAAAATAAGTCTCGTCTCCTGCTTATTTTTCTGATGTTCAGTAAGTTAACAAGAAAATATTATTCCAATAATATTTATACATTACCCACCAAAACGATGGAGACAAGTAGGGATGGTAAGTGGATGTTCAGAGTTGGCGTGGGCAAGGAGTAAGAAAATGTCTTCCAACCATTCGAATTTGAAAAAGAACATGAAAAATATTATCCCTTATACCAACACAACCCTAGACTTCTTGTGTGTTTGGTGCATTTCTTTTCATAATAAACATTAGAAAAACAAGTTTCAGGTGTCATTTGAATGAAATTCTCAGACCCTTTTTTATTTTTAACCAACTTTCAACTCTGAGCCTCAAATCCACAAAATACCCTCAAACATGAAAGTGAAAGCGTTTCTAAATTTATTTTTACATTTTAGAACTGATGAAACTGACATAATTCCATTCTAAGACACGAAACTCCAGAAGGTACCAAAACTCACTTTTAGAACACTTGAGCCTTCGAACCCAAAAATGCCTACAACCTTTCACTTTTCAATGGAATGTAACCAACCACAACAGTGGATTAAGACAGACTTGGGGCCACCAACAGGAGGGCTAAAATGGTAATTTGACAACACAAGAAAATCCACAAGGCTAAAACAAATCATATAGAAGATGGCAACAAAGGCGAAGGAAAAGCTAACAATCAAGTTATAAGTGGTAATTTTTCATTAGTTGTACTGTCATTGCAATTTAAGAGCACGCATTTAGTTTTATTGACTAGAGTTGTGCACATGATTTTTAATAGGTCCAAATTTTACGAACTTCAGAAATAGCATCCCACCTCCTCATACAGGGATGAGATCTACGAATATTTAACCCTTTTCAAACCCCACTTTGTGGGACTACACTAGATATGTCGTAAATTTTAGAGACTGCCATGCCCTTAGTTTAGGTGTGTAAATGGAAAGATTAGTCAAGTTCAAGGAGGTAAATGAATTAACCTAAGAAAGCAAACCAAAAGAATAAGATGATGTAAATGTCCAACAAAAAGAGGTACGGAATTGTATCAGTTCCTTAGGCCAACCCCAAAGTGAAATCTCCCAGTCCGCTGGTCATTGAAGGCATATTCTAGTCTTAAAGGTCCCAGTGGCGAGTCAACGCGAATACCAACCCCACATCCATATCCACTTCCAGGTTTTAGCCTTGCTCCAGCAGGATCACCTGTTAAGGAAAAATAACAATTCAATGAAAGGATGCCAATGTACAATGTAAAATACAGAGTGGAGAATTCTTTTGGGCTAGTTAGTATGAAGTTCAAAAACTTGGTGGAGAATGAGCTCGCCCCTCTATCATCTCCCCTTAAATACCAAACTTTTGTCTATTGCATAATTATCATCGAGTGCATCCAATCCATACATCACATGTTGTACTCTTAGCACCAGACCAAAGCCCACAGGAATCCAGAGATCAAGATTTTGTCAAATGATATAATGCAAAGCATGACAGAACAACAAAACATGCATAGCGAGATACATCCCCTTGCAAGCAAAATTTACACTAACTTGAGTAGTTTGTTTCTCAACGAAACCTCTAGTAGATAAATTTTACAGAGTCCGGAGAAAAAAACCCTCAAGTGGAAAATATTCTTCCTTCCATGATTGATTGACAGCAATAAGAATACCTTCCCGAAATATAGTTACAACAAATATGCCGATGTTTATTCTACCAATTCGGTCGCAATTAGACTACTCCTTCCATTAAAAATGATGAAAATGGTACGAACTACTGGGGATTTAGGAGGTGTGGGGGGTGGGGAGAAGCCAAAAACCAAAAAAAGTAAACAACATTAGACTAGACATACATACCATGAACACTTGGACCAGATCCAAGGTCTGTGCCATAATCAGCAAATACAGCCCCTTCTACTGGCCCCATCTGCAAAATGAGGGAATATGATAAGGAAGATCACACATAGAGCTATCATGCCAAAGACGTTTATCGAAGAACTAATATGTTGTGGAACCCAAGGATAAGGCTTAATGGTCGATGAAGCTGGAACAAAGACCATGGAAGACTAGGATCCATAGCATAGTAGAGACAAAAAGTTTGGTTATTTCCTTCTCATCTATCTACAAACACTGGAGCAGTGAGTTATCAGGTAGTCGTCCTAGTGGAATGTAAGGATACAGGACCCTCATGATGTAATCAAGTTGTATACAAGCTGTCCTGAATCCACAGAGGTGTTTTTTGAAAAATAAAAGAACATTAGCACCACCATCTTGGTAAGAGTTGAGATTAGCACCAGTGCATTCATTGGACGGATGAGAAAGACAGCAAAAACTACCAAAATTTAGAATGTGTTCAACTATCAAACTATAGTTTGCAACAGCCTCCACTTACCAGAGGAAAGGAAATTTCTCCACAGCCAACCACATAAGACCGGCCAGAGCCAACTGTGCCTTCTTTATATCCTCTTACACTATTGGTTCCACCAAGCACAAATGCTTCATGAGGCGGAAAATTACCAACCACATGACCACCAGAGACACTGCAAAAAGAATCACAATAGCCAGCAATTCAAGTTACGGAAATTTTTAAGGGATACAGTTGAAGGAAGAAAAACCAAATTCAGCAGCATTCGGGCTAATCATCATAAAAGATGGAGAGTACCTTAGGAGAAGACGCATAGGACCTAATACCAATCCTTTTCTAGCACGCGCATTGACTCTGTTGAAAACTAGCCAATCTGACCACACAGGAAGTCCCTGATCCATGTTGAAAACAAACTGCAAAACAGCAGGGGAAATAGTGAAGGGATAAATCAAGAATTTTTTCCATCCCGACATTTATCAGAGAAGGAATCTGGAAGAATATAAAAAAACTGACCACTGAAGAACTAGGATCACCAGAACCAGTATACACAGTCTCAAGTTTGGCAAGTAACATATCATCGTGAGTGTTGCCACTGCAGCAGTTCAAAAAGGAACACATTGTACACTTTCTTATGGTCAGATATACAACACTTCAGGCAGCATAAACCATCATCAATCTATACCTTGCAGTAAGTGGACTACTGTAGTAGTCCCTTATAACAGGATTCCCCTTGTCATCTCGAGCACCAGCACGCTGAGAATTCAAATAGGAAGGACAAGTAGCAACATCATTAAGAGAAACAGGAAACAAAGAATATGACAGACACCGGAAAGAATAATCAAATAACTCTGTTGATTTCCCAAGACTTAAAACAAGGAAAGAGTCGTCATCCTCCATGGCACACTCTTACAATACAATCTTTTCCTCAAAAGATTACTCAAACTACTCATGCCTAGATTCTGCTAGTTATTGCATAAACGACTCAAATTATCCGGGCTTGTCATCATTGCATCACTAAGCACAAGTGACATTTATCTTTTATTTTTTAGATAAAGCACATTAAATGTTTCTCTTTTTAACAATGGATACTCCAAAATTCATGTATTGGGAACTCTTTGGTCCCTGAAACAACAGTAGTTCAATGCAATTTTTTTTAATCCCTCCGACCCAATTTACAGGAAGGTGTTTGACCAGGCACAGGGCAGAGAGTATAAGAATGAATGAAAGACTGTTTAAACTTGTGGTTAAAAATAAACCATAGATTTTGGTGCCACTATAATACATCGCATTAAGGATAAAATAAGAAGTTTAAAGTTAAATTGTTACCAAATATAGAGAGGTGTCATCCTTTGTAGGACTCACTAAAAAATGGAAAACGTGCTACATAAATTAGGATGGAAGGAGTTGGGGATTGTAAATTCAAAAAAATTAATTACTACTCCCTCCGTTCCAAAAAGAATGACCTACTTTCTTTTTTAGTCTGCTTAAAAAAGAATGACTTCTTTCTTTTTTTGGCAACATTTTAGTTTTAACTTTCCACGTGGCAGGTTTAGAACCACAAGATTAAAGGGTTTTTTGGTACATTTGACATAACTTTAATTTACAACCACAAAATCAAAAAGTCTTCTTTATTTTTTCAAACTTTATGCCAAGTCAAACTAAGTTATTCTTTTTTAAAAACAAAAGGTGTACTAACTAAACCCATCCCAAAAATCCCATCTAAACAAGAATTAGGATTAAATCCTGCACACAGTTAATTGCGCGCTAGGTCACCCTATTGAAGTTGGAAAAACAGAAAGATCTTCGGATATTGACACTAAATACGTATTAGGCCTTTCCAAAACAACAGTTGAGTCTCTCACAGGCAGAAATTGCCATTCTCCTGGAGTAACCAATTCAACTCAATGTCAACTGGAGACTACTATAACAACTGTTACAGTCTCCAAAAATCAATAAAGATTTTTATCAGCACATTTCCCTCTATAACCATGCAAACCATAGCCAAAAGTACAACATTCATTTCACAAGATGGCATATATTATCTGAAGACATTAATATGAAAGCTACCTGAAATATGATTCCAGCTGTCCCATTCCACTTTGGCCTGAATGGCCGACTGTATTCAATTCCGGCTGTGACACGTCCAATCGTCAGGCTACCACCAGGGTGATTATGAACAAGTGTGCCAGGTGTCCTGGAATTCTAGTCAAAATAGAAAGTTGGGTAGAAATGAGCTCCCAAGAACTGTCGTGATATATACTCTAGGGAACTTTAAATTACCTGTATCATAATTGACCTTGAAGTCCTCTTATCATCTCCTTCAATCCATGGATCTGTATAATTTATCCGAAAGATCGAGTCGATTTGCCCCCGCTCTAGCGACAAATTCAGCTTTTGATTTCTCCCTAAAAGATTTTTGTGGTATATCGCACAACTGAAATGGATGGAAATAATGAACAGCATATCCTAGGGGAAAAAATTGAAAGTGATCCTTTCTTTTTGGAAAAATAATACAAGGTGGAAATTTAGTGACATAACAACTATAATAGCTAACTCCTAATACTCAGCAGGTCAATTACTAACAGTGATGTCTGCTTATAGTGATCTAAGGCTTGCCATCCTTCAAAAGAAAAAGAAGTCCATGCAAGAATTTCTTTCCTAGAAGTATTTTAGCTAAAAGATAACCTCATTATACAGATTTCTTTTCTGAGAAAAGATAGTCACGTTAGCCTCTTCATAATGTCCATCCCGTAAATGCTATTTAGAGTAGATATGCAGCTTGTTAAATAAAAGCACCAAAAGTAATAGAAATATATATTTTTTGCAGAAGTGTTCTGCACAGGGTTAAGCTTTTCGTAAGTGCATCTGAGTAGTGCACTGAATATGCTCTTTTTTTCAGAATAGAAAGTCACTTTAAATCCATTATGGCTTTTTGAAAAGTTGTCCTAAATGTTAATCCATAATGGCTTTTTAAGTATCTTGAATCCATCATCCAAAGTGGTGGCGACATCGAAGATATGTCACACATTGTACTGGGGCAGCATGGACGAAATAGAGGCTTGCCTCTGGAGTATTGCGTGATAAAAAGATACCACCTAAAGTTAAAAAGGCAAGTTTTACAAAATGGTGGTTAGACCATCTCTGCTATATGGGGTGGAGTGTTGGCCAATTAAAAATTCACATGTTCAGAAGATGCAGGTTGCGAAGATGAGGATGTTGAGATGGATGCGTGGACATGCCAGGAGTGATAAGATTAGGAATGAGACCATCCCGAAGAAGTTAGCGGTGACCTATGTGGCTGATAAGATGAGGGAAGCGAGACTGCATTGATTTGGACATTTGCAGAGAGAGGAGTATCGATACTCCTGTTAGGAGGTGCGATAGGTTGGATTTAGGGGTTACACGGAGGGGAAGAGGTAGACCGAAGAAGTATTGGGGAGACGTGATTAAATAAGATATGGGGAAACTTCATCTCACCAAGGACATAACCTTAGATAGAAAAGAGTGGAGGTAGCGTATTACGGTAAAAAGCTAATAAGCTAGCAGGAGTTGGCTGATGTATGACCTTGTGATATAGTAAATTCGTAGGAGTAGTTATGTCTTTACATCCTACGTCGTCATTATTCGTCTTATATTTGTTTTACCTTTATCGTATTTACATACTATCATTTGCTTTTTTTCCTTTCTCCTTTCTTTTCCCTTTTTTTTTCCATATATATTACATTCGGCTTATGGGGCTCGATTCTTTTAAACGAGGGTTTTCCAAAACAACTTCACTATCTCTACAAGGTAGTGGTAAGGTTTACGTACATTTTACCCTCCCCATACCCCACTTGTGGGATTCCACTGGGTATGTTGTTGTTGTTGTTGTCCTAAATGGTTACTCAACTTAATACGGAAAACTCTACATACTTTGCATATGGGTAGGTTTACCGGTACATCAACTAGATAAACCATAGCCGGAGTATGTACCGTTAAAAATTTTCAAATTAACCATTTAGAAATGTATATAACCAAGTTTTGAGCAATCTTTAAGGACATTGAAGAAAGCCAAGCTTTGACCATTAACCCCGAAAAGATTTCCTAAAATTGAAAACAGATCATAACACCACAGAGAATTTCATACTATTAGATTACCTGCCAATCAATCCAGCAAGGGGTCCACTTGTGACCCTGAAATTGAAACAATACCAGTAAACAACAACGGACTACCCAAAAGAAACATAATGAAAAAGTAGTTTTCCAAGAATAATAGCTTCTCAAATATCACATACCCACTAGAGATTCCACCACCGGCAGAAATACCACCCCCACTCTTGCGCTCGACAACATTCATAACTAAGTCTATCTTACCGGGGTCTGCAATATTACATCAGAAAGTTACTCTACACAAAGAACAATGGTAACACGCACAGTAGATGGGCAGAAGGGTAAGGAGGGGCCCAGAGCATCAGCAAACCAAAACTTTTTGTTGTGCACAGTCTCTTCTAAAGTACGGTATTTTATATAAAGCTTTTATAACTATTCACCAAGCACAACCAAAGAAAACCACAAGCAAATTAGCTTTTTAGTTATTACTAAGTCTTAGATCTAAACTTGACAAAGCAAACATAGTTTGTCATAACTTCTAATGTCTTCTCCAAGAACAAAACACTTTTTTCACAAACCAGATATTTTTTTATTCATTCTTGGATATAATACATGATTTTTTTTTTTAATGAAACTGATAAATTGTATTCATCAGCATTCAGGCCTATGCTGCACCTCCAAAAATTTACAAAAAAGCAAGGATCCTATAAAATCCACTAATTGGATTTCCAATTCTATATTTTGTTCTTTAAACCAAAAGCCTAAACTAGTAATAGCTTGCCAATTAATCTTCTGTAATGAGCATTCTTTCTCTTGGAAGATCCTCTGATTTCTCTCCTTTCATATAGTCCACCATATGCATGCTGGAACTGTTCTCCACCATCTGTTCTGGCTTATACTTCCAACTCTCTTCATCCAGCAACTAAGGTCTGTTGTGTGTCTGGCATATGCTCCAGTTTACTTGGCTATGATAGTGAAGAGATCCCACACTTGTACAGTTACTTCGGAATGGAGGAAGAGATGCTTGTTGGTCTCAAATGCCTCTTTGCATAGCATACATCTAGAAGCTATGCTAATTCCCCTTTTCTGCATCTCTTTGCCACTAAGAAAGTGAAGCACTTAACTTTAGGTTAAGCCACTTTTCCAGATAGTAATCCAAGAACCTGCTGACCTTCCTGCAGTTTCAGAAAGTGCCCATTTGTAAACCCTACTGAGCGTAAAAAATCATCCTTATGTTGTATGTTGCTCCCATAATAATTTGTCTCCTTTCATGTTAGTACCAAGAAATCCACCTAGATTCAGCATCTCTATTACCCAAGTCATTTCCCAATCATCAAGGAGCCAACTGAAAGTCAAGTTCCACCCTCGTGGTGACCACATTTCCTGTATGCCGCACTCAGGGTTCACACATATAGGAAAGAGTCCAGGAAATAAAGACTGTGGGTGCCATGGCTACTCCAGGTCTCTTTCCAAAAGGAGATTCTGTCACCACCTTCCAACTTTGACCTTTGTATAGGCCTTGAGTATCAACCATAGACTCCCAATGGACCTCCAAACCCCATAGGTGGTAATTACTTCACTTGTGCACCACTGTTCCTCCTGTTCATATTTATGGAAAATTACTCCCTTCCATAAGGCCTCATCTTCTTGGTTATACCTCCAGAGCCACTTCATGATCAGACTTTTATTTTGTAGATTTAGGTTTCTCACTCCTAAACCACCAAACTTCCTGTTCTGTTGGACTATAACCCACTTCACGAGGTTGAAACTCTTCTCAATTTTGTTCCCTTGCCACATAAAGTCCCTTCTTAGCTTATCCAAAGTCTTAACCACTTTCCCAGGGATAGGGAAGAGAGACATTTTATATGGTGGTAGGCAGTCTGATACTGATTTAAATTAACGCAATCTCCCTCTTATTATTTGAAGTTACATTAACTTAACACTTCAGTATAAATGTAACTTATTAAAATAAGACGTTAGTTTTAAGGCCGAAGTCAAAACGGCTATAACAACACCAACACACCCAATGTAATCCAATAAGTAGGGTCCTGAGGAGCTAGCTGACTTGGGATAGAGAGGTTGTTTCCAATAGAACCTCGGCTCAAATACGTACAATTAAACAAGTATAGAAAGGAAAATAACGACAGTAAAATAGAAGATAAGAAATTATAATACTCAGTCCGTCCCAATTTGTGGTTCCGTTTAACTTGCACAAATATTTAAGAAAGAAAGACTTTTGAAATTTGGTGTCAAATATAAGCCTTAGACACTTGTGTGGCTATAAATCAGTTCATTAACGATAGAAAGAAAAGTTTAAATTTAACTTTTTTTCAAAATATAGAAAAGTGGCATGGGCTTCGATAAATGCTGGACACAAATTCTTGCAATTTGTTTAGAGAAGTTTGAATATTTTTAACAAACACCCAAATATTCTAAACCTAAATAAGCAAAAGGTGTACCTTAGCCGAAGAGTGATGGAAACAACGGAGTGAAGAATTTAAAGAAGAAATGGTATTTATCCAAAGAACATAAGCAGTCGTGGATGTGTTTTGTAACCCAAAATCCCTATTCCTAGAGGTGCTACAAATAGGTTGAAAATATCACTGTAAAATGATGAAGAAAGATAGGTTAATTCAAAAATGGGTTTACTAGCTTGGTTTGGGTTTTGTACTGAGAAATGGTCAGGTCATTGGATTGGGTTAAATATACTATTTGGACCAATAAGATGAAGCAAATTGTTTAATAAATGACTCATCAATTATTCTGCTGTTAAAAAAGGCATTTTTAGACCTAAAAACGAATAGAAGGCGGTTTTGATCAAATAGATGGAAGGAAGGTACTTTCTCAAACATTTATGATACGTTAAGGGTATTTTGACCCTTTCCTAATGAACACTTTCCCTGGTGAGTTAACTAGTTCTTCCTTGCAGTACCTGCAAACACCATGTCTTTCCAACTTCATTATTTATGATATTTTTTCCCGATACTATTGTATCATTTCATCCTTGATTTCTGCCATATAATCCACCCCACCCCACCCCAAATCCAAAAGAAAAATCCCGGAGAGCCCAAGTTATAACAAAAATAAAAATGCATTTTGCACAAAGAGAAGTGCAACAAGAGACAGTTGAAACCATCTTCACTTAAGCACCTCCAGAAGGTTGGGGAATAATGCTAACATCTTCCATAATGCCCATAGCTAAGACAGTGTCCACATCTCTTTTCCCTTGAAGCATGCTGTAAACCTAAACAAGAGTAAATGAAATTTGACTTTCAAACAAGCACAACGATAGTGGATTTCCCAGGAAGAAATATGGCATACAATTTGAAAATATTCCATGGAATTGTAAAATCAGGAATTTCAGTTATGCCAATTCAAAATCAAAAAGTTATAGAAGTGCCTATGGTAGATTCTTTTGGTAATTTGATACACTATTTTTAACCTGTTAAGGATAAACGCATAACTAAGGACCTCTCTTGCAATAAACAAACAGAAAGCCAACGTCAACTTTGTGACTTCTAGATTGAGATTATGAAAAGATAAATGACAAAAAAGTAAGGGTGTTATGTTGTGCAACAGGCACAAACGAGTAGAAGTTGGAAAAAGAAACGGACAGAAGGAGGGTCTGTGCAACTGCTAAGCAACTATTTCTCTGTTTACGCTTCCGAATTATTTCTACTGCAGGTCAATCAATTTTTGCACCAAAAAATAGGACAAACCTTCCAACAATTTCACACAATCACAACAACAACATACCATATGTAAACCTTACCCTACCTTTGTGCGGTGGAGAGGTGGTTTCATCAGACAATTTCAGACAATCAGAAGGCGGAAATTGGTAAGGGAAAGAAGGCACATAATTTTCTAAGCATTAAAGTTTTCTTTCTCCATACTTCGGGATACTGCAATTACCAGCTATTAGCTATAGAATGAACCTCCTACTAAAGCTACAGGTTCTGCAGCAGAATGAGAGAACACAAAAGGAAAAATAAAAAGCAAAAAAGATAAGCATACGAGGAAACTCACTACTCTTAACATACTTTACCTACTTTAGTTCACTACTCTTAAATACTTTAACCTACTTATAGAATCACAATGCTACTAAGAATGTGTTTCAAATTGTACAAGTTTCAGGTATTACAAGATGTATATTAGAACAAAAAAATAATGATGTTACAATAGAAAAGACTTGTTTAAATATACCTGTCCTTTCTTTGAAGTAAGCTGCCGAAATATAGTTTCAGGCCTTGTTTTCCCTCCAGTTGGCTCACCACTAGGACATGCAAGCAAGTGTAAGAAATTACCAAGAGTTATTACATTCACTAAAACCATAGGTATAAGAAAGTTGGGTTCTTACGTCCTATCAAGGAAACGGATGGCTATGTTATTCACCTCTGCTTCAGAAACTTCTAGCCTAATCATACCTCCAGAGAGCATCTCTATACCCGATACCTACAGGAAAGATAACTCTAACCAAGATTTCCCGAATCACAATGTAAGGCATTCAAAACAAAAAATAAATAACAACAGGTTGCATATGACATAAATAAGTGCTAACCGCTCCAAAAAGACCGCGCTCTATGTACCAACCATTTATAGAGCTTATTATTTCATCTATCCGCTTGATATTAACGATTTTTCCTGCATTGCTTGACACCAAAATAAGCACAGGATGGGTTGCTTACATACAGAATGTAACATATACACTGATTATCTCATATACTTGAAAGAAGAAAATAAAAAGCAGAAGCTCATTAATAGGTAAAGAAATGACAATAGAGGGTGTCTAGAAAGAGTATAGTATAAGGAAGGTGTACCATATCCATCTCGAAAAGAATCCTCTATAAACCTTGCTGGAAGCACATTTGCTCCTTCACATACCAAACCATGGAACTCTTGGTTTGGTTCTACCTTATGCCAAAACGTAGCGATATTAGCAATTATACAAGGCAATAAATGAGAAAATAATACATTCTAGATTAATCATCACAGCCACTTCGTTGTGCAGGGAACACTTAGAAACTTTTAATTTGATTATAATGTCTTTATTTGCTTATAGAAAAGAACTCTTTAAATCTGATTGAATTTTTAGGTTGAATAGTTGCCTACTGTTGAAATTTCAATTAATAAAGTGAAATAACAGTATTTGAATACTACCTTTTTAACCTATGCAAACACAATAGTTTATATCCCACTTTTTAGCGGTCCCAGGATCGAATCCCCAGGGCCACTGATGTGTTACCCGGACGTGCATCAGGGGCCCGTGGAATAATAGTCGAGTCCACAAAGCGGGCATTGGACACCACGGTCATCAAGAAAAAGAACAACTCCAGCAATTTACTTGTATTGAAATGACAGTATGTTTCATTCTACTTTGATTGGGACAATCATTTTGAAGCTCAAGTAGTACTTAAAAACTAATACAACAAAAACGTCTAGTAGGGGTCGGCTATATTCCCCTCAATTTGGACCGATATCATTCTAATATCAATAAGGGGTCGTTAGGTAAGTTAGAGTTATACATATATTAGTTATACAAGTAGCAGTTATGCAGGTGTTATTATTTCACCTTCTACCCGCATAAAATAAATACACAAATTCCATCATAATTTATAACCAAACATCTTACTTCCTAACTAGCTACCAAGCATGGTATAACTTTGCGGAAAGTAATACATGAACAAAGAGATGTACCTGGAATACCAAGCGAATACCGTCTCTAGTATCCACAGCAACAGGCATGCAAGAGCAAAAGTAACCACTAGCTACAATCCTATGCACATCCTCTTGCACCTCTCGCACAGTAAGCGCCGAATTGGGTCGGCATGCTTTGAGTGCATTCAACGCCTCACTCTCCAAATCCTTCCGTTCAAGTTCTTCGCCATCCTTGTTTCTCACTAAGACTTCACTGATCAGAACTCTCTCCTCGCTCCCACTCCCGGTTTTGGGACCCGACGACGGAGTCCCATCCAAGTTGCTCTGAGTCAATGCAATTGATGCACAGCAAAGTAGAGGGGTATTTGATGAATTCCAAGAAAATGGATTAATGTTTCTGGGTTTTCTTAGAAATTGAAGAATTGCATTTTGGGGATTGAACTTTTGGTGAAATGGGTGGGTGAATTTGGATAAAATTTGTGAAGCTCCACCATTTTGATGAAATGGGTGTGGGAATTTGGGAAAATTTTGCAGTAGATTGGAAAAGAATGGGTTAGGGGTATGGCTGTGTAGAGGAAGGGGAGAGAAGAGAGGGAGTTTGATAGAAGATGAAGTGAAGCGAAGGTCTTCGTTTTGGGGCATAGCTGAATGTTACTGTAACCCACTAGGGTTTTAGGGGTTGAAGAAGAGAATGAGGTTGCACTCTCAAAGCTGATGCCTGACAGGAGAGACAAAAAGTCACTAACATATAATTTCTTTTTGTTGAAAATATATGTAATATGTATATTCATATACACACTTACCTACTAAGCTGTACAAAAAATTACGTATTCATATTTACGTAACACTTACCAAATAGTTATACAATTTTGAAAATATTGTGTATTTATACTTACCTATTAATTGTACAACATTGAAAATAATTATATACTTAACCAATTTTATGCCTATAAATAGACATTGATTTTCATATTAAGAAATACATCAAAATATTAACAAGAAACGTTATTACTCTCTCTTTGTTCCTTTAAAATTTTAGCATTTTTGTATTAGTTTTATAACATGTTATCAGCATGATACTCTATCGAAGAGTGAAGATTAAGTTTCAAGTCTAAGATATTATTATTTTACTTATATTCATTATATCTAACCTTGCTAAGGCTTGAGTTTGTTGCACTTTAAAGTTCTGTTAAAAATATTTTTCATGAGTACTAAATGCTGAAATCCAGTTGAATGCTATGAGTCTTGGAGATACCATTAAGAATGAAATAAAGCATGTGAGGCTGAAAGACTATAAGCCTATTCATAAAATATGTTCCATTAAAATGTTTCATTCCTTGAAATAAATGTGATAGCAATGCATAATGTCTAAAAGAAGACAAAGTGATTGAATGATGCACATGAACTTAGAATGAGATACTAAGCTATCATAAATTGATGTGCTAAGATAATTGTGTTCCATTCTTAAAGAATGAGAATTTTTTATAGTGCTACAGATATAGATTCATTCGCTAAAGTGAACGTGATAGTATTCAATAAAACTTCTCAATATGAATGTGCACTTGTGATGGGATCACAAATTATCTCCACAAGAGAGATAGAGTAATTGAGAAAGAATAAATTTAAAAACTACTCCCGGAGTAAGATTGAAATTTGCTCATATATTTATTAAAACAAAAGATACATGTCATGGTAAACTTGGAGTTTACTTATTAGACATATATTGAAGAAATAAAAGATTCTTCAAAGATTGCTTGTTCTCGTGATAAGTTGATGGGATCAACTAATGTTGAGGTTAAATCCTCGAAATACTAAAAGTATGAAATGTGAGAACATAATTCTTTCCCTAATGTTAATCAGCCACCAAAGAAAAATCAATATAAAAAGGGAAAAGAAAAGATGAGAAACATGAAGCAGTTAGAACAAATTGTTTTTGATGTGGCTGAAGAAATCACTATGCACGTGATTGTCGGACTCCTAAACACTTGGTTGATCTTTATCAGGCATCACTAAAAAAGAAGGATAAAAATCCTGAAGCTAATTTTATAGCCAAAAATCGTGGTGACTTGACACACTTGGATGTGACAGCTTTCTTTGATTACCCTTAAGGAAAAATAAATCACTTCATTGATGATGGTTCCGTAAATGTGGAAGAATATAATAATGATGTTTAATATTTGCTAGATATTATTAATATTTATTGCCTTTGTACTAATTATAATATAAAATATTTCTAAATATGCTCATCAAGTTTCTTTAGTAAATGTATGAAAATATGAATTTTTAATTTGTTGGTTCAAATAAAATAATAACAAAGTGAACCATTTTTATAGGTTATTTTAAATCTAATCATCATACCTACTTTGTACACACACAAATATTTTTGAAAAAAAAAATATTAATAGAGATTTTATTTTACTCTTTTTGAAGATATGGATAATTCTCAAAACAAGTTGTCTAATTATGAAAACATTTGCTTGATTGATTCTGGCACAACACACACGATATTTAAAAATGAAAAATATTTTTCTGATTTGAGTATGGGCCGTATAAATATTACTACAATTTCTGGTAGTACAAATTTGATTGGGGACTTTGGGAAAGCCATTATAATTTTTCGCAAAGGAATAAAACTCACAATAAATAATGCTATGTTCTCCTCTCGATCTCGGAGAAGTTTGTTGAATTTTAAAGATATATCTTGTTATAACTGAAAATGTCTCTGGTAGACATGTGTTGTTGAAAAGTTCCCAGCATTATCTTTTGGGTCGTATCGGACAAAGATTAGTGCAATTGAAGAACATTCTAT
The DNA here is from genome assembly GCA_025774065.1 of Solanum ossicruentum. Classification (NCBI taxonomy): domain Eukaryota; kingdom Viridiplantae; phylum Streptophyta; class Magnoliopsida; order Solanales; family Solanaceae; genus Solanum; species Solanum ossicruentum. The sequence continues at coordinate 16,837,324 of JAOTQR010000007.1, forward strand.
ATTAAATCAGAAATTTACTGATTCCAATACTTTTGCACTTTGACACAATCGTCTGGGACACCCTGGATCCATAATGATGAGACAGATCATAGAAAGTTCAAATGGTCATCCATTTAAGAATATGAAGATTCTTTTAAATGATGAATTTTCTTGTACTGCTTGTTATCAAGGCAAGCGAATTATGAGACCATCACAAACAAAGGTGGGAATTGAGTATCCTGCGTTCTTGGAACGTATATATGAAGATGTTTGTGGACCTATTCACCCATTTAGTGGGTCATTTAGGTACTTTATGGTGCTAATAGATGCATCTTCGAGATGGCTCATGTATGTATGCTATCATCTCATAACTTGGCGTTTGCAAAATTGTTGGCACAAATTATACAATTACGGGCACAATTTTTCAATAGTCAGATTAGAACAATTTGCCTTGACAATGCAGTAGAGTTTACATCCCAAGCATTTAATGATTATTGCCTATCAATTGGGATAAGAATTGAATACTATAGCTCATGTTCACACTCAAAATGGCCTTGCTGAGTCATTAATTAAAAATTACAGCTGACAGCAAGATCACTGCTTATGAAAACTATGTTACCCACTTCTGTTTGGGGTCATGCAATTTTGCATGCGGCAACACTGATTCGTCTCAGATCGACACATTATCATAAGTTTTCTCCATTACAGTTGGTTTTAGGTCAAGAACCTAATATATCTCATTCAAGAGTTTTTGGGTGCGCTGTATATGTGCCTATTGCACCACATATTGCACTAAGATGGGACCTCAAAGAAGGTTAGGAATATATCTTGGGTTTGAATCACCCTCTATCATTCGGTATCCTAAACCATTGGCTGAAGATATATTCACTGCACAGTTTGCAGATTGTCGGTTTGATGAGACACATTTTCCAAAATTAGGGGGGAGAAAGTAGTGAAATCAAAAGAGAAATTTTGTGAAAAAATCCACCTTTGTCTCATCTTGATCCACGCACTTCTATTTGTGAGCAAGAAGTACAAAAGATTATTCACTTGCAGAAAATAGCAAATCAAATGTCAGATATATTTACTTATTGGAAATGGATAACTAAGTTACATATTCCTACAGTGAATGTGTCTATCCGGATTGATGTCCCAAAAGGACCATCTGCTAGTATCACAGCTTGTGAATCCCAAACACGCTTGAATTGTGGTAGACCATTGGGTTCAAAGGATAAAAGTCTAGAAAGAGAAGCGTAAGGAATAATAGAGATGATAATGCAAAAGAACCTAAAGAATGTCAAGACTGGAGAAATCTTGATTTTTCTGAAGAAATCAGTGATCTCGAGACTAAAGCAAATGAAGAACTTTCTATAAGTTCCACTGCTGATGAGGTAAATTTAGATCGATCGAAAGTTACAGCATACCCGCAGGTACTGACGTGCAAGCTAGAGAGTCACCTTCTTAGGATCTATGTCTACCGTTGAAGTGCTCTCTTTGCCTCGGGAGCAGATTTTTGGTATATGCATGTACACTTATTTTCTGTATTTTGCATTTATGTATATTCGAGGGTATGACGGGGCCCTG
>JAOTQR010000007.1:16841864-16856697 GCA_025774065.1 Solanum ossicruentum
CTGTGTATTCTGGGAGCTGCTGCAGGTGTGGATAGTCAATAAAACAGAGGAAACTCTGCCGAAATTTCGGTAGAATTTCAGGCTATGTTTATAAAGGAATTCGGCTTAGTATGTGTTTAAGTGCCCCTATCGGGCACTGGTCACGACCCCAGGGAGGGGTGTGACAGGTTTCTCTTAAATTAATTAAGTTTAAATCGATTTTTGATTTTCGAATAATTTCCTTTTCAAAAGCCATTTTTCAAGATAACAATCCATACATGCAAACTAACTATGAGATCCTACCAAATTTGATGTTTTGGACTCAACGAGGCAGTCAAAAATTTTTCATACGAGGTCATTTCGATAAAAAATGGGTCCTGCTCCCAAGTGTCACTCTTAACCCAAATCCACCAAGGGGATCGAAATGACTCCGAAAGCTCGAGAATTGAATGAAAGGTCGATCTAGACCAAACTCGACATTTCACATCCAACCACGCTGACAAAATTTTCATTTGAGCACAATTTCAAAGAATGTTTACTAAAGTCAACCTTGGGCCAAATTTGAAAGGCTGAAATGCTAAATGATTTAAACTCGCATCTGAAGTCTCGAAACTCAAACCAACCATGCTCCCAACGTAAAATGACAATCTGGAGCTGATGGAGCTGCCAAAATTCCGTTCCGAGCTCATTTATCTGTATTTTTTATTGAAGTCTACTTTTTAAATTATATAAACCTCAAAGTACGAAAAATTGCACAAAATCTAAACAAATGACTAGGCGACTAAACTATTGATATCAACAAATTAAAAATGACTTGATGTTGCTATGAAAAAACTCTAACCAATAATAATAAAAAAAAGATAATCACACAAAAAAACCTAAAGAATCATTACACAATTTCTCTCTCTTTTTTAGCAAATGTAAATAGAATGACCAAAATTATTCAATGGTGTATTTATATATTTATTTTATCCATAAACTAAACACAAGAGATCATTTTCTTTAATCCTATCCGAGAATGTAATTTGAATATCCCGTTATTATCCAATACTTACTACCATACAATCCCGAGGATAAAATACTTAGTTGCATTTGCTTCTTATATTAAAACACAAAGCTAAAACTTAAACTTAGTATTTACGATTAAAGTGAGAAATACTTATGAATTGAAAGTCATATAAATTATTAAGTTAAAGAGGTGGTTTAGTAGAATGCACTAGAAAAAATTAATGCAAATTCTAAGTTGAGTATTAACTAGTACTTTATTTGATTCCATTAGTTATACACTTTGGTGTCGTTTTATAGAGTGTATTGGGAAAACCAATGCATGCATTAACTCTTTGTATTAGTATTAACTTGTTTGGTACACTTTGACATACTATGTATAACTAATGCAAGTATTAGTTAAACACTTCATTGTATATTAAAGAGTAAGAGTGCATTACTAATATCATAGATTTCTAAGTATTAGTAATGCAGTGGTTTTAATGCATGCACTAGCATAACTAAAGGCTCATTTGTCCCTCAAATTTATTTTTTTTTTACATCTTTTTCACCATGAACGTAGATGGTGTATATCTTTGTAAATAAATTTTTTAATGCAATGCATGCTAATTTTAATACATCAAACCAAATAATGCATAAAAATATTCTATCTATAATTAACGCAAGCATAACTAATACATGCATTACTAACACATATATTATTAATTTACTCTATAGTATTTAGCATTCTTATACACTATACCAAGCGATCCTTTAGTTGATATTAAAATGTGTATAACTAATACATGAAAATTCATGGTGTTAATAAATGGAAAGAATTTCAATACATGTATTGGTATGATTAAAAAATAATTACCCCTCAAAACTTTTTCCACATTATCTTCATTGTATTTGTGGAATGTCATATAGGATGTGTGTATTTTGTTTAATTTTATACAAATTAAATAACTATTTCTGCACACTTAAAAGTTAGAAAGCATAGATGTCAACTGAGGCCAAGGGCCTGTTTGGAAAAACCCTCATGTAATTGGGAATTGGTGTAATTGAGTGTAATTACACTTTTTGGCTTGTTTGATAGACCAAGTAATTACTTGGTACGAGTGGAACTGAGTGTAATTGAAGTAATGTAATTACACTCTTCAATTCCCATGGAGGGGCTAGGAATTGGGTGTAATTAGATGATATGACATCAAACATGTTTTCTATCCTTTTTAAATTTATTTTTTTATGTGGAATAAGAAAAGTCAATTCTTTCTTTTTTTATTTGAATATTTTTATTTCTAGTAACATTCTAAGGTTCTCAAGTTATTTTTTTTATTCTTTTTCATATTTCGATGCCTTGATAAATTATTTTAAAATGTGTTTAATTTTTGTATTTTCTTTTATTAATTTTTGAGAATTAATTTTTTTAATTTCTGATAATAATAATAAATTGGATCTTGTGTAGCATACAAATAAAATAAAAGAATAAGTAATAATATTATTTATTTAAAATCTAATTTGTTAAATTAAATGTGTAATTATATTTGTTTAGCCAAACAAGACAATAGGAATTACACTTTGACAAACAAACATGACAATGAAATTATTAGAGTGTGCAATTACTATCCTGATAATTATACCAATTTCAATTACCAGATAGCTTTCCAAATAGATCCTAAATAAATGTTATGTTTATGTATTATGCCTAACTAATATAAGTATTATTAATGTGTCTATACCCTACCAAATGACCCCTTTTATGCCATTAAGAACGTGTAGAGGGGTAAAATAAGGAGGAGAGGTTATTTCTTGGTGGGAAAGTAGAGGACCAGATCGTTATATTCGAAATTCAAAAGATAGTGGACCAAAATAGAAAGCATCTTTCTCAGCCCATTATATAAACAGACACACACTTCAAATTCAACTTTCCCTAATAAACCCACACCGGCAACCGTCCACAACTTCCCCATTTTATTCTGACTACTTTTCACTTTTCAAACTCCCATCCCTCCCCCCAAAAAAGTTGTTTCTTTTTTCAAGATTATTCATGTTTTGAGTGAAGAAAGGAAACCCCAACTGATCAATCTTCTGTTATACTGAAAGTTGTGCCAGTTTAAAGGTATTCATTTTCTGTACGTTGTTTTCTTATGGGTCGTTCTGTTTTGTATCATGAAGTTTTGGCCAAATTGTTAATAGGTCAATGGGTATCTCTCTCTTTTTTTTTTAATTATATTGACTTTCTTATTCCAAGATTTTGCACCTTTTTGAATTTTTAAGTGAATAAAGGAAAACCCAACTGATCAATCTTTTGTTATACTGAAAGTTGGCATGAAAATAGTCAAAGACATTCATTTTCTGTACGTTGTTTTCTCATGGGTCGTTCTGTTTTGTGGATTTTGGAGCTTTCTGATAAAATTTTAGCCAAATTGTGAATAGGTCAACGAGTTTCTCTTAAATTCTTGAGTATATTTGCTTTCTTATTCCAAGATTTTTATGTCTTTGGCTTCTTCTCTTTTTCTTACGAAGGTATTGGCTTTATGTGTCTGAATTGTGGTGTTTCCTAGACATTTCGTTTGTCTACTACATGTATTGCCATGTTTTTCTCCGTTTCTTCTCTTTTTGGAATTGAAGAGATGATAAAATAATCCAAAGTGATTAGTGGCAGAACTAAGATTTTTACTAAGGGGTTCATATTATGAAAAAGTAAACACACAAAGAATTCAACATCTACTGTGTATATATATGTACACAATAGTTTTAACTTTGAATATGCAGTGGAATTTTTTATTGAAGAGAGTCCAGTTGAACCTCCACGATCATCGGAGCAATTAACGGAGTCTTTTCTTCAGTAACGGGCAGAAATTCCTTATTCTAAGGAAAGCTTTTTGGTAAGGAATCCTGTCCTAGAAGTGCTTCGGCACAAAATAAGAAACAATCTCTCCAACGCATAAATGGTTGTGAGTTCACATTCTCATCATCTTTGGTAAAATCAAGTCCACCGCAAAGACATTCATAAACAGCTCTACCGTAGTTTTTAGCAGATAACCCCAATTTAGGTTTAATAGTACATCCCAAGAGGGGACGACTCCCACCTGGCTCCGCCCCTACAAGTGAACATTCTTCAATTATAGAGAATGTGCTGTTAGAAATTCGATTTATCCATTGGTTTCTTACCCACTATTGTGAGTGCATATGTGAGTAAGAGAGTTTCGTGGACATTCTCTTCCATTAATCTGTCTTATGGAAGTATCTGATGGTATGTAGACTCATGAACTGGTTATATTGGAGCGATTATCTACATAATGGTGTGTTTTGAGGGCTGTCTTCAATGGTGTGATTTCCATAAATGGTTAATCTGTTGAACTAACTGTGAGAATTTTGCGGGATTGTTCAATTTTGACTGAAGAATATCTGTGGTTTGACTGTTGTTATCATCAATTTTCAGTTGTTGAAGATTTTGATTCCCACGACAAAGAAATGGAAGCTAACGGGAAGAATGAATTGAAGAAACCACTTTTGCAAGATGATGATGCTGTAGCTGTCAATGTGGCTCAACTAGGTGACAATAGGAATAAAAAGATTAGAACTCTTCTCTTCAAAGTTAGTGGCATCACTTGTGCATCTTGTTCCAATTCCATAGAATCTGTGTTGGGGAAGCTGAAGGGGATTGAGAGTGCTACAGTGTCTCCACTTCAAGGCCAGGCCGTTGTTAAATATGTGCCAGAACTTATCAGTGTATGTCCAATTTAAGACAATGGGATACTATCCAAATTTTAAGCCAAAAATTTAATCATCAAATATTCAAAAACTTCGGAGTCCTAGACGACCAAATAGATTAGTTGCCTTTCCATGCTGTTGACAGATGATAGATTGATTCTTTTGTTTGTGCGTTTCTTTTTCCACTTGCAATATTATGACTTCTCTGTAACAATTGTTTCCAAAATTTAGAGGATCCAATATGGGTGCAACAACATTTTTGGAGAGTCTGAGCAATATAACCATAGCATACATATTTATGCATATCTCACTGTAAGGAGAAATTTTACAAATTTCATAAAGGAGCAGAAAAGGTTTAAAGGTGAAACAAATAAAGGCAATTATTTTAGTCTGAAGTGCATTTTAAAAAATTATCCCTGGTTTGTTAAGATCTTTTCGTATGTTGAGTGCTGCCTGAACTCAACTGAGAAAAGTTGCATCAACTCTGATGTTTATGACTTCAGAGATTGATTTAATGTTGGTTCATTGCTCTTTGTTTTTCTTCTCTATTATATTTCTATTTTTCTGACTAAATATATGACTATACCAGGCACAAAAGATAAAAGAGGCTGTTGATGACACTGGTTTTCTAGTTGATGAGTTCCCAGAGCAAGACATTGCTATCTGCCGGATCAGAATCAAAGGGATGGCATGCACTAGCTGTTCTGAGTCTGTTGAACGTGCCCTTTCGATGATTGATGGAGTAAAGAAAGCTGTGGTTGGTTTATCTCTTGAAGAAGCAAAAGTTCATTTTGATCCAAATGTTACAAGTACCAACCGGATTATTGAAGCAGTAGAAGATGCTGGATTTGGAGCTGATATAATTAGTTCAGGCAGTGATTTAAATAAAGTACACTTCAAGCTAGAAGGTGTCAATTCTCCAGATGATTTTACTGCTATTCAATGCTGTCTTGATGCTTTGGAAGGTGTAAACACTGTTGAAATTAACCAGCAAGAGCATACAGTGACCATAAGTTATGAACCAGATATAATTGGTCCAAGAACCCTAATGCAGTGCATCCAAGAATCTGGGCATGAGTCAAATACTTATCATGCGAGCCTTTTTATTCCACCTAGACAGAGAGAAATAGAAAAAGAGCATGAGATCCACAGTTTCAGGAACCTGTTTTTGTGGAGCTGCTTATTTTCAGTGCCAATATTTGTTTTCTCAATGGTACTTCCAATGCTTCCGCCTTATGGAAATTGGTTAGAGTATAAGGTTTTCAACATGCTAACTGTTGGATTATTGTTAAAATGGATCCTTTGCACACCCGTGCAGTTTGTTATTGGTCAAAGGTACTATTTCCTTCATGGAATTTTAAGTGCAATTTGATTTCCTCTTTCATTCCGAAGTGTCTTTTTTGTTGAGATATGAGCATAGTCTAATAATTTCTAATTCTAAACTTCTATTTTAGGTTCTATGCAGGATCATATCATGCACTGAGACGGATATCTGCAAACATGGATGTTCTGATTGCATTGGGAACTAATGCTGCCTATTTCTATTCAGCTTACATAATGGTAAAAGCATTGACCTCAGACTCCTTTGAGGGGCAAGATTTCTTTGAGACTAGTCCCATGTTGATATCATTTATATTATTGGGGAAATACCTAGAAGTTCTTGCAAAAGGAAAGACATCAGATGCTTTGGCAAAGTTGACAGAGCTGGCTCCTGAGACTGCAAACCTATTGACACTGGACGGTGCTGGGAATATTATTTCTGAGACAGAAATTAGCTCTCAATTAATACAAAAGAATGATGTACTTAAGATTGTTCCAGGGGCAAAGGTTCCTGTAGATGGCGTTGTTATTAATGGTCACAGTTATGTGAATGAGAGTATGATCACAGGAGAAGCTAGGCCTGTTTCTAAGATGCCTGGTGATAAGGTACTGAAGATTTGTTGGCCATGGGTTATCACTCTTTTTTTTAAAATGCAGGCTGTCATCAACAGATTCTACATCTTTTGGCATGCTTTTTAATAATAAACATGTAACAATTAGGTCATTGGTGGAACTGTAAACGAGAATGGGTGTGTACTCATCAAGGCCACTCATATTGGTTCGGAGACTGCCCTCTCACAAATTGTTCAGTTAGTTGAAGCTGCTCAGCTTGCTAGAGCACCCGTTCAAAAACTTGCTGATCAGATATCAAGATTTTTTGTACCCACAGTGAGTACTATCAATCTTAGTAGAAACCTGTTCAAATCCTGTAAGCTTATTTTGTTTTTATGAATGAAATGAAATCCAAGCAGTTTATACAAAACTATTCAGATCTGCATGATGGCTAATTTTTTTCCAGACAGAATTTTAATTTGCATATGTTTGTTTAAGCAAAAGAGGTACTCCCTTGATGTGTAATCAAGATATATGTTGCAATTGATATCTAGTAGTATATTTATCATAGAAGTCTTTATTGACATTGTACCATTATGTAAATATTGGAGGATACGAACACTGAGATCTATAGCAAAGACCATGGCCAAATATACTCTGGTTTATTCTAAGACTTTAATCTGAATGATTAGGATAGAGAATAATTTGGAGCCTGTCATAGTTTCTAATGTGTATTTACAGCACAGTTCATATGGTAAGTCAATATAGCTTTTGATATCTGAAATGGCTTGAGTTGATCTTATTCTCAGATGTTGCCAATTATCTGCAGGAGAGCTAAAACAACCCAATTTTATTATATTTCAGGTTGTTTTAACTGCAGTAGTGACGTGGCTGGGATGGTTTATTCCCGGAGAACTAGGTATATATCCTTCAAATTGGATACCAAAAGGAATGAATGTATTTGAGCTTGCGTTACAGTTTGGTATATCGGTATTGGTGGTCGCTTGCCCCTGTGCTCTTGGATTAGCTACTCCTACAGCAATTATGGTTGCCACCGGAAAGGGGGCTTCTCAAGGTGTGCTTATTAAAGGTGGAAATGCTCTTGAAAAAGCACATAAGGTTTGTCCGCTCTCCAGCCTTAAGTAGTAGCCTATAGGTGAAATTATTTCAATTTCACACAAGAAAGTTGTCCACTCATTTTTTTTCTCTTTTGAGCTGAGAGGGATTTGAGGGGTCAAGGACGTGGGAGTCGTCAGTTCATTGCCTTGAAAATTGAAACTTAGAGATAGCCACCATATGCTTAATTCCTGTTTATTTCGAAGCAAGCCAGAAATGAGATCAATCCTTGGTTCTAGAAGTTCTTGTTTACAACTATGGATAATAATAGATAGTTAACTGCGAGTTCAATTGTGCTTGCAGACTAATTTTATAATTCAACAACAACAACAACATTACCCCATTGCCTCAAAGGCTCTCGCCCATTGCGGGGTAAGGGGCGGTCGGATGTACGCAGCCTGACCCCTATGTTTAAAACATAGAGCGACTGTTTCCGGATAATTTTATAATTCATGAATAGAAAAGAAATTGTATTTTTCTGTTTTCCAGTGTAGGTGTTAACGTAAACACATCTTGTTCTTGCAGGTGAAACTGGTTGTGTTTGATAAGACAGGAACACTGACAGTTGGAAAACCCACTGTTGTCAGTGCTGTGCTATTTTCTAACATCTCCATGAAGGACTTCTGTGATGTAACTATCTCTGCTGAGGTGTGCTGCTTTCCCTTGTGTTGTTTCATAATACATTTTCTTAATACATTCTTAGGTGCGATGCTTGTCAAGAACAGAGAAAACACGAGAGAAGCTAAGGAATGATTGTTTCAATTCATTGATTCAAATACATAAGAATACATCACTACTTATACACGAGAAAATATTCTACCCTTGGTGTAAATCCTACAAGTTAATATGCATAATATTCTACAACTAATGCTATACAATATCCTATAACTCTAGCACGTAGAATATCTCTTACATATATTCTACAACTAATGCTACACATTATTATATAATAAATGTAGCATCTAAAACATCTCTTACATATATTCTACAACTAATACTATACAATATTCTACACGAAATGTAGATCATAAAAGATATTCTATGATCTTTCTCATCATGCTAACATCCCCTTCAAATTGATGCGGTGAAGTGTCAATTTGCCTACTTGAAACTGATGACATTGTCGTCCATTGATTTTGTAAACACATCAACTATTTGAAGATCATTGGATACATGTGGAAGGGTAATAACTCTTTCATTACCGCTTCTCCAATAGAATGATAGTTCACTTCAATATGTTTGGTTCTTTCATGATAAACCAAATTTGTAACAATGTGAATGGCGTTGGTGTTGTCAGCGGGAAGAGGGGTAGGATTAGATTGACGAAGTTTAATTTCTGTCAATAAACTACGAAGCCAAATGATCTCATAGCAAGGTTGCATGCATTGCTCGATATTTAGGCTCTATTGAAGATTTTGAAAAACGATCTTGCTTCTTGCTTTTCCAAGATATTAATGAATTTCCTAAAAACATGCACCAACTTGTGACAGAGCAGCGAGTATCGGGACAACCTGCCTAGTTAAAATCTCTAAACGCATTAAGCTGAATAGGAGACCCACTAGGAAAGAATAATCGAGAGATATCGAATGATGCAATGGACAACTACCAAATGTAGAATAACGAGGAGCCTGCATCGATTGATTGACTTGTTGAATTGCAAAAGAGATATCAGGTCGCGTAATGATAAGATTATATAGGCTCCCAACTAATTGTCGAAACAAAGTTGGATCAGGAAGAAGATCTCCTTCATGACAACGACACTTCACATTCAATTCCAATAAAGTATCTACAGAGGAAGATTTGAAGACCAGCCAAAGCAATCAAGTCCTGGGTATATTTGTGCTGGTTTACGAACACACCTAAAGAATCATTAATGAACTTCCTAACTCCAAAAAATGTGTAAGAGTGCCAAGATCCTTCATATGAAAAGAATCCTTATGCTCAGCTGTTGGAGATTAGAAATTAATGAAGAATCAGTTCCTGTGATAATAATGTCATCTACATATACCAAAAGAAGAACAAAGACTATAAATCAAAGAAGAGAATACTCTGATAAGTGATATCATGTCAAGAACAACGAAAACACAAGAGAAACTAAGGAATGATTGTCTCAATTCATTGATTTAAAAATACATAAGAATACATCACTATTTATGCACAAGAGAAAATAGCCTATATTTAATGTAAATCCTACAAATTAATGTGCATGGTATTCTACAATTAATGCTACACAATATCCTACACTAACTGTAGCATGCATAATATCTTACATGTATTCGACAACTAATGCTACACAATATTCTACACTAAATGTAACATCTAGAATATCTCTTGCATATATTCTACATCTAATGCTATATAATATCCTACACTAAATGTATATCGTAGAATATATTCTATGATCTTTCTCACTATGCTAACAATTGCCCACCCTATTATCTGCTTTGCTATGTGGAGATGCCCCCAACCTTCGGTTTGGTGGTAAGAGAGCAGCACAGTGTGTAGATTAGGCGCACATCACAAATTCAAACCCCTCTATTGACAAAAGCTTGTACTTAAGTGGAGAAGGTTAGATGTGTCAATTTTGAATGAATGCCCTCAAATTGAGAGTTCTTCCATTAGGTAGAAAGAATTCTGATTTACATGCCTAAAAATCTGCTATTTACATCCATAAATATCTGTTATTCCTAGTTGTGATATCTCTTTAAATATGTTACATTAATCCCCAATAATCTCCTACATTTGAAAAGCGATTTTCATCATAATTACACAAAGATCAAGAGTTATATGTACAACTATTAGAATTGTCCAAATGCTGACATCCTTCTCAAATTGATGTTGATGGATCAAAAAAACATTAATTTGCGCCTAGCAAAAGTTGATGACATTGCTGTGCCATAGATTTTGTAAAGTCATTAGCTATTTTGTGCCATACATCTGGCTTTTTTATACACAGTTTCTCTACTAGAATGGTAGTTCGCTTTAATATGCTAGGTCCTTGCATGATAAATCGGATTGATAGCAATCTGAATGGCACTTGTGTTGTCAACATTGAGAGGAGTGAGATTAGATTGAGGAAATCAAATTTCTACAAGTAAACCACGAGCCAAACTATCTTAGAGCAAGTAGTATACAACAACAACATTACCCCATTGCCTCAAAGGCTCCCGTCCATCGCAGGGTAAAGGGGGGTCGGATGTATGCAGCCTAACCCTTATATTTAAAACATAGATCAACTGTTTCTGGATGACCCATGATGAGCGTCGAAAGTTGCACTGACTAATTGCTACTTCACAATTGAAAGAAGCGCAGACAGTTTAAAGAGCAACCACAACAACAACATTACCCCAATGCCTCAAAGGCTCCCGCCCATTGCGGGGTAAGGGGAGGTCGGATGTACGCAACCTGACCCCTATATTTAAAAACATAGCGCGACTGTTTCCGGATGACCCATGATAAGCGTCGAAAGTTGGATTGACTAACTGCTACTTCACAATTGGAAGAAGCGCAGACAGTTTAAAGAGCCATTTTGCTTTATTCCATCATACCCCAAAGCCAAAAAATAGTAAATCTTTGGCTCCATCCAGCTGTGGAAATACGTTTAAAGAGCAAGTAGTATACATTTCTTAATTTAAATTTTGGTGAAGATTTGGAAACACGAGCTTGCCTCTTGCTCTTTCAAGAAATCAAGGGATCTCCAAGAAACATGCACCAACTCATGAAGGAGCGGCAAGTATCAGGACATCCAACTGAAATTACTAAATGCATTAAGCTGAGTCGGAGAACTAGGAAGGAATAATCCACTCATAAATGTTCGCAAGAGAGATTAAATGATGCGATAGACAACAACCAGATGTAGATGGCATCAAGCCTACATTAATTGACTCACTTTTTGAACTGCAGCAAAAATATTAGGCCGAGTAATAGCGAGGTAACTTTGGCTGCCAACTGATTGTCGATACGAAGTTTGGATCAAGAAGAAGGTTGCCTTTCGCTCGATGATACTTTTCATTCAATTCCAATATCTACAAAGTAAGATTCTTGAAGAGTAGCCAAAGCAATAAAAACAATAGTATATTTGTGTTTGTAAACACACCTAAAGAATCATAATAAACTTCCAACCCCCAAAAGTATGTATGACTACCAAAATCTTTCATACGAAAAAAATCCTTAAACTGCTAGTGAGGCTAGTAATTAGTGAAGAATCAGTTCTTGTGATAATAATATCATCTACATACACCGAAGAACACAACTTGTAGATGTTTTTCGAAAAAGCAAAGATGAGTCATATGTGGCTCTGCTCAAAGAGAATTGAAGCAAAAAGTAGACCGAAGCTTGTCAAACCAAGCTTTGGGAGCTTGTTTTAATCTATAGAAAGACCCTTTCGACTTGCATACAGCTGATGTAAATAATTATAACAAACCAAGTAGGGGTTTCATGTAGATATCTTCTTTGAGATAACCACATATAAAAGCATTTTGGACACCTATTTGATGAAGAGGCCAGTTTTAGGACAAGCAATGCAATAATAGTTTGCATCATAGTTATTTTTGCTGCCGGTCCAACGTTTTCTCATAGTCCACATCATGCTCATGTTTGTTACCAAGGACCACCAATCAAGCTTGTATTGATCAAGAGTTCGATTGAAATGAAGTTTAACTGAATAAATAATCCATTTACATCGACTTGGACGGAAATTTGAAGAAAAAGGAACAATATCCCATGAGTTCTCTTTAAAAGACAAAAGTTCTTCCTTCATTGTTTTGTGTTGACATTCAAACTTGAAGGCTTGTGAGTTATCTATTCGAATAGAACTAGTGGATAAAGTAGAAGAAAAACATACAAGTTGGGAGTACGATATACTCTAGTAGATCGTCGAGGAGGCTCATAAGGAACAAACCTTGAAGAAATCTCAGATTTTGGTCTGGAGCAGTCACAAGTGGCAGCTAGATTGAGATGGGGTAAAGTTGGCCAATGTCATTCATACAAACATTCATGTTTGAACCACTTGGAAGAAGATGAGAAATCCTCAATAGTAGGAAGAAGATAAGGAACAAAAGATGACTCAACATGAGTAGGAAAGAAATATTGATTCTCAAAGAAAACAACATTTCTAGAAAGACGAAATTTGTTAGAACTTGGATCATAGCAGATAAAATCTTTTTGTGAAGTATAACTCATAAAAGCACATTTAGTACACTAAACAGAAGGGTTATTGCGTTGAGAAGAAGGGAGATACGCCAAATAAACACAATCCACTGTATGAAAATTATGATAGTTAGGATTTTGGTGATACAACACAACAACAACATCCAAATGTAATCCCACGAGTGGAGTTTGGGGATGATAGATTGTATCGAGACCTTACCTCTACCTTGGGAGGCAAACAGTCTGTTTTCGGTAGCCCCCCGGCTTATAGAAGCACATATAAAAAAAGATGCTAGACAAAAGTATGACAAAGCATTCTGAAAAAAGGAATAGTTGCTACATCAAAATACTACGATAATCGAAGTACAAGAAATGGTGATAGCCTCCATCCTTATCACTAGGACAAATGTCCCCTTATAATCTCTCCTCTTTTTTTAATACCCCCGTACACTAACCTTGTTTTATTCCTTGTAATGGTACCTTGATAGTCAAGTTTGTTTTTGAAAACCCATCTGGTTTTTGTATGACAGTCCTATCCGTAGGCTTAGTTTTTAGATGCCATACCTTATGTCTCTCAAATTGTTGTAGTTTATCTTGCATAACAACGATCCTATCAATATCTAGGAGCGCCTCTGTTATATGCTTTGGCTCAATCATCGATAAATCGGCAATGAAGGCACAAAAATTTCTATCCTCAGGCGCCCAAGATTGTAGTCTAGTGGTCAATAAAGTGGGTTAAGAACCATGAGATCTTAGGTTCAAATCCTAATAAAGACAAAAAATACTGGGTAATTTCCTTACATTTGTTCTAGCCTTGGTAGACAGAATTACCTGATATTTGTTGTTAATGGGAGGTGACAAGTATCCTGTGAAATTGGTCGAGGTGTGCATAAGCTGGCCTCGACACCACGGTGAGTAAAAATAAAAGTTTCTAGCCTTAGATATTGCCATTACACTAGAATCTAAAGAAGTGATGACATCTCAATTGGATGTGCCTTTTTGTGCTTTTAGCTGCTTGCTTGAATGACAGAGGGACCATATTCTTCATCCTATCTACTTATCCAATTCTCCATCTGTTGTACATCATGCTCAGTCGTCAGCTCCTGGAGATTTAGGAGAACTAGGTTCTTGTATAGTGTCCACTTGCTCAGCTGGGTCTCAGGAAGTTCTTGATTTGATTCATTGCCATATATCCGTGTACAACCTATTTCCCTTTTATCATTATCCTCCCGGAAGCTCCTTTTCTTTTCAATCAATCAGATTTATTGAGGATCGCATGGATATTTTCTTCTTATTTTCATTGAACCTGAGTTTTGCAATTTATGAACCAGGATAGAAGCTTGCATGCTGTAATCTGATGAGTCACAACTATAACTCAATTTTGTGGACTCGAAGACTTAATGTTTGAATCTTCTGAGGAGTTATTATATCTTCTTTGCAGATTTCCTTGTATTGTTTTCTTTAAAGAACCATGTACTCAGGTGTTGTGATCTGGGACATTATATTCACCTGAAGTAAGTCGGTAACAACAACATACCAGTGTGATCCCGTAAGTGGGGTATGGGGAAGGTGAAATGTATGCAGACCTTACCACTACCTCATAGAGATAGAGAGGCTATTTCTGAGAAAGCCTCGTCTCAAGAATCAAGCTCCATAAGCAGAAAATACTAGATATGGAAATAAATGAAAAGAACTTAAAAAGGACGAACGACTAATAATGAAAGAGCGATAGTATGTAAATACAAAGTAATAGTAAAAACTTTAACAAAAAAAGTGACAAAACATAATACTGATAATGGCAACATAAGATAAAATCGACTACTCCTACTAACCTACTATATCACTACCCTCGCCAACCCATTAGCCTGCTACCCTAATACGCAACCTTCACTTCTTTCTGTCTAAGGTCATGTTCTTGGTGAGATGAAGTTTTGCCATATCTTGTCTGATCACCCTCCCCCCCCCCCCCCCCCCCCCCCCCCCCCCCCCCCCCCCCCTCCCCCCCCCCCCCCCC
>JAOTQR010000007.1:16856707-16867454 GCA_025774065.1 Solanum ossicruentum
CCCCTTACACCCAACCTTCTCTTCTTTCTGTCTAAGGTGATTTTCGTGGGGTGGTGAAGTTTTGCCCTTTCTTTTCTGCTCCCCCCCCCCCCCCCCCCCCCAATACTTCTTCGGTTTGCCTCTACCCCTCCGGGTAACGCCAAACTCCAACCTTTCGTACCTCCTAACAGGAGCATCGATACTTCACCTCCTAACAGGAGTATCAATACTTTTTCTCTGCACATGTCCAAACCAATGCAATCTTGTTTCCCTCATCTTGTCAGCCACAGGAGCCACCTCGAACTTTTCCCGAGTAGTCTTATTCCTAACCTTATCGCTCCTGGTATGTCTACACATCCATCTCAACATCCTTATCTCTGCGACTTACATTTTTTGAACATGTAAGTTCTTGATTGGCCAACACTCTACCCCATACAGCAAGGACGGTCTTGTTAGCATGATGGAAAGATCATAAGATCATAAGGATATCGTACATGATCTACATTTAGTGTAGAATATTGTATACATTTAGTGAAGAATATTATGTAGCATTAGTTGTAGAATATATGCACATTAATTTGTAGGATTTGCATTAAGGAGAGAATATTTTCTCTTGTGTATAAATACTGATGTATTCTTATGTATTTGAATCAATGAATTGAGACAATCATTCCTTAGTTTCTCTGTTCTTGACATAGTATAAGAGCCTTCTCTTCTTGTATTGATAGAGTCTTTGATCTGTAGTAACTTTCAAATATTTTTGGAAGTTTTTGTTTTATGTTGTTGTTAATCAACAATTAGTCCTAACTATTTAGGGCTCTTGGTCTTTGATTTTTCTCGTCATTTTTTCATATCATTGTGTTTTTGGATTTTACTATTAAAAAAATGACTTCACATCACTTTGAGTCATTCAATGTTTGTTTCACCGGAAAAAATTGCTCCGCTTGGGAATTTCAGTTTCAATTATTTGTCACTGGAAAAGAGTTATGGGGCCATATAGATGAAAGTGATCCTGCACCAACTGATCCTATAAAATTAGGTCAATGGAAGGTCAAAGATGCTCAGGTGATGACATGGATTTTAGGGTCAATCGACCCTCTCATTGTTCTATCTTAGGCCATATAAGACTGCAAAGGCCATGTTGGATTATTTGCAAAAGGTTTACAATCAAAGACAATAGCGCAAGATGCTTTCAGCTAGAGCATGAAATTGCTAATTACTCTCAAGGAGGTGATGACATGGATTTTAGGGTCAATCAACCCTCTCATTGTTCTTAATCTTAGGTCATATAAGACTGCAAAGGCCATGTGGGATTATTTGCAAAAAGTTTACGATCATGACAATAGCGCAAGGCGCTTTCAGCTAGAGCATGAAATTGCTAATTACTCTCAAGGAGGTCTTTCTATTCAGGATTATTTTTCTGGATTTCAGAACTTATGGGCTGAATTCACGGATATTGCTTATGCTGAAATGTCTGTTGAATCTCTCCCTATTATCAAGCAGTTCATGAGCAAAGCAAGAGAGATCAATTTTTGATGAAATTGCGATCTGATTTTGAGATTGTTTGCTCTAACTTGATGAATCGTGATCCCTCTGCCTCTTTGGATGTCTGTTTTAGGGAGTTACTTCGTGAAGAGCAATGTTTTCTCACACAAAATGCTCTTAAGCAAGATATTGTACACACTGTTGCATTTGTTGCTCAAAGAAAAGGAAAAGGCTAGGATATGAGCAAGATTCAATGCTACAGTTGCAAGGAATATGGTCATATTGCTAGCAATTGTATGGTAAAAAGTTTTGCAATTATTGTAAACAACAAGGGCATATTATTAAAGAGTGTCCCAAACGTCCTCAAAATCGCAAGATCAATGCTTTTCAAGCTGGGATAAATGGCTCAACTTCTGGTAATTCAGATTCAACTGGAGCGGCTAAACAAGTTCTTACTCCGAAAATGGTACAACAAATGATTGTGTTAGCCCTTTCAGCTTTGGGATTACAAGGTAACGATATTACATCTAATTTTTGGCTTGTTGATTCTGGCGCTTCCAATCATATGACCAACTCAACAAGTAGGCTAAAAAATATGGTGATATCACGGTCCATCACAAATCCAGATTGGCAATGGTAGTAATTTACCAATTACCAAGGTTGGGGATATTACTAAAACTTTCAAGACTTTTCAAGACTGTATTTGTATCACCAAAGCTCACCACTAGTCTTATTTCTGTTGGCCAGTTGGTAGATAACAATTGTGATGTGAATTTTTCTCGTAATGGTTGCCTTGTGCAGGATCAGGTGTCGGGGACGATAATCGCGAAGGGGCTTAAAGTTGGAAGATTGTTTCCTATATGCTTTTCCATTCCTCCTGTTCTATCTTTTGCTTGTACTTCTACAGGTAGTAAGACTGAGGCCTGACATAAGCATTTAGGGCATCCAAATTCTATTATGTTGTCTCATTTATCAAATTCTAGTTTATTGGGAAATAAAAATCAATTTTCAGCAACTCCCTTTGATTGTTCTACTTGTAAATTAGGTAAAAGTAAAGCTCTTCCTTTTCCTAGTTTCAGAAGCCGTGCTACAAAGTGTTTTGATGTCATTCATAGTGATGTTTGGGGTATTTCACCAATTGTTTCTCATGCTCATTTCAAGTACTTTGTGACATTCATAGATGATTATAGTCGGTTTACATGGGTGTATTTTCTTCGTTCCAAATCTGATGTCTTTTCCATATTCAAGACATTTTTGACTTACATTGAGACTCAATTTTCTACCTGCGTCAAAATATTAAGATCTGATTCTGGTGGAGAATATATGTCTAATGAATTCAATAGTTTCTTGCTTCAGAAAGGAATTGTTTCACAACGCTCTTGCCCATATACCCCCACAACAAAATGGAGTTGCTGAGCGTGAAAATCGTCATCTTTTGGATGTAACTCGTACTTTATTGATTGAGTCATCTGTCCCGTCTAAGTACTGGGTTGAAGCTTTGTCTACTGCTGTTTATTTAATTAATAGGCTGCCATCTAAAGTTTTAAACCTTGACTCTCCATATTACCGTCTTTATCATCAAAATCCAAGCTATGATAATTTTCATACAGGTTGAGTTTGTTTTGTGCATCTTCCCCCTTCTCAACGCAATAAACTTTCAGCACAGTCTACTAAATGTGCTTTCATGGGTTATAGTACTTCACAAAAAGGTTTTCTTTTCTATTATCCAAGTTCAAACAAATTTCGTGTTTCTAGAAATGTTGTTTTCTCTGAGAATCAATATTTTTTTCCTACTCATTTTGAGTCATCTTCTATTTCTCTTCTTCCTACTTTTGAGGATTTGTCTTCTTCTTCTAAGAGATTCAAACCTGGATTTGTGTATGAACGACGTCGTCCAACTTTACCTCATCTCGAAATTGATCCGACACTGAGATTGCTGCTCAACCAGAATCTCAGATTTCTTCTAGTCTTGCTCCTCTTGAGCCTCTTCGGCGATCTACCAAAGTATCTTGTACTCCTAACTGGTGTGCTTTCTCCTCTACATTATCCACCATCTCTATTCCAATAGGTTATGCACAAGCCTCCAAGCTTGAGTGTTGGCAGAAAGCAATGAAGGAAGAACTTTTGGCACTTAAAGAAAATGACACATGGGACATTGTTTCTTGTCCTTCAGATGTTCGTCCAATGGGATGTAAATAGGTTTATTCAGTTAAACTCCATTCTGATGGAACTCTTGATCGGTACAAAGCTCTATTGGTGGTCCTTAGTAACAAAGAAGAATATAGTGTGGACTATGAGGAGACCTTTGCACCAGTAGCAAAATTGACTATGGTGCAAACAATAATTGCCATTGCTGCGTCACAAAATTGGTCACTTCATCAAATGGATGTAAAAAATGCTTTTCTCCATGGCGATCTCAAAGAAGATATTATATGAAATCTCCACCTAGTTTGTTTTCATCACCTACATCAGATGTTTGCAAGTTGAATTGATCTTTATATGGATTAAAACAAGCTCCTCGAGCTTGGTTTGACAAGTTCCGGTCTACTTTGCTTCATTTCTCTTTTGAACAAAGTAAATATGACTCATCTTTGTTTCTTCAGAAAACATCTACTGTTTGTGTTCTTCTTTTGGTATATGTAGATGATATTATCATCATATGAACTGATTCTTCATTAATTTCTAACCTCCAGCAGCAACTTAAGGATTCTTTTCATATGAAAGATCTTGGTACTCTTACATATTTTTGGGGTTTGGAAGTTCATTATGATTCTTTAGGTGTATTCTTAAACCAGCACAAATATACTCAGGACTTGATTGCTTTGGCTGGTCTTCAAGAATCTTCTTCAGTAGATACTCCATTGGAATTGAACATGAAGTATCGTCGTGATGAAGGAGATCTTTTGCCTGATCCAACTCTGTATCGACAATTAGTTGGGAGCCTAAATTATCTTACTATTACTCAACCTGATACCTCTTTTGCAGTTCAACAGCCAGTTCATGCAGGCTCCTCGTCATCTACATTTGGTGGCTATTTGTCGTATCATTCGATATCTCCTAGGAACATCTACTCGTGGATTATTCTTTCCTATTGGTTCTCCTATTCAGCTTACTGCATTTTGTGGTTCTGATTGGGCTGGTTGTCCAGATACTCGTCGCTCTGTCACAGGTGCATGTTTCTTGGAGGTTCCTTGATATCTTGGAAGAGCAAGAAGCAAGATCGTGTTTCAAAATCCTCAACAGAGTCTGAATATTGAGCAATGTCTGCAGCTTGCTTCGAGATTATTTGGCTTCGTGGTTTGTTGATAGAAATTGGATTTCCTCAATCTAGTCCTACTCCTCTTCACGCTGACAACACAAGTGCCATTCAAATTGCTACAAATCCGGTTTATCATGAAAGAATCAAACATATTGAAGTGGACTGTCATTCTATTAGAGAAGCTGTCAATGAAAGAGTTACCCTTCCACATGTATCCAGTGATCTTCAGATAGCTGATGTGTTTGCCAAGTCAATGGCACGATAACACCATCGATTTCTAGTAGGCAAATTGATGCTTTTTGATCCACCGGCATCAATTTGAGGGGGAATGTTAGCATGATGGAAAGATCATAAGATCATAAGGATATCCTACATGATCTACATTTAGTGTAGAATATTATATACATTAAGTGAAGAGTATTATGTAGCATTAGTTGTAGAATATATGCACATTAATTTGTAGGATTTACATTAAGGAGAGTATTTTCTCTTGTGTATAAATACTGATGTATTCTTATGTATTTGAATCAACGAATTGAGGCAATCATTCCTTAGTTTCTCTTGTGTTTCTCTGTTCTTGACAGGTCTAACCACCATTCTGTAAAACTTACCTTTAAGTTTAGATGGTTTTTTCTTATCACACAGAACTCCGGAGGCAAGCCTCCATTTCGTCCATGCTGCCCCAATATGGTGTGTGACATGATCGTCAACATCACCGCTATTCTGGATAATGGACCCAAGATATTTAAAGCTTTCTCTCTTAGGAATGGATTGAGCGTCAAGGCTTACATCAAAGTATTCTGTTTGCTTCCTCCCTTACAACACTGAATTTGCACTCTAAGTATTCTGTTTTGGTCCTGCTCAGTTTGAACCCTTTAGATTCCAAAGCTTGTCTCCAAACCTCCAATTTGTCATTAACTTTAGCTCGAGTCTCACCAATCAGTACTATGTCGTTTGCAAATAACATGCACCATGGAACCTCCTCCTGAATAGACCGTGTCAGCTCATCCATTACTAAGGCAAAAAGAAACGGGCTTAACACAGATCCTTGATGAGGCCCCATCTCAACAGGGAAATACTTTGAGTCTACTTGCACCGTTCTTACTCGAGTTTTGGCTCCGTCGTACATTATCGCCCTAATATACACCTGAAGTAAGTTGGTAATTCTGAAATATTTTCACCCAAAAAAATGACTCCTTTAAAAAATCATTGCTCTTATAACCTGATTTTCCTTGTCATACGATGAGGCACATTCCCTGTACCCCACTTGTGGGATTATATTGGGTATGTTGTAGCTGTTGTACTATCCATGATGTTTGCATCCTTAAACAAACCCCACACTCCCTTTTCATAGCTTTCAGTGAGAGGAGATTTTCTCTTTATCCTGTCATGTGTCAAGATCAAGTAACTTACCTATGCCTTTGCTTCACCTCACCTTAGCCCTTCCATTCAATCAGAGATGTGTTGTAGGAACCCAAACTGACTTGAGTCCCTTTATGTGAGAAGAAGGTTTGAGTAAAATGCCTTTGTGTTTGTCCTGGTTGTCTTGCACCTTTCAGTGAGGAACCAGGTTCTTCTTTCTTCCCTTTCTCAACATACTGCATGCTTCTCCGTATTGCCTTGACTCTTGCCTTGTTTGTATCCTTGAGATGTCCATTCTTTCCACAATGTAAGCATATGTGTTTGTAATGGATAGTGATATACATGTTTTGGGTTTATTTGGGGGGTTTTAAACTCATTGTACCCTAAGCCCCTTCCATCACTACTGTGGTTCAAATGCACAAATGTCAATATTTTTGAGGACCTAGCTCATTGAAGTCCTTTCTTTAGATATTTCCTCTTCAGGTTTTCTTGAATCACCTTGTTCCTTTCATGCTCATCAGAGAGATCTGGTTTGATGACTCTTATCATATTCTCTAGGTTCTCTTGAATGTCATTAGCACAATCTTTTCCTTTAGGAGCTGCAGCTGGAAGTTTCTCCTTTTGGGTCTCCTACCCTGATTTTTCATTACTCGGCATGAGGACCTGGTTCTTGAGAGTATCAATCATATTTTCCAGTATCTCTTTACTTTCTTCTAGGCTTTTGTGATCCTAATCAAGGACAGTCTATGCATTCATCAATTTGTCCCTTATAGTATGGAGGCTTATAGGCTTCAATGACAACATGAGTCACACTTTACTTTCTTCCTAGAGTAAGTATGAGTGTCATTCTTGATATCAGGAAGATTTACCTAACAATTGTCATCTTCAGATTCTGAACCAGAGTTGACCATTAGTGTTAGGATCTTCATCGAATCAGATCCTTCTTTGGCTAGCATAGATTGATTATCCTCATATCACTTAAGGAGTTTACTTTGGCTGCCAAATCTTTCCTTAGTACTTAGTCTGCGTTCCCAGTAGTCATACTATTTCGGTAGACTTGGTCCCTGCTTCCTTTTTTTTCTGGAACATGCCTTCTCCAATCATTCTCTCTTTCTGGACACTGTCTGATAAAATGGTCAAGACTCATGCACCTGTGGCATACTTCCACAGCTGTGACATACTCTTGAGTTCCCCTGTCAGGTGCTCTGGCATATCTGGTGTTTCTTCAGTTAAAAAGCCCTCCTTTCCTGATCAACCTTTCAGACTTTCTTGTCAACAGTGCTATGTCTTATTGATTTTGAGTTGCTGCAAAGATCAGCTTTCTCATCCCTTTTTGGTGGGGGCATTCTTTTGATTTTGGAGTTTCTTCATCTCATAGGTCTTCAAGTTTCCGTTGAATTCATCCATAGTGATTGTCTCCAAATATTTTACCTCCATTATTGCATTAACCTTGCTTTCCCAAGAGTCAGGCAAGATGTCTTAAGTCCTTGTTCTCAGAGGAATGATCTCTCCTAGAGAATTTAGTTATTAGTAATATAAATGAATCTATTTAACATCTGTTTCTCCTTGATTCATCTTGAACACCTCATAGTGCCCTATTAAACATGATAATTTTGACTTCTTGACCTGACTTGTTCCTTCATGAGTGGTTTGCAAGGTATCCCACACTTCCTAGGAAGTTTTAACCGAAGAGATTCTAGGATATTAGTCAGATCAAATGCCACAAGTAAGAATCTTCTTTGCCTTGCCATTCTTTTGGACTGTCTTGATGCCTTCATCATTCTAGTCTTCTCTTGCTTTGGAAAAGCCTTTTTTCCTTTATTGTCACTAGTAATGGGAATTTTGGACTTTCCACGATAGTATCTCATACCTCCGAGGTCCTCTCTATAAAACCAATCTTTGCACCCTCGTCTTCCACAAACCATAATATTTTCCATATAAGGATGGCAGCCTTGTTGTCTGTTCTTCTAGAAATCCCGATGGTATAGCCATTTTTAGTCTTTTGAGGTGTTAGCCTTTTGAAAGAATCTGCTCTGATACCTATGGTTATTTATGTTGCACCTATGTACTTGTAAAGATATGGCACCTGAGTCTAACTCATCCTTAAAAGCTAGATCATGAGGGGAGGATTGTCCAAGTCCAATTAAGTAGCCCACCAATCCATTCCTCAACCGATGTGGGACTTTAACCCACTCTAACTGGACTAAAGAACCAGGTTCTTCAATTACTATTTGTTAAAATAGTAGGAACAAGAATAGTACTTAGACTCCTACTTGAAACAGGATTGTAATGCATTGTCCTAGTTAGAAAAAAGTCTAATGTAGTGTTTGTATATAGGGACTCAATGTAATAATGTCGATACACAATTCAAAAATATTCTTCTCTAATATTTCTCACTTGGTATCAAAACCTTTACGATCTTGGTAGAGAATCAAACAGCTTCTATTGCTCGGGACAGTTATTATCCATATATGTCGCCCATCTGGCCAATAGTTCTATCAACAAAATTAGGGCTAATGATATATGCATGAACCCCATATACAGGAGGAAAACTCGGTCAGACAGGTTAATCCATCAATTTGTGACGACTTTCCAGGGCTATTTTGTGTCAACCCCGTATTCGATAATGTTTGCATAGCGTTTTGTATCATTTCAATGACTGTTTTCTCATATTACGTAGCACCATGCATCTTTTCGATGACTACTTTTTCATATTCGATTTGCGTAGCACCGTTTATTTTTCGAGCAACTACTTTCTCATATCTGATTTATATAGCATTGTGTATGAATTGATTGACTACTTTTCATATCAAATTTGCATGTGGGGTGCATCTTTTTGGTGACTACTTTTTTTTATCTAATTTGTGTAGCATCCTGCATCTTTTCAGACTACTTTATTATATTTGATTTGCATAGTGCAGTACGTCTTTCGGGTGATCTCTCATATGTGACTTACGTAGTTGCACTCTTAGTAAAAATCAACTCCACCAAAAGGTACATTGTCTCCCTGCGACAAGGGATATGCAAAAACCACCAATCACTAAACCTATTGAAAAGAAATGCTATTAGATTAACTGATTTTTTAATGGTTTTATAAAAAAAATTATCGGGTTATCGGTTCGATTTTGGATTTTTTTAATATTGGGTTATAGAATAAAATTGATAACCCATTAAGACTGTAGTAATTTACTACTTTACCCCTATATAAATACTAAATATTAATATCACTACCTTACTAGTTACTACCTTTAGCCTTCAATTCATGGTTTCACAATGACTTTGAGTTCACAAGAAACAAATTATTTTATTTGTGTTAAACTTGTATAGTTCTTTTCATAATAGTTACTATTAAATCTATTTTATGAGCATTCCGTAAATTTACATTATTGTCCTGTTGTGCCAAATTGTTGAAGAATTCATATTTATTTTATGAGCATTTTCTTATATTTATTTTATGAGCGTTGGTTAGAGAAATATTGGAGAAGAATATTATTGAATTGTGTCTATACATTATTATATAGAGACCCTATTTATAGACACCACAATACAATGCTTTACCAAGTAGGATGCTATTTACTATTTCTATTCCTACTACTATTCTTATTCCTATTTCTCTTTTAAGTAGGATTTATATCTACATGTTCCTATTCTAACACTCCCCTCAAGCTGGTACATACAACCTATATGTATCTAGATTGTTACAAATGTAATTAATATAAAGACCGATGAAAGGTTTGGTGTGATATTTGTAATTTGATCACTTGACTTCACAAAATTGACAGTCAATCTCAGTATCTAGTCTTCACATGAAATAGTAGATTTAATGTACAATGTCGATAAAACATAGTGATAAATTCCTAAATTACAGTGTTGAACTTTCCAAGCTAAGCTTGAGAAGATTGTTTTAGATCATAGAGCGACCTACACAATTGACATACAAGGCTACTAGGCTCTCCCTGAGCAACAAAATAAGGTGGTTGCTCCATATAGACTTCTTCCTTGAGATCACCACCGAGAAAAAATGTTGAAGAAGGTCTTAGGCCTAACTCACACCCCAAAAGCTAGCTCGAAGGGAGGAGGATTGCCTAAGCCTTATAAGGAGTCCACCCATCTCATTAACCACCAATGTGGGACTTTATGTCTCAACACCCCCCCTCACGCCCAGTGCTTAGCATCTGGTGCGTGGACAATTTTTTCGGGGGCCCAACATTGGGTGAGACGGGCCCTGCTCTGATACCATGATGAATTAGGTTTTAGGCTTAACTCACACCCCAAAAGCTAGCTCAAAGGGAGCAGGATTTCCTAAGCCTTATAAGGAGTCCACCCATCTCATTAACCACCAATGTGGGACTTTTTGTCTCAACAAATACATTATTTTTGGAGGATCCGACACACACCTATTGACATTTTTGAAAAGTCCGAGCAACATAACTGATAACCAAAAAGAGCAACAACTCTTTGAAATGAACAAGAAAATCCAAAAGAAAAAAGAAACAATTTTCGTCCAAGCACACACACCCTTTGTGTTGCTGCTGCTGCTTATCTTGTAAAGGGGCTGTGAAGAGTTATGAGCTATTTTCAATCACGACATTGAGAAATATCCGACCTGTATATTGGCGGCGCGACCTATATGCCTTATGTAGCTAACTGTTGTCTGCAGCC
>JAOTQR010000007.1:16908754-16925815 GCA_025774065.1 Solanum ossicruentum
GAAAATTGAACTAAACCTCAAATCGAGTCAACTTGAGAGAAAAATCCGACTAATGGTTTAGTTTGACTTGGTTTGGTATTGGAAAAAAAACTCGATTATATATTGTTTGATTTGATTTTAACTTTAAAAAATCAACTCGAGACTAAATCAAATATATATATATATATATATATATATTATTTACCCTTTTAACATATTATTTTAAATTTGACATAGAATTTTGGATGGTCTAATAAAAGTTATAGTCCGTAGATATTAGTAGGGATATTACCTTTTTGAGTTTTTTTACAGAATATTTACTATTTTTAAATTATCTAGAAATACCACATTTAGAAATTATTTTATCATCTATAGCAATTGTACTATGCATTAAAAGTGAATTATATATGTAATAGATATGTTTTACATTTATTTGGATAAAAAAACTACATTATGTGTTATAAACAAATTATACATGTAATATAAATGTATAATACTGTGTACAAAAATAAATTTGCATGCATATAGATGTGTTGTAAGTGTTTTAAAATCTATTAAACTTATTTTGCTAAAAAATCTAAATTATATATTTAAAGTGAATTATACATGTATTAAGATAAATTTATATAGCTATGTTGAGTAAATAATTTTTAAATATAGTATATTTAGGTAAGTTCTCCATATTAGTAACTTTAAAGCACAAATCAAAAATCAAATCAATACTAATATTAGTCAATAATAATAATAATAATAATAATAATAATAATAATAATAATAATAATAATAACAATAATAATAATAATAATAATAATAATAATAATAATAATAATAATAATCCAACACTAAGAGTGATAATAATAATGAATATTTGTTCTTTAATTTTACATTAGATTAGATAATTAAAATACATAATCTAATTTTGATTTTCTTTAATGTTTACTCACATACTTAATAAGTATTTATCATACTTATTTTAGCATGATTTAGTACTTTAAAGTTATGATATTTTCATTATGACTTATTTTAGTATGATTTAGTTATTTAAAATTAGGATCATCTTTATTATGAATTATTTATTTGCGATATTTATTTTATGTGATCTCCTTATTTTATTTTGTTGAATATTTTTGTGTCTTCACTAATATCATATTTTGTGTTTTTCTTAAAAAAACATCCTAGATTTGTGCGTTTTTGCAAGACTAAAGAAATTTTTGAATTTTAATTATATGTTTTTATAAATTTATCAAAATATCAGGAAAAAAAAACTCGAAAACACGAGATTTCGAAAAAAGTCCAAAAATTTGAGAAATTCAAAAAAAAATTCGAAAAACCCAAAAATCCGAGAAAACCGAAATAATTCGAGGTTAAAAAACCCGTGGTTTGGTTTGATTTGTATATTAAAAAATCTGACACAAATAGTTTGGTTTGATATTTAAAAAATTCGAACCAACCTGACCCATGTGCACCCCTAAATTACATCATGTAATTACACCAATTCGTAGCTCCTCCTTGGGAATTAAAGAATATAATTACACTACTTCAATTCCATCCAATTCCACTCTTACCAAGTAATAACTTGGTTTACCAAACAAGCCAAAGAGTATAATTTCACTCAATTACACTAATTCTCAATTATATGGGGGCTTGCCAAACAAGCCTTTAATGAAATTCCATGGACAAAATTACCATCCATATCTAACAAAATAAAAGAAGTTTATATTTTGATAATTACGTGAAACTAAAAAAATTATATTTTTTTCTTTTCCCCCCTCATTCTCACTTTTTTCCTTACGTTTTGTTTTGTCTTTTTCCCTTTCATTTCAGTGTACATATATTGATTTGTCTGTGCATGTCTGAATTGTTAGCGATTTCTAAAGACTTGTCCGATGAGCAAGTTGAGAGGGCGAGCCAATGATCTTGATGGGCCTTTGGAGTCACTCTTGTTAGGTGAGCCATCATTAGATCAATGGCAACTACTAATACCTTGGTAGATTTAAGGGTCGTTTGATAAAAGTAAGTTATTCATATATAAAGTTAATACAATGTTTCATTTGTAATCTAGAAACCTACATAACTAACACACGTATAAGTTGAGAAAATTGGTGTATTATCTTTGCAAAGTAGAATATGAAATTGGATATTTTTTGGCAAAAGGTACTTCTTATCCATTGTAAATGCTTAACTACCCTCAGATATATAGAGTATATATGTAGCCTATGGTCCAGAGATTGTAAATACGTATGATTAACATGTATATGCTTTTTGCATAAAATACTCTTCCACCATATCTACTCCATAAATATAGGTAGTTATCTCTTGGTTCTTGAGAAAAGTAGCACTTAAGGCAAGGTAGCCTTGAAACATACAAAATGTATGGCTAGTAATAGCTGAAAGATACCCAACTCACTGAGAGATCTAAGGCTATAATTACACTGGAAATAAGAAGAAATCAAAAAGGGAAATTTTGGAGGAAGAATTCAGGAAGCAGCGTAAGGCACGTTTGACTGAAATGCAGCATACAGTTTGAAGGCTGGCCAAGTCATTAAACTCCATTCAAACAGGTACATTATCTCTATACTTATGAAAACGATGATGTCCTCTGCCACAATGGTCGGCCCAAGATCGTGCTTGCATGGACAGCAAGGTAAGCATTGTTTAGCCTGTCGTAAGAAACAATTATCATTACGTCAGAAACTCTTGAGTGTTAAAATTAGGTGGGAGGGCAGAGAAGTAGTTTTTCTTCACACGCGAAGTCAAACAAAGCACCTAAAGAGATTAAAAAACACAAGAAGCAGCTGCAAATGCAATGTTTACCGGTCAACGTCTGGCATAGCCAAAGGATCATGCTGCTCTTCTCTTTGTTCAATAACTGGAGGAGCACCGGTCATGGTAGCCAAATCCTGAGCACCTTCAGCCTACACCAGAAGGATTGACTATGTATTGTCAGAAGATAAATACATAACTACAAAACATTTCATTCAAATATGACCCAGTTAAAAGAGATGTTACAAATAATATTTTCAGAAACAGGTTATTAAGAAAGGACAAGAAAGTTGACAGTGTAATCATCACAGTACAGACTGTGAATACACCGATGATTTATCATCAACTACTAACATAGTGTTTGGTAATGAAAGAGACATCAAACTTCAGGGAAGAGAATGTTCCTGATTATGTATACATGAAGGCACTTTTCACCCCTTCAATTAGATCAGTTTTGTTAGTGCACACATGTCTGTGTAAGCATGTATGTGCCTAGGGGGATGCTAAAGGCCCTAGTCGGGCTCTAAGTAGTGGAACTAGTCTTAAGCATAGACCGGCCTAAACATTCGCAAGACCCCCAAAAAAAAAACTTAAAAAGAAATCAAAACAGTAAAAAATCAAGAACCAGCCAGAGCAAAAGTTATGAAGACAATGGGAGATTAGAAGAAGTTGCAAAGCTTCCATAAATACTTTAGATAAAGCCTTTGAAGTAATCGTGTACGACATGGATTTTTCAATAAAATGACAGTTTCTTGATTTATGCTTAACAGATCCATGAAATTTTAGACAATTTATTAAAGAGTATTGGTGTAAGACATGGATTTCTCAATAAGATAACTTTTTTCTGATTCTATGCTGAACAGCCTTGAAAAATTCATCTGCATATAGGAAGGAGCTCAATTAACTGAGCTACCTTGTTTCCGGCCAATTGCTATTTAGCCTGTTCAGAAAAATGAAGAAACCTAGACCTAAGGGAAGCAATATTCTGGACACAGCTTTGAAGAGTGATAGACTATAAAATAAAGTATTTACTTTGACGCATAAAACTTAAAGTTTATGACCAGGATAGTTGAAATATTTTACTGCCTGCAATGATCTTATCAGCTATTCCAGAATGCCAAAAAAGTTGGTAGATAAGTTCATGAAGTGGCTTAAACATTCAGCCTCTCATCATAATCAATAATTGCACTATAAGGAATTGGCCTGAACAAGAAAAATAAGTAAAACCTTGCCTGTTGAGGGCATTGCGCATAACCAGCATATGCACCATATGCATATAGTGAAGGATCCTGGGTGGCTCCATAAGCATAGGCATCATAACCTTGTCCATAGCCATAATAAGCACTCCATTGACTCGGATCAGCAGGCTGACCCCACAAACCAGAGTCCTACAAGACAGCACTATATTTATCATATATTACAGAATTAATAACTCGAAGAAACAAGCAATTCAGATCTGCAGTTCACACCAGCATGCTGAACAATAGTTTGCTTCTTGAATGTACACACATCACACAAACATCTATAATGTATAGATCCATACATAGCACGCAAGATTTATTAATATTTGTGGCATTTATTGAACTTTATCTTAATTGGACTGCTGTTTTCAAGCCTAATAATGAATTTGTTGCAATCACCTCGTACATCTAACTCGATGTTCATTGCCTGAAAGACTTCTCAATTTTGTTTTAAATGGCTTGTGAATTAAGATATTTACCTTCATTAAAACAATTTCATGACATGTATTACCTCAGCTTCTTTTTTGAGAAAGGTGACAGTATCATAAATCTTCACCACAGGCTATGCTGGAAGCCATATTTACAAGTTCAAAACAAGCAAAAGTATACATCCTTGTTCCTCTTATAGGGATCCAATGATGTTTAACAGGGAAACTATATCTCGTACGAGGTCTTCTTTACACCAAAAATGAGAAGTATGAAGGCAGTTCCTCTTAAATTTCTGGATAAAATTATTTCTTCCTTCAAAACATCTTTCATTTTTTTTTCTTGGATCAAGTCCTCCAAAACATCCTTGTGACATTCCAAAGACACCTTCCTAAGATCCTAAAGACAACTCTGTGGCAAACAACAAAAATCTACTAGATTATTTTCACCTGTTTATCTGTCAGACTCATGCAACAATTCTATGACATGAATAAATCTTCCGAAGATTCTAAAGAATAAAGCTAATTTCACCTGCTTAGCTGTCGGACTCCTACCCCAGGAAACGCGAACAACTTGTTGACCAACCACAGCACCCTGCATTCTCTGGATTGCTTCTTCAGCAGACGACCTTGTATGATGAATATGAAGGGAGAAAACTTGAACACTCAGAAATAAATGCTATGAAAGAGTAAAAGATCAATATCTCTATGGTTTTGTCATATATGTGATTTCTCACTTTTTCTCATTGTCATTGATTTGCAGCTCTTTTTAGTGACTAGAGAAGTTATCTTAAGGCAGATGTACAATTATTTGTTATAGGCAACTATTACATCAACCTCCGCAGACCGATACATGTATTCCCCTCACCCCCTTTTGTTATTAAAGTGAAAATTTTATGAAGACAGATACCTCGCAGAAAACTGCACAAAACCACAGCCTTTGGAAGCAGGGATCTTAACATAAACAATTTCCCCAAATTGCAAAAATACTTGTCTCAGTTCCTCTTCAGTTAAGTTAGGATCCAGATTACCAACATAAACCTGCAGTTGAGCAAAAACAATGAGAAGAGAAGTAGAAATACGAAGGACACATTCCAAGTTACTAACTTACTGTTGTATTGGTCAAGTCATTATCTACAGGAATAGTCTGCATTGTTGGAGCATAAACGGCAGGTGGATATACAACTGCATCAAAACCAAAAGTCACTGTTTCAGTATACTGAGGAACATAAATTAAATCAAAAGATCAATGCATCTATATGCTACAGAAATCTTCCAAGCAATGAGTGTCCACCAATGCATCTGATGTCCTTATAGATAATTATTGTTCTATTAAGTTAATGAAGGTGCATCAGCAGGAAAAACGAAAAAGATATGGCAAGTATTTATTCGGTTACGGTTAGGAGATGGGTTATGGTTAGAAGAAAGGAACCAATGGTGCTGAAAGAAAAGGTGAAGTGTTACATAATAACATACAACTGTTTGTATGTACTTGCTATGTTGTTTAATCTGAAGATTTGTAGACAAGGATGATACTCCAATAGACTTTCTTAGAATTTTATGAGTTCAAGTTATGAAATGTAATCTCATAAAGGGTTGGACTATTATCCAAAGGCCCTCAGGGATTTCTTGGTTATTAAGAAAGAAATATATTTTAGTATTGCAAAGTCATACGGACTCGAGATGGGTGTGACTACCTCATGCTTAGCCAGTTGGTGAGGAATAGACTCCAGTATGTACTATCCCCTCCCTAAACAGTAAACACATTCTTTTTGTGTGTATAAATACATAAAGTCATTTACGCAATCATACAGCACTAACTTAATGCTGGATTTAAGATATTAGTAAACCCTATTACTCACTAAAATTGCAGTTCTGAATTACCTTTTGCTACTGCATATTGTTGTTGGATAGTAGTAGACTTTTTTGGTGTTGCTGCACTGATGCGCATTGGCCTAGTTGAGCAATACATCCCATTCATTTCCGTCATGGCACGGTTTCGTTCTGTCTCATCAGCAAATTTAACAAAACCATATCCCTTTGAACGGCCAGTACTTGGATCAGTAACAACCTTCGCTCCTCTAACCGACGGGCAGTGAGTACGAAAAGTCTCTTGCAATAGATAATCTGTTACATCAGGTGCTAGATCTCCAACAAATATAGAATGCTCTGGCCCAGCATCACGACGCTCTCCAATCCCAAATGATGCCCAATTTAACCTAAAAGTTAGCTCTGTCCCTGGTATTTGGGTTCCATTATACGACTGCAAAATCCGCTCAGCAACTGCATGTGAAGTAAACTCCACAAACCCATAGCCCTCAGGTTGACCAGTGATTTTGTTGCGGATAACTTTTATTGAAAGCACCTGGAGAGCTCAAATTGGTCATTAACATGACATTAAATTGAATAAGCATAAGATTATAATTGAACCTTTTCATCATAGTAACATGGTGAACTATGATATTTGAATCAAAGTAACAGTACACATGACTGCGAAAGAAAAGGAGAAGCTTGTGACAGTAATGTGGAGTCATTACACACTGTCTAAAACAGCTTAAGTATTTGATTTTACGGAGAGCAGAAGATGGACTTACGAACTTTTAACTACAATAATTAGGATAACTTTTCCTTTAAGAAAGTGAACCAGTATTTACTAATGTCCCGCCTGTCCACCCGCCCACCCCCAATAGATACAAAGGAAAAGGTCCAAAGTTGCCCGTGTGTGTGTATGTGGGTGTTCAACACTATCCATGCTGTCATAAAGTTGCTTAACTTTGCCCTTATGACTTACGGAAAACTAAAGTCTCAAATGGGATATACAGGAGGGTAGGAGCGGTCTAAAAAAGCATACTCCAGATGAAAGTCAAGATTCTTAGTTGGAATATACTGGGCCTAACCGACAATAACAAGAGAAGTACCTTAAAACCCCTAATAAGGAAATGGAAGGTAGACATCTTGTGCTTACAGGAAACCAAAGTTGATAGCTTAGTTGTCGAAACTCTTAAATAGGTCAGACTAGAGATATCTTTCAGAATTCCTAATAAGAATATCTAACAAATGCAGGTATTTTCCTTCTGCCCATAACCACATCTTTTCTTAGAACCACTTATGTCATTACACCAGAAAATTTGCTTAAATAAAGGTCATGTCTTATTTCATTACCCCTCTTTCTTTGTGGCTAGGCTAAGGCTGCATACCATGAAGACGCAAAAACTTCAGCCTCGCCTGAATTTACACCTCGTCTGGAAAAGCACATACTTTTAATTACAATAACCGTGAGAAGCATGCCTATCTTGCCCTTAGTTACTCATAGGGGAGCAGTTCTCAAACATGGGATAGCGCTCATGCTAACCATCACATTCTAAACTTTTAATCCCATCACTAAGTGTTCTACATTTCACCAGCTTCTCACAAAAAGCACCAACTTGTACAAAAAAGAGTTGGTCCTTCTGAAACTTTCCACGTATGCGCTTTCCAAGCGCACAAATCAAAACCCACCCTTTTACACCAACCAACCTTTTAATTTCTCAAAAATTCCAATTACCGAGCATAGCATGGAAGGAGTAATCAAAGCCGTACAACACTCATTGCACAAAAACCATTTACAATTCTTCCCTCATTCTTTTGTTTTTCCCTTAACAGTCTACTCATTTTTTAAGGGGAGCCTTAGAAGAGTAACCGAAAAAGTTGTTGGCATATGACCATGACGTCACAGGATTAAGCCTTGGAAATAGCCTTTGGTAGAAATGCAAGGTAAGGCTAGACCCTTGTGGTCAGGCCCTTCCCGGTGCTTGCGCATAGCGGGAGCTTTAGTGCACTCAGGCCCTTCCAAGTGCCTGCGCATAGCGGGAGCTTTAGTGCACTGGGTTACCCAGTCTAGCCTCATTATTTTTTCTTTTTCTAATATGCTACTCTCCACTAACACTACTATACTTGATTTATCTAAAATATAAACAAAAACAGAGCAGAACTACCACAAATTTCACCAATATTACAATTCCACATCAATTGTCAAGTTCCCCCAAAAATTCAGAGAAACGCATTAACCATCCCCAAGACTTGTCTTTTTGACTACTTTAGAAAAAATCAGGATTACCCAGATAAAGAAATTCACCCAAAAAAAAGAAACTAAAAATTTTGGGGGAAAGCAAAAAGAGAGACCTCAGCAGTGTGAGCGAACCAGCTATGTAGATATGACTCGTCAGCCCAGTATGGTAAATCTCCAATCCAAAGGGTACGCACTTCTTCTAGAGTAGCAGGCTGGTGGTATGGCTGCTGCGTGTTCATCTTTGGCTTTGTGTTACTCTGGGGTTTAACAAATAGGAGAGAAAAACTCAACAAATGTTTACATAAAAAAGTTATGGTGTTGTGCAAGTATAATGACCAAAATAGCCTCCACAAAATTAAATAATTTTTTCCAAGTATGTCAAATTTATTAGTCCGTTTGGTCAAGTTTTTAAAATTAATTTATTTTGAAAACTTTTTTTAAAAAAAATATTTTTTATGAGAAACGATTGATATTTGACTACTTGATTTAAAAAATATTCATCAAGCTCGCAAAAGATCCAATTAAAAGTCTTATTATTTGAATTTATAGTAGGTTTTCAATTCCAAATCTTTGAAATAATCACTTCAAATTTTAATTTATGTTTTGAAGTTGTTTTCAAAAATTTATTTTGTGAAGTAGAATTAAGATTTTCACTAATTCAATTATGTGTTTTGAAAAATAATTTTGAAAGAAAAAATTAAATATTTATGAAAGTCAATTTTTGGAAATGCTAGTTAAGAAAATTATATATTTTGAGATTTACTCAGTATTTTTGTATGAAGAATAATCAATAAACATGCTTCAATTTTCTTTCATAAGTATTCAATTTAATTAAATAAATTTAACTTTTTTCACATCATCTAGGCTATCTGATTTTAATAT
The DNA here is from genome assembly GCA_025774065.1 of Solanum ossicruentum. Taxonomy (NCBI): domain Eukaryota; kingdom Viridiplantae; phylum Streptophyta; class Magnoliopsida; order Solanales; family Solanaceae; genus Solanum; species Solanum ossicruentum. The sequence continues at coordinate 16,918,093 of JAOTQR010000007.1, forward strand.
AAATACTCACATTTTAATTTTTAATTTAATTTATAGATTAAAAAAAAGACCATTCTTTATTGCTAATAACATTAATAAAAATGATAAAACTCCACAAATTTTGTCCGATTAAAAGAATTGAAACTTTCGTCGATTATTTTTTCACGCAAAAATATTTTTAAAAATTTTAATTTTTAAAATTGATGTTCAGCCATTAATTTTAATTTTTTACATAAATTAATAAACCAAACATCAATTATATAAAATTACAGTTGAAAAACATAGAAAAATTAATAAAATCAAATATTTTGTGTTTATTTGATATATAAAAACAGAATTAAAATAGAATAAAGGTAAGCTAAAATATCAAAATGAATAAATGAAGAGCAATTGTGCAGCTTAAACCTGCCCGATATTTTTTCCCCTTTATCTTTTTCTACTACAACCCTTTCTCTTCTTCCCTTATCGCCGTTGCCGGCGGCGATCGTCAGATCTCTGATCTATACTTTATTTAAAATTTAGTCAAGTTGTTCTAAGTAAAAGTGAAGGGAGTGAGGATCAATCTACAGAAAGGTATTAGTATTAAATTAAAATGGGTAAAACTTAAATTTCCTGCTCAGTTGTTTAATTTCTCAGTGCAACACTGAAAAAGGTGCATCTTTTTTGTCATGAATCAGGAAGATGATGGCAAGTTTCCAATAGAGGCTGAAAAAGGTAAAGTCTTTACTCTTTGCTGGAAAATTCTAAGATGTTGGACCCTTAGAAGGATACTGTTTTATGAGCTGAAATAAATAGGAAGATGATAAGGACTGGGAATTTTCTCCAAAGTTGTTGCTCCCTATTAGTCTTTAGTAATATTCTTCAACAATGTGTCATGCTTCTTCTTCCAAAATTTGCAAGTACGATGTCTTTTTGAGTTTTAGAGGTGAAGATACACGTCGAAACATTGTGAGTCATCTCTATAGTGCTCTGCAACAAAGGGGTCTGCACTTTTAAAGATGATGAGCTACTAGAAATGGGAAAACAAATTTCTGATGGACTTTTGAAAGCCATAGAAGAGGCGAGATTCGCTGTCGTGATATTTTCGAAAAGCTATGCATCGTCAAGATGGTGCTTAGAGGAACTTGCACACATCATAAAGTGTAAAAATGAATTGGAGCAGATTGTGATTCCAGTCTTCTATGATGTGAGTCGAACAGATGTGCGTCATGAAAATCCCCCTTTGGCCGATTCATTTTCCCAACATGAGGAAAAATACAAAGATGATATAAGATGGGGGGATGCATTTGTGGAGGCAGGGAAAAGATCAGGCTATCATTTGCCAAATTTCAAGTAAGCTTTTTTTTTTAAAACCGGGTTTCTCTTTATCAAACTTTTAGCTACAATTCCACACAATCGTCATCTATACTTTTACCGGAAAAGGAACAAAGATCCTAGGAATGCAGAGAAATATATGGTTGTTGATGATGTAATTAGAGTTAAACTATGTTGTGACATTATTATGTATTTGTTTTAGACATTAGTATTTTCGTTTCTTTTCTGTTTAGCTACTCTGAGATTATTCTCACTGTAATGCAGGGATGAGGCAGAGTGCATCACGAAGCTAGTTGATGGCATATTTCCTAAGTCACTTCAAATTATTTCACCTTTCCCGGAAAGCTTAGTGGGTATGAAATCTCAGGTTGAGAAAATAACCTCATTATTAGATATGGAATCAAATGGTGCTCGCTTCATTGGTATTTGGGGTATGGGTGGCATCGGAAAGATAGAAATGCAAATGCTCTACATCAAAGATACACCATCGATTTGAAGCTGATTGTTTTCTTGGTGATGTTGGAAAACTTCATCAGAAAAATGAACTAACATGGTTACAACAAGTTGTCATTTGCAAGCTCGTGGATGAAAGGATGACTCTTACTAGTGAATATGAAGGGATGGATATTTTAAAGAATATGCTTTGCTGGAAGAAAGTTCTGTTCATCCTCAATGATGTAAACTATCGAGAGCAGTTGGAATTTTTAGTTGGAGGGCCAGAGTGGTTTGGAATGGGAAGCAGAGTTATTTTAACAACAAAAGACAAGCACCTGTTAATCAGTCATGTCGGGGATAACGTGTATGAGTCCAACTATTGTCCGAGGATTGAGCACTCGAATTGTTCTGTAAGCATGCTTTTAAAGAAAAATCACCAAAAGAAGATTTTAATGGAACTTCCAAAACAAGTGATGGAGCATGCTGGTGGACTCCCTTTAGCTCTTAAAGTTTTGAGTTCTTCATTTTACGGACGAGACAAAAAGCACTAAAGACACATTGTTGATCGGCTGAAGAGAATCCCTGACAATGATATTCTGGGAAAGCTTAGACTTAGTTTTGATGGTCTTGACAAATATGAGAAGGAATTATTTCTTGATATTGCATTTTTGGATATTGCATGCTTTGGTGGTTATAAATTTGGTCTTTGTGTGGACCTATTACTGGGAGATGCGAGTCGTGATTTTCTAATAGATCACTTTATTGAAAAATCTCTGTTATCCATCAACTTGAATAATTGTATCGTGATGCATAATATGATAACAAGAATGGCTGAACATGTAATACGGGAAGAGTATGCTAACAGCGGAATATGGCTCCCTGACATAGTTGGCGATGGAACTCTTAGCTCAAATTGTGCTATCACTTATCTTTCTTCCAGCTTGCGGCTTATTGATTGGCCGGGTTATTCGTCATTTTCATTGCCAAAGAGCTTTGAACCATCACAGCTCGTTGTGCTTTGTTTATGTAAAGTCGACTTGTGGAACTTTGGCCAATATCAAAGGTACACTATTTCTACCTCCAATACAACAAAATTGCAGTTTTTTTTTTGTTTGCTAGGTTTAATGTTCATGAATTAATCAGCCCAAGATTGAAAGGCTACACAAAATAAGTGCTTTGAAATACACAATTAACATAAATAATTTTAATTTATTAGGCACTCAGTTGAAAAGTGAAAACTTAAAACTTGCAAATCCGATGTACAGAATCAAACGTATCATCTCTCCAGCAGCTCATACTTTTATCTTTCTTTTCCCAATTAAATCTTCAAAATATTTAGGTGGAACGGAAATCTAATGTCCCTCCTTGGCTCATCCTTGAATATTGTCCCAGTGTTTTATTTTGTTGCAAATATAGGCTCTATTTACTTATTATGCAAGACAATTGGCATTTTCCCTTTGATAAGCCCAATCTGGCAGCCCCCATTCTTTTCATGATAATGTGATACAAAGTTATGTATCTTTGCTTAGTACATATCGGTACTAGCTACAAATACTGGGAATTTGTGTAGTTGTTTTTGCGAGAAACAATAGTTGATGCATGTTGTTACAACTTTTGATATATTTCAGTGTATCATGGATAATTTGTGGTTTTATAAGTATACTTTGGGATTATAGAGCCATGGCAATTCGGCCAAAATAATTACTAAAAAAATATGTATAGCTAGTGTATATTTCATGTTTAGTCAAGCTATATTCAATTTTTGAGTGTATCGTAATGTATAATCAATGTATAGCTCATGTATAAGTAATATGCATTGTATAGTCAATGTGTACTTTCTATAACCTTTGGCAAGCTATATTTTGTATAGTCATGTATATTTTCTATGACTTTTGACTATTTTTTATGTAAATATATCAGGGCTATATTTGTTGTAAATTAATTAGTTTATTATATATATTTGAAATTATCCCTATACTCTTATATGTTTTTATGAGGTACCAGAAGTGATAATGAGAAATCATGATAATCTAGTAGAGTTATGGAACAATTTGTATGAGGTACTATAGGTGAAAACTAAAATTCAAGAGAATTTGTTAAGAGTAAATGGAATATGTTTAAATGAGTTATCACGAGTGAAAACTAAAAATCATGATAATCCTAGAATAAATGGAATAAGTTTATATGAGGTACCATGAGTGAAAATTCATAATCTTGACAATCCAATAGAGCAAAAGAATATGTTCAAATGAGTTGCCATGAGTAATAACTAAAAATCATGATAATACTATAAAGAAAATCTCCAACAAGATAGTCAGGGAGAATATAGTGTGAAATTCTATCAATTTGTCATGACTTGCATGACACAATTGTCTATTGCTTTACCAACTTTGCTGCTCAACTAAGGTCTTTTAGTCCGAAATTTTTTCACTACGTTAAATAGCTACTTGTGAATCATTGTCAAAACAAGAAACAACTTTTAAATACCACGGAACACTACTTAAGCTAACTGGTTTTTCTTGTTCTTTTTTATGGAAACAAAGATTGAGCAACCTGAAGCATTTGGATCTCAGTGACAGCTTAGAGTTAACCAAAACCCCTTTGGTGACATGCCAATCTTGGAGACACTAAATTTATCTGCATGTGTGAATTTGGATGAGGTCCATCCCTCACTTGGACATTGCAGAATGCTTACTTCTTTGAGATTGTATTATTGTCGCAAACTTAAGAAGCTTCCAAAATTTGTCTTCATGGAATCTCTTGAGGATCTCGATCTCCTTGTATGCACAAGCTTAGAAGAATTTCCAGAAATCTGTGAAGATATGCATCGCTTATCAATACTCTATGTAGAATCCCCGTGGATAAGAACCTTACCCTCGTCTTTCAGCGGCCTTAGAAATTTGCAATTAACTCGGTGTAAAGTTCTTGAAAGTATTCCAGATGCTATTCAAAATCTTAGGGATCTCATTATCTTAGGTTGCAATAAACTTGCAACACTGCCAAACAGCCTCTTTGAATCCCAGCAGTTGGAATCTCTTAAAATATCCGGATGTTCTGGACTGGTAAAGCTCCCCATATCTCTTGGAGTTCAAAAGAAGCTCCGTTGGTTAGCAATAAGGAGATGTGAGAACTTAAAGCAGCTTCCAAGCTCTATTCAGATGGAATCCCTTCAAAAGCTCAAGATATCTTATACCCCAAAGTTTAGACACATTTCCAGAAATCAACGGTGATATTCATTACTTGAAAAAATTGACTCTGGGTTCCACTGGGATAAGAGAAGTGCCTTCATCCATTGGGCATCTGAGAGGCCTGGAATATCTCTATCTATCAGGTTGTGAAGATCTTGTAAGTCTACCAGACAGCCTCTGTAATTTGATGAATCTTTGATATCTTTATCTCAGTGGGTGCAAAAAGCTAGAGAAGCTTCCAGAAAACATGGTGATCTGCAAGAGGTAAAGATACTTGATGCAAGAGAAACTGCAATCTCCCAACCACCTCCTTCCATCACTAAGCTTGGCAAACTGCGGAAGTTAAGTTTCTCACATGAACAACAATTTCAACATTCCTCAAGTTTCGTCTTGCATCAATTATCAGGTTTATCCTCCTTACGAGAACTTGATATTAGTAATCACAACATATTGGGTGGACTTCCTGAGGATTTAGGATATTTCCACTTTTTGCGAGAGTTGAATATTAGTGTAAGTAATATTTCTTTTTTACCCAAAAGCATCACCAAACTCTCATGGCTTCATCACTTGAATGTACAATTCTGTCAGAATCTTAATGAACTGCCAGGAGAGCTACCTCCAAATTTAGAGGTGCTATTTGCAGATTATCATTTAGCCTTGAAGAGCATCAGAGATCTTGTAATTTGTTGTCTTAACCTGGATGTGCTCAGGATATCGAACTATGGAACAGTCTCAAGTGAACAAGTTAATGTGTTCCTACAGCATTTTCGCAGGACATGCATCCAGGTTCTAACCTATCCCACTCATGTTGAATATTCTTGTCAAATTGATTTCAGGTAGTAATAATACTTGATTTTTATCGCATGCAGTGTGACTTCCACTAAAGGGATTATTTTATCATTTCTTTTCCCGGAGTTAGAATTCTAGAGTTGTTTGATTATCAGTTCATAAATCAAAAAGAGATCTCAGTTGATCTGAACCCATCTTGGTATACCAATGAATTCATGGGTTTTTGGATAAGTTACGGTCCTAGTAGGCAGGGCGTAGGATTAGAAGCTACATTGGTCTGTAAATCTGACCCTGAAAGAAAATACTCGTTGAAGTGTAACATCATTAGATATCCAAGGCTCGTGCATCCTTCCATTTGTTGCGCCTACATACCATTTAAAACACTGTGGGATGCTTCTGGGAATAAACAAAGGGAAGAACCCAAATGATTATGACATGTTAGAAGTAAATCAGCCATGAACTCATGTGTACAGGCAGGAGATGAAAGAGCTATGCTGCTGGGGAATTTGCCTCGAGTATGAAAAGGAAGCAATGAGTGATATTGGTCATCAAAGAAAGAGAAGAAGAAGCATTAATGAGTGATGCAAACATCTATTTATGACTTGTTTTACATCACAAATTTTAAATGTTTTTTCGTTCTTAAATTTTGTATTCAACTAAACATGTCTCATGAAATGGTACAGAGAAAATATGTCCTACATTGATAGTACAATTTGTATGTACCCTTCTCAAATGAAAACAATTAGTTATAAACCAAGAATTTGTATTGATGATTGATGGATGAATTCTTTATATATAATGTTGGTGTACGAGTGGGAAACAATTTATCTATCTTTACAAGCATATATACCATCTTTCTCAAGATCCCACTTATGATGTTCAAGTCATGATAAAAGATACTTTCACATCTATACTAAAACTAACTTGACTAACCATGGATATGTGCAATGTATGTACACATCAAAATTTCACTAGGTATTTGTTGCATTCAACAAGCATAAGTAAAAATTAACAATTCCTTTTTCAGATTTCATTTTCCATGTGATTATCATAACTTATGCGTGCATGAGTATATATCTAAGAAATTATTATATATTACTTTAGTTAGGTGGATTTTTATTTTTGTAGTTTAAAATATCCAATGAATTTAATGTCGCATATATTTGGTCAAATAATCAGACTATTTATTGCATACTACTTTAATTAAGTGGATTTTTATTTTTGTAGTTTAAAATATCCAAATAATTGTAATGTCACATATATTTGGTCAAATAGTTATGGTACTAACATGTTACATTTAACAATTTAATAATCGATGAATTATTATACATTTGAACTAAGAAAAAAAAGAATTGTTAGGCGAAATCTTAAAACTCATGTGTGTTGACTGCCGAGAGCCATCGAAATCTTAGAACTCATATATATTGGGCACCATGTATAAGCTAACACTACAACATATGTAAAACTAATTTGATTAAGTTAAAATGGGGAAAACTTAAATTTCATGCTAGTTTGTTTAATTTCTCAGTAGATTACTGAAAAAGGGAACAAATTGTTGCAAATTAGGAAGATGATAACAAGTTTCCCACGAAGACGCAAAAAAGTTAAAAGTCTTTACTCTTAGAAGTCCTATTGCATCTCTTCTTATATCGAAATGCAGCTTAATTTCGGCCATATTAAAATAAAGTAGTAAAAGTTTAATGATTTTAATTTCTCACAATAATGAATACCTTGGATACTGTTTTATGTGTTGGAATAGAAAGATGATAAGAAGTCCCCTTTGCAGGACTGGTATGACTTAGTGATCAATGAAGTGGTTGAGAGTTGTTAGAACCCGTAACTTAATTTAGACCCCAAAAGTCCTTACTTGGTTCGATTTAATAAAGTTTGGAACCGAGTGTAAAATTTCCTTTAAGTTAGGTCCTTAAGATTAATTTTTGTGGGGGGGGGGTCAAATATATGTATTGTATTGATTGGTGCAATTGGATATGGGGGGTCTATATATATACACATGTGTT
>JAOTQR010000007.1:16934277-16952198 GCA_025774065.1 Solanum ossicruentum
GGGATGATATTTTTTAAGATGAGGATCTTTCGGAAGCAACTGCTCTATCTCTATGAGGTAGTGGTAAAGTCTGCGTACATTTTACCCTCCCCAGACCCCACTTGTGGGATTTCACTGGGTATGTTGTTGTTTTTTTTTTTTTTTTTTAAATTGGTAATTTCTTATATTTCTATATAAATGATCAAGATCAAACTGTACATTGATTGACTTGCACCATATTTACCTCACATGAAAGAAACTGGAGTTATTCTGGTCTCCCAGGGGGAGTCTAATACATCTAGAATTTCAACAGTTTCCACCGAGTGAGAATGTCTACACCAAAAACAGATGAGAAAAATTCAATTTCATTTTGATCTGTTGGACAGAATGGCTCCTCTCTTCAAAACATCTGGAATTCCTCTCTTTCCGTATTGTCCGCCATATACAAGCTGGAACCATTCTCCATCTTCCTCTGTCTCTGGCCTCCAAATCTGCTTCTTCCCAAGTTGCTTGAGTTTCAGAAATCTTTCCGGGCATTACCCATGTGATACTTCTGAGTGCCAGGAACATCCTCCATACTTGACCTGTTATCTTGCAGTGGAGGAAAAGATGATTTACTGTCCTGCTGTTTCCCTACTTAGGAAGCATCTGGGGCATCTAGTAATTCCTCTTTTCATCAAGTTATCTTGACTAAGAACTTCTGTGGCCAAAAGCCAGACAAAACATGAAACGTTATATGGTATCTTAGTCTTCCAGATGTGCTTCCAAGGCCATTCTACTGTTTGATGATTGGTTTGGTTCATGTGTTATCCGAGCCACTTGAGAGCATGGTAATTTTGGTTATTAACTTTTGTGGTACATGCCTACACCAAGGTGGTTACGAGAGACCTAGTAAATACTCTAGGTAGGTTGGGTTTATTGGTGGTGCACTACACATATAATATATAGATGTTTAGATCAATTTTGGTTTGTTTGATTAAATTATCTAAACATCATCTGATATAGTATAAAATAGAATGGCTCAAGTTCTCTTTTATGTGGTTGCTAGCACCATGAACAATTCTGTGTTTTTACTTTCTGTTTTTCTGGTGGTAATTTATTGATTCTTCTAATTTCTTCTTCTTTAAACTGGTAGTCTTTCTAATCTAAACCTTTAGCACATTTCTGAGCTTTTTGCGCTTTGCTGGCCCAGGGTCCGATTGATTTTGATGACAAGAGTAGCTTTGAATATCTGTTCAAGGACTACTTAATGGATTTAAAAGCAAAACTATCTTTATCTTCAGATGAAATTGCTGATGCCAAAAGTCCTCGGAAGGGAGCTGATATGTCAGCTCCTAAAAAAGAACTGTCCGAGGCACAATTTGACTATAATGATGATGGAGGTTCTGGTTCAGATGCTTCTGTTGAGACATTGGAAGCCAGTAAAACTAAAAGAAGAAAGCTAAGGAAACGTCCGAAATCTTTTGGAAAGGAAGAAGATGCCACAACTACAGCTGTTACTATTAGCGAAGGCTTCTCCACAGCTGGCACCACTGAGTGGGCATCTAAAGAGCTGCTTGAATTTGTTAAGCATATGAAAAGTGGTGACACTTCTGTTCTTTCTCAATTTGATGTGCAAGCTCTGCTGCTTGAATATATCAAAACAAACAAACTGCGGGATCCTCGTCGTAAAAGTCAAATTGTATGTGATTCAAGACTTGAAAGGCTATTTGGAAAAGCACGTGTTGGGCACTTTGAGATGTTAAAACTACTCGAGTCTCATTTTCTTATGAAAGAGGATTCTCAGACTGATGATGTTCAAGGTAGTGTAGTTGATACAGAATTTCATCAGTTTGAAGCTGATGCTAATGCTGACACTCTTACAAGGGGAGTCAAAGACAGGAAACGTAAGCGTAAGAAAGGTGAAAATAGGGGACCTCAATCAAATCTTGATGAGTATGCGGCTATTGATGTGCATAACATCAGCTTAATTTACCTAAGACGAAAGTTGGTAGAGGATCTTCTTGAAGATGATGAAAAATTCCATGATAAAGTTGTTGGAACCTTTTTGAGGATTCGAATTTCTGGTAACGCTCAGAAGCAGGACCTTTATAGGCTGGTGCAAGTTGTAGGTAATTAGATTTCGTTTTCAGGACATTGCTTTTGCACCTTTCTTTTGTTTTCTTGCTTTTATGATATCATTCTGTACATGCATTTTATTTGAAGCTCCTCAACTTCTTTTTCTGAACAATTTGATCCTGGCTGTAGGTACAAACAAAGCTACTGAACCATACAAACTTGGCAAGAGGACAACTGATATTATGCTGGAGATCTTAAATCTGAACAAGACGGAGGTTTTATCAATCGATACAATCTCAAATCAAGATTTCACAGAGGTGATTGAATATGTGTTTCACGTGTTACATCATGATGTACAGTTTGCAAGTTTGACATTCTGAAATTGGTGCAAGATAAGGAAAATGGTAGAAAAGAGAGAAGAGTACCTGGATACTAATTGAAATCCTGGTGAATAATATAATCAACAGAAAAGAGAGAAATTTCTCACAAATTTATTTTTTTCTTGTTTTCATGTCGCAAGCTTTTGATTACAAATAGATTAAGGAGAAACACAATTTTTTGGTAAATTTTAGGTAATTCAAAAGCAAATTTCTGAAACTTGGCTCAGTTTGCAACTTGACATAAATTATGTTAGGTGGTTTTAACCCCCTTGACTACCGTTTCCAGTATCTATTCTCACCGAACATGCCAATTTACACGAAGATTGGTTTCAGCTCTTTGCTGGCACATGAGCTTGGAAGAAAAAGTAAGCCCCCATGTGGCTATTTGTTCCAGCAACCAATTGCCATATACCATGATTAGTTGATTCAACCACATATTATTTGTTATTATTCTTTTTCCCCTCTCATTGTTTGTTCTTTTTTGTTTAGAGCACTGGATTTAGCCCAAAAACTAGAGTTGCAATCAAACTTAGTTGCAAATCTATTCGGAAAATGGAGTTCCAAAGAGCAAGTATAAACAGATCTTTTTAGTTGAAATAAATGCAACTTGTTCAAAATATAGTGATGGTCAGACCAGCTATGTGGTATGGACGGAGTGTTGACCGGTCAAGAGCTTGCATGCCAGGAAAATGAGAGTAGTGAAATTGAGGATGTTGAGGTGGATTTGTGGGCATACTAGGAGAGATAAGAGTTAGGAACAAAAGCTATCCGTGGTGGGGGGGGGAGAGTGGCCCCTCTGTGGGCAAGATGAGATGGTTTAAGCATGTGAAGAGAAGCATAGATACACCAGTGAAGAGGTGTGAGATGTTAGTTATAGTGTGTATAATGAGAGGTAGATATAGACCAAGAAGTCTTGTGGAGAGGTGATTAGACATGGACATGAAAAGCTTTCAACTTATCGAAGATATGATCTGAGATAGGAAGATATGGAGGTCGAGGATAGGGTAGAAAGTTAGTAGATAGTCGAACATTGTCGAGTTCCTTTACAAGTAATGTTATCTCCTATTATCTTATTCTTCAACTTTTAATATTACATGTTTTCTGTGCTTCAATTATTGTATTATTTGTTGTTGCTATTGTTCTCCCTTTTTTTTAGCATGATCTCTTTACAGTATGGTGGTTAGACCATCTCTGTTGCATGGGGTGGAGTGTTGGCTAATGAAAATGCACATGTTCAGAAGATGCATGTTGTAAAGATGAGGATGTTGAGATGGATGTGTGGTCATACTAGGAGTGATAAGATTAGGAATGAGACCATTCGGGAGAAGCTAGAGGTGGCCCCTGTGGCTGATAAGATGAGGGAAGCAAGATTACGATGGTTTGGACATGTGCAGAGAAGGAGTACCGATGCTCTTGTTAGGAGGTGCGAGAGATTGGTTTTTGGAGCTACACGGAGGGGTAGAGGTAGACCAAAGAAGTATTGTGGGAGGTGATCAGACAAGATATGGCAAAACTTGATCTCACCGAGGTCATGACCTTAGATAGAAATGAGTGGAGGTCGTGAATTAGAGTAGCATGCTAATTGGTTGGTAGGGTCAGGTGGATGTCTGGCCTTGGGGTATAGTAGGGTAGCAGGAATAGTCGTGTTTATATCACTGTTTGTCATTATCTGTCGTATGTGTGTTAATTTTATTGTATTTACATATTTTTATGTGCATTTCGTTATTAGTCGCCCTTTCTGTTCACTTTCGTTTCCTTGTTGTCATATCTAGTTTATTCTGCTTGTGGGTTTTTGAGACGAGGGTTCCCAGGAAACAACCTTTCTACTTCTATGAGGTAGTGGTAAGGTCTGCGTATATTCTACCCTCTCCAGATTCCACTTGTGGGTGATCTCTTTGCTACTATATTTGCTTTATATACTTGGTTTTTGATATGCTTTGCTTGAGTTGAGGATCTTATTGAAAACTACCTCTCTATCTTCATAAGGTAAAGGTAAGCCTCCGTACCTACCAGCCTCCCAAAATCATTGTGGGATTACACTAGATATGTTGTTGTTTAAAATATAGAACTGTAGGTTTGCTAAAAAATAAATATAGAGTTCTAGCCTAAGTTGCTTGGACTTTTCACTTTCGGTGATGCACTTGTGTCGATACAATGTGGACGTGAATGTGGGTGTGGAATTGGTATATGATCTGGTCAACTGGTTTTGTGTACTTCGACCAAATTTAAGGGAGAAATTTTGGACGGGTTCAATGATTTCTATAATCTAAATAAAAACTACGGTGAAATTGAAGAAAATAGAATACCTTGTATTTATAAATTTCTATTGTTACATCCTTTCCATTTGTCTACTTCCAAAGTTCTCCCTTTGATCAATATTTTTACCTAAAGTTTTCCATGTAATAACTCATAATTTAGGTTTTGTAACTCTATATTTAGATATTTGAATTATTTTTCTCCAAATCCTTGCACTCGTATCCGTTTCTCCGGAATCTTAAAATTTAGATCATACATGATCCAACCCCTAGATCCGCATTTGTATCTGAGACCCGCACAGAGTCCTACCAACTTAGGTTCCAGCAACTCGATGCAGATTTTGCTGGAAAAAATGGATTATCAAAATACGAGCAAGTTTAAATAAAAAAGAATAGATTCATTGAAAAATAGAGTTCTGGTCAAGCTTGTTACATGGATTACCAAAGTGTGTGAGTTTTAAATGGAAATAATTTTTTTTGAAGTAAAATGAAATGTTTACAATTAGAAGTTAGAACTGTTAGCTTCTCTCTCTAAAAAAAAAAGAAGTTAGAACTGTTACCTTGTCTAAAAAACTGATTACCATCCCATCTTTTAAAGTTATGGTTGGAAAAGGTGATTAATATATGCAAGACTAAAAAATAATAGAATTTATTTGAACTTCAAAAAATCCCACATGCTTGGGGTGTGAAAAACCCACCAAATTTTTGTCCAGAGTAGAAGTAGACATTGAAAATTGTAACAGTGGTAATGGAAACCTTGAATAGTCAAAATGTTTAAGTTGCAAAAAAGCAAAGTTCTAGGAAGAATTTTTATTTGTAAGCCTAAATTTTATCTAACATAGAAGTGAAAGCAATGTAATGAAGGTCACAGAAGTTCTTATCATGATATAGTGAAGCTTCTTGTTATAATTAAGAATTTTCGGGAGGACTAAAAGTGCTGTTTAAAGCAAGGCCTCCAGGGCACCACTGGAGTTTGACTGCTGTTTGCATTGTTGTTTGCCAACTTGTTTGGGGGGGGGGGGGGAGAGGTTATTGGAGTACTAGGGATTTGAGGGGTCACCTGTGGTTAAGTTTATCTTTTCCATATCTTCTTTTTCTGCATGCTTTAAAATGCCGTGCTTGGTATCAACCACCTTTCCTTGTCTTTCTATATCATCTTACACACATAAAAGACCTTCCTTTGGTGGGTGGAGTTGGGAGGCATCACTCCCCATTCCCAAGTAGAACCCTGGAATTCAGTTGTTGCGTGAAAGACTCCCTTAAGACGAGGGAGAGGGTTATATTGTGATGGAGGGGAGAGGTCATCACTCCCCATTCTGTAGTAGAATCCTGGAATCCAGTCGTTGCATAAAGGAAAATCCTCAAGACGAGGAAGGGACAGCCAAAAATGAAAACATGGAAACAAGAGGGGGAAAGGTTTATGTGTCAACCAGAAAGTTTGCTCACTACATTGGTTTTTGGGTTACTTTTTTAGTTTGAACTCGATTAAAGATCATTCCCAGACTCCCGAAAGGAATTTTTATAAATTTTTGCCTAACTGGCGTATTGTTTCATCCATGTTGCTCATATGTGCTACTTTTATGATCTTCACCTGTCCTCATGGAAAAGAAGCAATGATCTAGAAGCTGGAGTTGGTATTTTCTTCTGTTCATCCATATTAACACCTTCATGGTGCAGCATTTAATGCAGAGACAGACCTACATGTAAAGGCTATGGGTCACCGGCACCCGCAAACTTTGGAAGAATGTCAATATTTACATGTAAATATGTTGAAATAACAGTCGTATAGTAACTGTACCCCCGTATGAATAAAGAATGAGCTGGTGCACAGCCTAGTGGTTGCCTAAAGTCTCTCCGCGGGAGAGATCCAGGTTCAAATCTGGTTTTAGTCCAATTTACTTGGTTATCAGGCTTTCCCAGCCTCTCAAACATTTCCCTTATATTTTCCTTTTTTATTTTTAAGTTTTTTATTCCTTTATGCTGATTTTTACGCTACCTTCCTTTTCATTTCTGACGCTTTTGTTCTTTTATACTACCAACGCTCTTTCAACCTTAGTTTAAATAAGAGTTGAATTTACTGATTTAGTGTGTTTTGATTTGCTTGTTATTTGATATTACGAAAGTTGTGATGGCTTTCTAAATTGCCTTTGATTATTTGTTATTAATTTCAGTATTTTTGAAATATAATATATAAGGAAGAGATTAATCCCATGAAATGCAAAAAGAAAATTATAGAAGTGAACTATTCAATATAGAAAAGCAGAGAGATGCTTTTTCACAAACCAATCTGATTGATATGCGTACTTGTAAGAAATTTAAAAACAATTCTTTTATCAATCTTCTTTTAATTTTATTCAATAAAACCGAAATGAGAGTGAATGAACTTGATAAATTGAACTGATTTTGGACAATAAATTGAACTGATCTTGGTCCATTGATCATTTCACAAATTTGTAAATAAAAAATTGATTACACTGAATTGAAATTAACCGCAAAGCGATTGAAGATTTTCATTATTATGATTAGTTATAGATTTACATAGACTGAAATGGTGCACCCACGACTGTTAAATCCTAGGTCTGCCCCTGATTTAATGAAATCATACTTGTCAAGAAATAGTATTTGTATTCTGTTCAAGCTGTTGACATATATCTTCTTCTGACGTTTCAGGAAGAATGCATGCGTCTGCGGCAGAGTATAAGATGTGGACTCATTAACAGACCAACAGTGGTATGATGCAGACTGATATTGATTATTATTTCAGGTTTGCATGTATTTTCATTTCTGCTGATTAACTTGGCTTATTCACAGGGTGATATTCTTGACAAGGCCATGGAAATACATGCAGCAAGAGTTAATGATGTAGGTGAAATGGAAGTTCTTTTGACTATTTCTTTCGATATAAATAGGATAGTCATTTAAATATGTGCCAGTAATTAATAAGGTAGAAGAAAGTTATTCAGCAGCTGGTTAGAAGTTCCTTTTACGACAGATCCTTTGTTGCATTCTTAGAACTGGAACCAAGGGAGTTTCTGTCTTATTCTGTGTGGCTGTGTATTCTGTCCCTGAATACATGTGCAATCTCATGAGTTACCTTGTCGAAATCCGATTTACATCTGCCTCTTGGTGGACTAGCGAACTGTTTATTTGACCTCCGGTGCCTGGTCCTTGACATACATTTTATCTACTTTTATACTGGGATTTTTACCCCTAATATAAATAAAATCTTTACCTTACTAAAGACAGAAGTTCTGGCAGTGAGCACGTTGCAGATTAAGCGTCGGAGATGCTACTAGTGATCTAGGAGTTGGGACATTTATGAGAGAAAATAGAGGACATATTGCAAACGGAAGAGGGAAATTTGTAGGTTTTAGATCTTTGTAACTGACCTTTTGCATTCTGAGGATTGGAGAAGTCTCATCAACAAATATAACCACAAACCTTTTGGAGTTCAGTTTTTGCATCCTAAAGGTTCACTGTTTGATTTACTGACTGCTCGTTTTTGTCCTCTTAGGGGTCGTTTGGTTGGGAGTAAGTTATATTGGGATTAACTGAGGTATAAATGATGGGATAAATAATCCCATGACTATGTAAAACCTCCAATCAAACACAGGATAAAATTATCCTACATTTATCCTTGTATTATTATGCCTTATACCTCACACCAAACGACTCCTTAGTACATAGCCGTAGTTGGTGATATTTCATGAAAAGATAGCTACTACTTTCTGAGGGCCTTTGACATAAAAAATTTTTTTCCTTTTGGTATGAATAAAATTTATTAGGGTATGCTCTGTACTGATTGTGTTCTTTGATGGCGCTTCTAATGGATTCCTTCTGCTTGTGGTCATCAGCTATTGGTCTACCAGCTTGTTCTAATATATCTTACATGATTCTTTTTGCTGTTGTTCAGTGGCTGGAATCAGAGTTACTCCGTCTCAGTCATCTTCGTGATCGAGCAAGTGAGAAAGGGCGCAAAAAGGAATATCCTTTATTCGTAACAATTTTATCATTTCTATTCTCTTCCCCTTCCCTCCTGCCAATATCAAACTGCAGTGTAATATTTAGTCTTCTTTGTTTTCATTTTCCTTCTCCGGGGGCAGGGACTGTTGGGTCCACAAATTGTGTGAAATGCTAGGGCCTAATAATAAATTCTTTTGATATCAGAGAATGGATTAAAGTTTGCTGATGAAAGTTATGCACACTTCTATTTCTCATATGCACTTCGGGTTATGGACGGGTTTGCATTAGGATTCAGTCGCCATATCACTAGTGTTCTGTGCTCATGCAGTAATCCATGTGTTACCATTTTTACTCGTATCTCCTTTTAATTATTGTTATATGTTGTTCAACATAGACGGGTATATTGGTGCTATTTGAGTAAACTTATCCTCAATTTGGCATTGCTTGAATTTTGGACCTTGAATACTGTGTTGTTCCGATCAAATTATGGACGATCCACCTAACAAAATGACCCCTTTAGAAGCAATTCTCTCTTCCCCCATATATTGGTCTTTGCTTGTTGTATACTCCTTAACTGATGATTACACTTAGAGAATGTGTAGAGAAACTACAGCTCTTGAAGACTCCCGATGAGCGTCACCGTAGACTTGAAGAAGTTCCAGAAATACATGCGGATCCAAAAATGGACCCGAGCTATGAGTCTGAGGATGAGGACAGTGAAAGTAATGATAGACGAGGTTCTATTAGTTCCCTTTCTTCATATGTTACAGATAATATGCCTCTTGCTGTGTATTATTTGAAAGTTGCTACTTCTCATGCAGATGCTTTTACGAGGTCTAGAGATTCAGGTCTTAACCGGAGAGGACGTGGGCCAATTTCTCCAAGAAGCAACTTCCCTCCAAAAGATTCTTGGGGGGCTGCAGGAAAATTTTCTTCAAAGAACTTTGAACTAAGCAGGAGTTCCTCTGGCAAAAACGTTTTGAGCCGAAGTGAAGATGGTGTGCATTCTGGAGGGGGACTGAATGAAGACACATGGATGGAAGGAAGAGATAGGGAAGCAGAATCGGAGAAGCCGACTTCTACCGCTCTTTCTGAGCCAATGGGACGAAATAGCCAATTTTTGTCAAGAACAGAGTCATTCTCTGGTGCATCATCGGTTTCTTCTCCAGCTACACTCCAGGGTAAGGTTACAGAAAGTTCCATCAAGATCAATGAAGCTGAAAAAATATGGCATTACAAGGATCCTTCTGGAAAAATTCAGGGACCATTTTCTATGGTCCAGTTGCGTAAATGGAGCAATACAGGATACTTCCCTGCTGATTTGACAATATGGAGATCTTCGGATAAAGAGGAGGAATCTGTTCTTTTAACTGATGCATTGGCAGGGAGGTTTGAGAAAGTGCCATCAGCAGTTGACAATATATTTTCAGCAACTGTTCTGCAAAATCAAAATGGAGAGAGACCTCAAGTTGACCAGAATGTTGGATCTCAGAATTCTCGTCGTTTGGTTCCGTCTGGAGGTGGAATGACTTCTGGTGATGTTTCTGCTCTTTCTACTGAGAGATGGAGTAATGATGATTCTTTGAATCTCCCGTCTCCTACTCCAAAGCAGAATACTGCTGGTTGGGTTGGAGATGGGCCTTCTGTAGCAGGTGCGAATTCGTATTCTACTGGCAATAGAGTTCTCCAAACTCCTCCAGCTATACCAGTTGATGGGATTAATACATCTGCTTCTGTTCAAAATTTTGGTGGGCATTCAGTTATGGGATTGGAAAATAATTATGTGAATTCTGGTAGTGAATTTGGTCCTGTGCCTACTTCTGAGCAGGTAATTGCTGCACAGTCTGGGTATTCTTTGCAAAATGCACAATCATTTGCGGCTAGTGAACAACAGACAGCACTGATGAATAGCCAACTTGGTGCACAGCAAGCAGCTCTCCAGTCAGAATCTCTTAATATGCAGAACTCGAGTGTGGATGTTCATACATGGGTTGCAGCTGCACCTTCTAAGGGTGAGCCAAGCGTTTCTGCTGTGGCATCAGGGCAGTCCCAGGGATATGGTAATTGGGGTACTACGCCGTCACCTGTTCAGAATCTTGCTGGGAATTTTTCAAATGTAGGTGCCTCAGTTTTGCCTCAACCTGATTATTGGCATGCACCAGCTCAAGGCAGCCAACAGATCATACAGCCTACAAGTATGCCTTCTGTTCCATGGGGTGCTGGTTTGCAAGATAATGCAAGTTCTGCTTCGGCGTTAAGACCTGAAAATAACCCTGGCTGGGGTATGATGCCTGGAAATCCAAATGTGGGCTGGGGTGGACCTGTACCAGCAATCATGAACGTAAATTGGGGAGCAGCTGTTCAAGCAATGCCTCCAGGGAATGTAAATACTGGTTGGGCTCCTACTGGGCCACTTCCTGGAAATTCTAATCCTGGATGGGTTGCAGCATCCGGGAACCCTGGGGTTCAGGGTGTGATGCCTGGGAATGCCAATCCAGGTTGGGTCGGTCCAACAGGGAGCGTTGGATCAACTATTCAAGGGCCTACATCAGGTAATGGATGGGGTATGGGAACTGGAACTCCTGGAGCACTTGCCCAAGGACCAACTCAAGGGGATTCCAATCAAGGTAGGGTTGCACCTACTGGGAGTCGGGGGGCAAGAAATGATGATCACCATCAAGATGGGAGATTCTCTGGTCCGAGGGACAACAAGGGTTCTCATGGTAGGAACTGGGATAGGCAGTCGTCTTTTGGGAATAGAGGGCCATCTAGAGGTGGGTTCAAGAAGAACGTCCCCTGCCCTTATAATACGAACAACCGATGCGTAAAGGGTTCTAACTGCGATTATCTTCATGGCTAATGAGGGGGAAATAGTAGTAGTAGGAGTAAAGTGATTTTGTACAGTGATTTCGTCTCCATTTTCTTTAGTATATAGGTCATTTTGGTGTTCTATAATTGTAAACCTTGTGCAGATTAGTAGCTCCGCCCTCTTCTGATCTGATGCAATTCTCCGAGTAGCTAGATTTATCCTGCTTATGTTATCGTCTTCTAATAAAGCGAGGGCAAGCATTATCGCCAAATATTTCCTATGATGCGATAGTTGCGCATTGAAATGTTTGTTTTTATGGATTTTGCTGTTCTAGACTCTGAATCATTGCATCTATGAGAACCCATCGATTTTGAGTTATCATGCCTCTCTAGGAAATAGCCTCTGTACCTCTATGAGCTAGTCGTAAAGTTTGGATATATTCTATCGTTTTTAGACCCCATTGGGTTTGTTGTTATACCATTTGATGTCTCTCAGAGGGTCTGGGACAAGTGCTTTTTCCAGATATTGTGTATTTGAACCTGCTTTAAAGCGTTCATATTCTTATTAGAAGTGTGTGGATTTGACATCCTAGTTTTTTTTGGGCTTGTTTTCGTGACTTCCTGATTTTAGTTTCACAGGTAGTTGGTAGTTTACTATTATACCCTTCACATGTTTTTATAATCTCCAAAGTACCCTTCTCCATAAAAGGGCCGACTCGAATTTCCTCCTTTTCCTTGTTCCATCTAGTTCTTTTCCGCCATAGCTCATAAGAGTGATCTCTTTCTCATATTCCTTATCTATTAAATTTCCAGTGATTTTAATGATTTCATTTCTCTTGGACTCTCTTCTGACTAAGGAAAAGCAAAATTTTATTTGCAGCAGTTGCTGGGGAAAATAGCTCCTTCAGCATAGTTCTGTACAACCTAAACAAACAGTACAACAAGTGGAGTTTGGGAAGGGTGAAATGTACTATATATGGAGAAGAAGGATGAAGGAAAAGAAAGAAAAAACAAACGTCACAAGACAAACCAAAATAGACTGAACTGGAAACAGTTTCAGCTAAATATGTTGAAACAACAATTTTGAAACCAACAACTTCGTTCAGGAAGAATCACGTATTCTTAAGCGAGAAGATCAGACTCTTATTATTATTGAACTTTTAGCAACAAAGTCTGTTTCGTATAGGCTGGTTGCCTTCATAGAAAAAATACTTTGCTAATGAAAAGGAGGGACTTGTTTTGCCTTCATAAAAGTTACTCTTGCTGATGAAAAAGGGAGGAATACGTTGAGAAGGTAAAAGGATAATTAAATGTGAAAACTTGAAAGAAATCGACCGTAGAAAAGAATTACACTTTATTTGAAAATTTTAAAGTCGGAGTTGGAAGTTTTTTTAATCATAAATATTTAAATTTAATTTTTTTTTCCACATGAAATATGATTTAAACTTGAAATTCAATTTATATGAGATTAATTCATAAGAATAAAAAATTTAAGCTAGATTTGAAAAAGAAAATTTTATAAAAGTGAAAAATAGGGTTTTAGGCATTTTCAAATTCCAAATACTTCTTCAAATTAATGAATTATATTTGAAATTATTATGATCAATCACTCATTTTTAAATAAAATTTTTGTTTTCTGAAAGAAGGAAGAATTTCTCAAAACCCAATAAGCAGAATAAATTAGATCTGACAAAAAAAGGAAAAGAAAGGGAATAAAAAGGGCGACTAATAATGAAGAACACATAACAATATGTAAATATAATAAAATTTATACACCTACGACAGATAATGACAAACATGATATAAACACAACTATTCCTGCTAGCCTACTAAACCCCAAGGCCAGATATCCACCTAACCCTACTAATCCATTAGCCTACTACTCTAATTTGCAACCTCTACTCCTTTCTATCTAAGGTTATGTTCTCGGTGAGATCAAGTTTTGCCATATCTTGTCTGATCATCTCCCCCCAATACTTTTTCGGTCTACTTCTACCCCTTCGTGTAGCTCCAAAACCAACCTCTCGCACCCCCTAACAGGAGCATTGAGACTCCTTCTCTATATATATCCAAACCATCACAGTCTCACTTCCCTTATCTAATTAGCCACAGGGACCACATCTAGCTTCTCCCAAATGGTCTCATTCCTAATCTTATCACTTCTAGTGTAACCACACATCTATCTCAACATCCCTATCTTTGCGACATGCATCTTCTGAACATGTGCATTTTTTATTGGCCAACACTCCATCCCATACAGCAGAAATGGTCTAACCACCATTATGTAAAACTTATCTTTGAGTTTAGGTGAAATCTTCTTGTCACACAATACTTCCGAGGCAAGCCTCAATTTAGTCCATGCTGCCTCAGTACGATGTGTGACATCATCGTCGATATTGCCACTACTCTGGATAATAAACCCCTGATACTTAAAGTTTTCCCTCTTAGGGATAAGTTGAGTGGAAAGCCTAACATCAATGTCTGTTTCATCCCTCGCAACACTGAATTTGCACTTCAAGTATTCTGTTTTGGTTCTGCTCAGTTTGAATTCTTTGGACTCCAAGGCGTATCTCCACGCCTCTAACCTATCATTAACTTTAGTCCGAGTCTCATCAACCAGTACTATGTTATATGCAAATAATATACACTATGGAACCTCCTTCTGGATAGATCGCGTCAGCTCATCCATCACCAAGGCAAACAGAAAGGGCTCAACACAGACCCTTGATGAAGTCCCATTTGCAAAAATCTATTGCAAAATAATGATTTTTTCAATTAGATGGGGAACATTCTGTATTAAGAAAAGACGTATTCGAAAAGTATTTATTTTTTAGCATCTTATAAGGTAAAGATTCTATAAATTGTTTGGATGGTTGTTATATATTTGTATTGTTTCAACGAGTATAATGTTTGGATACATTGTATTATTTTTCGTCGTTACATAATGTCATATATTCATGATTTGAATGACAAATCTACAAGAAATTGTAGGGTATTTGATAGATACCATGAAAAATAAGGTAAATGATAAAATAGAATTATTAAATATAAATAAAGTAAAAAATGAGAAAGAAGATATTAAAGTAATGATGCAACCAAATCGGTCATTAGATAAAATGAGTCTTTTCGTCGTTACCGAATGATGAATTTAAATGATATAATACAATGAAGTTTAAGTTACAATCAAAACAAACATTGTATTTAAACTAACAATACAATATGATAAAACGGCTACAACCATTCAAACAAGGGGATATAGCCAGCAAGGGCTCGTTAGAAAAAGAACAAATCTCTAAAATCAAGACCTCCTTTAAATTTTGCCTCATAATGCACTTTTCTGTTATCCTCATTTCGTCACCGTTAAAAATTAGAGAAAACATTAGTAATTTCCTTACATAGGCTATTTGAGAATTGAAAATATGACAATGCATAAAAAGTAGAAAGCACCAACTTAAGCATCACTTCTTTGTTTGCATGACTTAAGAAGTTACTTTTTTATTCCTTGATAACATTTTTTTTTCTCTCTCAACAATTGCATACCCTAAATTATCCCTTTATATGTTTTCTATTTTCACTATAATAACTTTTTATTTTCTTGCTAGTATTTATACTACAAAATGCTGTTAATTTTGTTAAATTTTACCTTTTATCTACAACATAGTTCATAAGTCCTTAATATTTTTAAAATTTTAGCAGCACATTGAGTAGTAGCTAAATAAAATATTAAAAATCATTTTAAAAGTGTGGCTTAATGTAGGACCACCCTTATATGAACAAATGTGATGACAAAGTATCATCTTATAGACAAAGTATCACCGTATTTTGATCCCCAACTTTAGATTACTCCAACAATTTCAACATTTGGATTAAATTTACAAGTAAAAATAGATACCTTGTATATCCAACCAACAAAAACATCATCAAATCCTATTTCTAAAAATAACTTTTGGACATATATTTATTCTAATCTATCAAAGTCCAATTTCAAATTTATATATTTATGATTTTTTCTTCTTTGATTTTTCAACGTATGAATACAATGATAGGGTAAAATTATATTATCATTTACCTAGTACCAACAAAAGCCAATTGATTAGGAGAAACAATACTAGAAAAGATATTTGTTGGAAAAAATAAACATTAACGAAAGTGCAAAATAGGAAGAAGCAGAAGAATACTCAACTTTACATTTTGAGAGAAGTATTAAAAACACTCTCAAACTTACTATGAATTATTATTTTTATCCCTAAACTATTGCTAGACTTAAAAACACCCCTCAACTTGGCGAACCAAGCTTAAATATACCCTCTAACTTGGCATAAATTATTAGTTTTGTCCATAAACTATAGATAGGCTTAAAAACACCCCTCAACTTACCAAACTGGGCTTAGATACATTCTTCTCGCATGCCACACGACATAACAAGTAAGTACAATTTATTTAAAGTGTGTGAAAGGTTAAAAAAGGACTACATCTGCTTTATTTTTTTAAATAAAGAAAATTTTCGTGCAACTTTTAATTACCAAATTACTAGAATAACCTTCTTATTCTCATTTAACGTTTGCTTCATTAATGACGACCTCAAAGCAAGTCTTTATATTTTTTTTTCATTCTCATTTTTGATTGCTTGATTCTCTTTCTTTTCCTATTTTGTTTATGATTATTTTTTGTCAATGTGGACTTCTGGTAACGTTAAAAATTTTATGGTCAGAATATGACAATCTCGTAAGAAGATTTTGGGATTATAAAAATATAATTTGGGAATAGTTCAGGAATGAAACTAATTACTCTGTTTAAGCTTACTTTGCCAAGTTGAGGGGCGCTTTTAAGCCTATCAATAGTTTAGGAATGAAACTAATAATTCATACCAAGTTCGAGGATGTATTTAAGCTTAGTTCTCCTAGTTGAGTGGTGTTTTTAAGACTATCAATAGTTTAGGGACGAAACTAATAATTCGTGACACTTTCAAGGGTGTTTTTAATACTTCTTTCTTATATTTTTTCTTCAGTTTGAACCAAAAGAAGACAAATAAGCTCAAGTACATGTTGGGGAAGCAAGGACGAAACACAACCGGAAACACAATAAAATCTTTTCCCTATAGATAAATAAGATGAATGACAAAGACACAATGAACTCCAAAAATTCAGTAGCAATAGATCAATGAAAACAACTGAAATAAAGTAGAGAACACACAATTTACGTGGAAACCTCAAATCGGAGAGAAAACCACGGGACCGTTCAACAACAGTCTAAAATCTTCCACTAATCACCAAGAACCAAGTGGGTACAACAAGTTCTCCTCTATAATAAACACTAGAGGCAAATACAATCATCAAAAAACATCCTTGGCAAAGCAACAATCAACAATTTCACCAAAAAGAAAGGTTCTAAAAAAACGCAGGTCTGATAAATGCAACAAGAAAATGACCTTTCGGGCATCAAAACAAGAAACTGATTATTAAAGTTGAAGAGGAGAGTGTCATGAACAACATACTAAAATTTGAGGAAGATCCGACTCTGTTTGGCCTTCGATCTGAAAGAAAAATCAGACTGCTGGTATAGTCAAGAAGAATGTTCTATTCTTTCCTTTCTGCTGCTGCTAATCAGATTTTTTCTACTGCTGCTCACCTTATTTTCTTTTCTTTTATTTTTCACACAAACAAATGAGATGGGCCAAGATAAAAAATCATATATTTTGGGCTTAAAGTTTGAACATAAAGAGCCCAAATTAAAAATATCCATGTATGAAGATTTAAAGTGTTGTCCAATTTAGAATTGGAGACTTCCTCCATGTAGGAGGGATATTTACTTACAAATCTCCCCCTCACTCCTATAGGGAGTAAGCAATCAAAATGGCCTTCTCTCGACAAAACACGAGCTTCTCCTCTGGTAAAGTCTTGGTCAAC
Source organism: Solanum ossicruentum (assembly GCA_025774065.1). Lineage (NCBI taxonomy): Eukaryota > Viridiplantae > Streptophyta > Magnoliopsida > Solanales > Solanaceae > Solanum > Solanum ossicruentum. Next base: position 16,951,627 of record JAOTQR010000007.1, read on the forward strand.
ATATCTGAACAATTATGACTTCTATGAATCTTCACAAGTTCAAATGACTTATCCTCCACAGCTTCTCGAATCCAATGATATCTTTTCTTAATATGTTTGGTTCGAGAATGAAAAGCGGCATTCTTGGCAAGGTGGATGGCACTCTGAGAATCACAGTGAAGAAGATAATTTTCTTATTCCAAACCAAGCTCCTCAAGAAAATTCCTCATCCATAATAACTCCTTGCCTGCCTCAACAGCTACTATATATTCTGCCTCAGTAGTGGACAAAGCAACGCATTACTGCAATCTTGATTGCCATGAAACTACAACTCTAGCAAATGTCATCAAGTATCCCGAGGTAGACTTTGCAGTATCAACATCTCCAGATATATCTGCATCTGTATACCCAGCTAACTCAGGTTGTCCAATACCAAAACATGGACAAACTTTGGAGGTACCTCTAAGATATATGAGAATCCACTTCAGGGCTGCCCAGTGCTCTTTACCCGGATTCGACATGTAGCGGCTAACAACCCCAACTGAATGTGCAATGTCTGGCCTCGTACATACCATGGAATACATCAAACTGCC
>JAOTQR010000007.1:16952298-17008453 GCA_025774065.1 Solanum ossicruentum
GGTGGCGGAGGAATAATACATAAAAGTTTAGCATATTAATTTATTGATTTGCTATTGTTTTAGCATATGTAAAAAACCATAAATTGAACCAATAATATATAAAATCGAACCGAATCGAATCAACCGATCTACATCCCTACCCCCAAATATTTAAAAAAAAAAATTTCCTCCATTGAAAAGTGAATTTAATTTTTAGAAAAATTAAAAAAATTTACTTACCCTCACCCATCCCAACTTCTTCTAATAAAAAATTCATTTATATTGTGAATGAGTCACTTTTACCCATATTTAAATGGGTAAATATGAGTTTTACCCATTTTTTATCCATCTTAAATGGGTCGGATACCCAACTCATTTAAAATGGGTAAATCTGGATAATACCCAAATAATTTATTCATTTTGCCACTTCTAACCTAAACTATGCCATATTTTCGAGTTTCATACCTAAACTATTGAACGTTTGAGTTTCATACAAAACTATCGCTTATTAGTTTGAAAAACACATTTTAGTGGTGTATGTAATACTCTCTTTTATTGGAAAAACATTGTCACATGACATGCTACTTGGATAAAATACTTCACTATTAATATTAGTTAAAAGTTTAAAATTAAAGAAATAATATTCTTCCAAAAAAATTATTTTTCAAAAAAAAATAAGTATTTTTTAAAAAAGATAAAATTTAAAATATTTTTTCTCACATACACCACCCCCACCCCCATGTTTACCCCCTAACTATCCCCGCCATTTTATCCATTTTATATTTTTCATTTTTTATAGATATATACACATATTTTTAGAAAACTTTTTTTTTACTTGTGCACCGAATATAATAAAAATAAATATTTTATTTTTAAAAAAATCTTGCAAATAGTAAAAATAATTTTCTAAAGATTAAAAAAAAAGTTAAAGATTAGGTGGGTAGGGTAACAATTAGTTTTTCTTAAAAATTATGTCTAAATTATTAATTTAAGGGGTGAGGGGTGAGATGAACTAAGGATTTCTCTAAAAATATAATTTTTTTTAAAAAAAAAATATTGGTTGTTCAGGGAGGAGATGGGGGGTATGGGAGAAGAAGTGGAGTGGGGTAAGAAAAATAGTTTATATTCTATTTTATGAATTTTTTTCTGAAATAAGAATAATTTAATATTTAACTTTAATAGTATTAATTTATTCTTTTATCAACATGGAATGTTTTTGTCGATATAGAGTGTGATGTCATATTTTTATTAAAATAAAAGAGAGTGTAATAATATGATACTCGATAAAATTATCAAAACATCCTTAGAGGAGAGAACGTTACGTAACATATCCTCCCAAACCTTTTAGCAAATTCGAGGCTGGAAAATGCAATCAGCATGAAAAATTATGTGGAATAATGATCCTGGTTGATTTTTAGAGCAATCGGATCAAAATATAATATTTCGATGCAAAAACGCAATTCAAGAAAAGTGTGCAACATGTCCGCGTCGCAGACTTGTTGCGGATTTGCACTTAACTGGGATTCTAATATTTTTGTAATACCCGGTGAAAAGATGAAAAATATTCCTAGAATTGACCTTGCACGTAATGTGTCCTTCCATGCCCCGATTGCAAATCTGATACCGGATTTGCGATCAGTGCGAAAAACTAAGTCGATAAATGGTCTCAACTCGACTTTAATGCAAAAATACTTGAATTATTTTTTAAAAAAAAAAACCAAAAACAGTGAGGTTTTTGTGCCCCTTCCGCGACGCGCTAGGGACGTGGAACCACACTTGGTTTTTTCCAAAAATTTGATGAAACTGGAAAATTCGTGAAAAATGGGCATTTTACACTAGTGCGCGTGCGCACTAGTGCAAATGGGGTTGATTTTCTTCTTTTAATGGGGAGGGGAAATTCCGACCTTTCCCACACCCCATAATCATAAACTAAGCAGTTTTAATCGTATTTAATCCAAAAAATGCATTTATACTCTTTTATTCTCTCTAAACAAGAAAACCCTCTCAAGAACTCACGATCAAGAAATTCAAGAACGATAGTAGGGGTTGGGGATTCCTTCCAATTCCTCAAGAAGTTATTCCTAGGTATGTAAGGCCTTTCAAAAGTCTGTATTATCATTATCTTGGGATTTAAAAATCCTCAATTCCATACAAATTTTCGGTTAAACTGTAAGATCAAGAATTTTCATCCGATATGAATAAATTCCATCCAAATGTTGGTTTATGCACTCCTTTTTATATGAAATTATGTCTTTTACTGATTTAAGCATGAAGTTGTATAGTTGTACAATAATTACTGTAAATGATGTATTATTGAAAATCTTGAATTTATTTCAAAAACAAAAAGCTAGCATATGTATAGTTTTGAATCAAGTTAAAGAGTATTTTCCTGAAGATTTCTTGGCACTTTAGTTGAGTAATCTAGCATGTTTGAAAATACGTGAAAGATACTAGTTCTAGTAAAGTTAAAGATCCCAGTTGAGAAAGCTAGGTAGTAAGTTGGGCGAAGTCCCCGAGTAAATCAGATTTTAAGAATTCCAAGTCTTTAAGTATGAGCTATATAAAGATCATTTTGGGAGTAGTATTGAGCACCGATATGGGTGAGAGTAGAATTAATTACTCGACTCATAAACTATGTAGCTAGCAAAGGATAGGATTTTACCATGGTACCTTCCTCATTAGTCATTGAGATGGCCCAGTTTTGGGATGGATCCACTCGTCTAATTCTTCGTCCCCTACACTGGTAAAGTACGGGACAGCTCTGATAGCATGGGTAAGACGTATCACCACGAAGTTCATAGTGGTGGTTGCCGGTTAGAGAACCCCCTCGAGTTAAGAAAATATGTTTTACTTACCAGTTTTCAACATGTTACTTTCAGCATACAAAGTATATATTATCATTGCTATTTCATTATGGGTTACAATTATGGTTTTTTGAGAAGTATCATTATATTCTGATTAAATGTTTTGGTCATCTTATATACCATACATACCACGTACTGACGTCCTTAAGACCTGTATCATTTTATGATGCAAACGCAAGTGACGGAGCTCCTCAACCGCCGCTTCGTTGAGGACTAGACACCTTCCAGCCTATTGGTGAAGCCTCTTCTCAGTCAGAGACTCTTGAGTTATTATGTTTCAGTTTAGCTTTTATTTTTAGTTTTGGCTACTTGGGGCCTATCCCAATAGTCCTTTCAGACAGCTTTATTAGAGGTTCCAAAGACCATGTGTTAGTATTCTAGTCCCCGTTTGTTCAGAATTGCTTATGCACTTTTACCTTCAGCTTATGCAGAGAATTTATGAATGAGCTTGTTGCTTTTATAGCTTTTCCACTATTTTTTAAGACTTCTACTGAGTAAGTAGCCAGGCTAAGCGGTTCGCTTGGGACCAGAAATGATTTTCGAGTGCCAGCCACGTCCAGGGTATAGGCTCAGGCCGTGACAAACTTGGTATCAGAGCCAAGAGTTCAAGAGTCCTAGGGAGTCTATAGAATTGTGTCTAGTGGAGTCTGTATTATAGGTGTAAAGCACGTCACTTCTATAATAGGAAGGCTACGGGACATTAGGAAGTGTCATCATTAATTGTTATTTTTTGTATCATTCTTCAGAGTGTATCTCTGTGAAGTCCCTTCTAACTCGTGCGTTCATGCCATGTTTTACAGATCATGCCTCCTCACAGAGTAACGGACTAGTAACGAGCAGAGGATACCCAGCTAGGAGAAATGCAAACCAGCTTGACCGAATTCCTGAGGAACCTTGAAGTCCAGTTGTGCATGTGGAGTAGCCACAGCAAGCAAATATCTCCAACGCTGAGCTTCACTAGGCCATCCAGACTTTGGCTCAGGTAGTCACTATTCAGGGAGGTCGCTAGAGAGATGGAAAAAATGATGGGTCAGATACCGCCAGAGTTAGGGAGTTTCTGAGGATGAACCCACCAGAATTCACGGGGTCAAATGTAAAAGAGGATCCTGAGAACTTCATTAAGGAGCTCTAGAAGGTATTTTAGGTGATATGTATAGATGATGCTCAGCAGGCTGAGTTGGATGCCAATCAACTCAAGGGGGTAGCTAGACTCTGGTTTGATCAGTGGAAAGGGAGCAAGGCATATTGGGCCCCAGCTATTAGTTGGCCGGTGTTTGAGGATGCACCTAGAAAAGCTTGAAATAGGAAAAAAGGAGAATACGACGAAAATAACAAAGTTGGTAGGGTAAACTTGAAGAACAACACAGTTTCAAGGAGGGCCTTTAGTCACTATATTTCCAAAAATACCATACCAAATTCCCTGAGCCTATATTGCAAGCCTAGAAAGTCCTAGAGTGCTCCTAGTCCAGTTAGTTGAAGGTCTGAGTCATGAGTATAGGGGAAAGCCTATCGTATTAGTCATTATGCATGAATATCTTTTGTGAGAGTGAGTGTTTTGCACAATCCCAAAGGTTAAACATGAAAAACATCTTTGAGAGTCAAATATGGGACTTCTTTCTCTGAGGGCACTTGCATTGCATTGTTGGCAGTAAATTTGTTCAGTGATTGTGAATTGTTGATAAATCCCTTGCTTGTCATAGTTATATTGTTACATGCACCAGTTTGTATTAGTTTGCTAAATAGCTATCTAATACTGTTTTGAAAAGTTAGTGTGGGTATCTGAGTTAAGATGTATGTGATGTATGACATGAATTTTAGGGTTGTGTGTTACCGTGTTGGCTATATAGATTGAGTCTGTCGCTTAAGGACAAGCAACAATTTTAAGTTGAGGTTATTGACGTGTTGCCAAAAATACAACACTTTTGATACTTAAAACTTGGATTTTATGTGTTCTCAATGCGACTTTAGTTGTTTTTATGTGTTTTTATGTTTAGATTTGCAGGATTACAAGTTGGCTACGATTTGGGAAAAATTGTAGAAGTTGCTGGTTTTTGAGGTTTTACGAGACCTTATATGAGTTGTTGAGCATTCTACGAATCATAAAGGTGTTTCTTGAAGAATTCCAATGAGGGTCTAAGTTTCAGAAGTTGAAATCTACGAACATGCATACAAGTCGTATTCCAGATTACAAGTTGTAGACTACATTTCATGCCTTGAGGATCAGAGAACGAAGACTTTCTGAAGTTCATCATACGAAACCCCCTTTACAGGTCCTAAGTCACAGTTGTAAAAGGGAATCGTAGAAGAGAAGTCCAATTCCAGCAGGTGATTACGAGACCCCGACTACAGTTGTAGAAGCCAATACGAGTTGTAAAAGAGCTTTTGTGGAGTTTGCCGATCAATTTTTCTAATTTGTTTAGGACTTATTTTTACTTATAATAAATACATTTTTAGGGTTATTTTTCAAAAGCATCGGTCAGTACTCATAGTTTTTCATCAAGTTTTCATACTGTAGGTTAGAACTCAATATTTAGAGAGAGACAATTGTGATAGAACACTTGTGATTCAATTTGATCTTCAAGCTTGTGATTCTCATTAAAATTGCATTTGCTTGATCTTAATTCAATTGTGTAAGTATTTAATTATGTATTCTTTATTCATAATTTCTTCATCTACACATAGCTTGAGTAGATAAATCCACAACTAGGGTTGTAGGAACCATGAAGAACTAATAAAGTAAAACCTGATAATTAACAATTCTTGGAAGGTGTATATGCATATATTAATTAACTCTCTTCATTTTGCATGTTTTCTAGTAGTGGCAAACATTAGAACTCGCCTAGCGTTACTGACTGGACCAAGGTAGTAATGAATAGGAAAAGAGATTAATTAACAGGTTTTGATTGATGTGTTTTCGTCTAATTAACCAAACTAGGCCAAGGAGAGGTTGTACTGGGACTACTAGGTAATGATTAGTAAAGCACTCTATAGAGATGGTCAAACTCGAATAGTGAAATCCGCCTCTTACCTTTGACCAAAGGGCTTGGTGAACTTAAATTATTGTCCTGCATGTTATACACAAGACAAGGACTAGGTTATCCGGGGATACTGAGTTAGGGAATCATGGGAAACACAATACCCTAGTTGCTCTCTGTTATTGATATTTCTCTTGTGATAGTTAGTTTAGTTTATTTTTCTCATTGATTGTTGACCCCCCCCCCAACCTTTTGGGGAATTGAGTAGTTAATTAGTCAGATTGCATATTGGTGGATTTTTCTTGAGTCTACATATTCCATGTGGGTTCAACCCTAACCTTGGTTAGGTTTTATATTTCTTGACAGCGACCACTTTATACTTTAAAAAGGAGGTGTAACTTGGGCGACATCAGAACTCAAACGCTAAGAAAGCTTTTAGTTAACTTCATACTAGAGGGTTCGTGTGAGCTTAGATCATCTCCAACTCTACTCCCACACTAAAAAATTGACTTTAGCACATTTGCTTAATTAAGAACCATCAATTAAAATGAATGACTCAGTCTTAGCTTTAAAAAGTTGGGATATTACAGTGTCTCCCCCTTGGGATCATTCATCCTTGAATGATGAGTAAACTGGGAGACCTATGAAGCACGACTACCATAAAGAACTCAAACACTTGATACTCAAATACTCATTCTCAAGAATAGACTTCAAACTCAATATCTAGAATTTAAACAATATCTCCAACATCATTATTAGGAACAAATACTATCAAAGACTTGCGGTCAAGTACGCAGAGACTCAAGAAGAACACAACTCAAACATAGAAACTCAACTCGATTATCACAATTCAGGACACTCACTCTCTATCACCCATAACTTATCTAATATTATCAATATTGTCATCAAAAATTGAAAGGAGAATTACTGAAAGGGATATGAATGAAAAATCATTAGTATCATTCAATCAAGAAATCTAATCTGAGAAGATTCATAACCTAATTTGATCCCGCTCATCTTTCAAGGCTCATTTTGAGTTTATACAACTATATATAGTGTAAAACGCAAGTCATATCTCATTCAACATAGGGCTGGAAACCCTTAGATATGTGAGATAAGATCACTTCTCATCTCAAAACTCAACATGAACGGGAATTAACATGAGGTGCATGGGACAAGGCTATGGGCATGACACTTATAAACAAAACAGGAATGGAATATCACCTCAACTAAAGTATAAGGAACATATGAGATGGAAATGCATTGGTATTTCATCCGATCAACTCATCACTATCAAAACCTCAAGACTTACCTTGGTTCATTACCTCATCATCTCTCCCTTAGCACAAAAATCATCTCTCTAAGTTTGTGAATTGATTCTCTTTACTAAGCTATAAGTATAACTCTTCACGTGGTCAGTGCATCACTATCCCCAAGAACATCTTAAACTCTTTTGTTATACTATACTCAATATATATATAAAATCACTACTAAGACTTTCTTATAGGAGACCACTCTTAGCTTCCTTCTATCTCTTTGCGCATTTTTCTATACTTGCTGCTCTTATTGCCATACTTAGTCGCTTTCTGCACTTCTTATGACATAACCTCTTCCTTTAGTCTTCTACCACTAAACTTCTATGCTTCTATACATTTGACTGTAGACAACTTGGATTATCATGGAAAAGTCATCATCATCTATACATAAGTCCCCATCGACCTAATTACTAAGGGTTACAAAGACTGCTTACATTAGCCTACTCCACATCATAACTAAATTGTACTTTCTAGGTTCCATAGCAAGTCATAACTTAGAACTTCACACTATTTACACTATCATAGATACACATCTTAAGTCTCTTCTTATCTAATAATTTATCCAATATTTAGTATTTCCATCTAAGGGGTACCTACACTATTCTCATAACATCACATTTCTTGCAAGTCAACATCTTAATCTCAAACATACATTATGGAAAGCCTCTTAGAGCAAATCTCCAGCTATGACTTTCATTGTCATAACGTTATCTCCTTTTTCATGCTATGCAAAGTTCAAGCTTAGGGTCTAGTGCTAATATATGCATCACACGCTTCTCTCATATTATACCAACTTGTAACTACTAGGTAAAAATTTAGGAACATAGGCCTACTAAAATCTCATAGCTAATACTCAATCAGCACATCCCCTCTTACAACTTAAGTACCATTCACTATACCTCCTTATCTAGCTAAATTCAGAACTCTATGAATCTCATAAGGCTCTCACTTCAAAATCATAAGCCTAATTTATATCTATCACATTGAATGCACTATTGATTGATGGTCGCGCTCCAATAAGAAAGCAGTCGCTATCAGTAATTAACCTAACCGAGGTTAGGTCGAATCCACAAGGAATACAGGGCTTGACTAAAAGAATTCACCACTAATCATTTTTAGTGTTTGTAACTACAATCTCCAATTGAGGGAGGGGGGTTCATGTGATTCAAAAACAAATATAAAATAAACACTAACTAAAATGTAAGAAAACACTCAAATTTGGGGACAACTTGGGAATTGTGCTTCCCATGGGTCATTAACTCAAATACCCTAGATAACATAACTACAGTTGGTGAATCGCATGCAGGACGGTAACTTAGGTTCTTCCAACCCTCTTGTGAAGGTGAAGGTCAAATTTCACCATGCTGCTTGGTCGGTTACCATGGCATGCCAACTAACCGTTACCCTATCGTCCCAGACAACCTCTCCTTGATCAAGTTTGGTCAATTAGATGGGAACACATCAACCAAATCTTGTTGTATACTTTCCTTTTCCTATTCGTCGCTACCTTGATTGGGATCTTGAAAGTAGGTAGGATTTGGTGTTGGCCACCACCAAACAACATTAATAACGAATGGAAATAGAAAATATATGCAAAACCCTAATTGTAGAAATGGACAAAACCTAGGTCATTTCAAGTCAACCACCCATGGTTCCCACAACCCCAAGTTGTGGGTGGTTAGATACTCATGGCTAAGTAAAACACATAAAAAGGCAAGTAATAGGCATAGTTGAGAATTTTTCCAACTCCAATGAAAGTGAAGACACCCAAATTGCAAATTCGCAAGCTTGATAAATTTCAAAGTGTGTAGCACAAGATTTGCAATCCCCAAAAATGGATAGTCAAAGGGAAAATAATAATCTAAGTTGAAACCCTAAAATATTCTTGGGAGAATATTTTAGAGCTCAAAGGCAAAGGCTAATATTTACAAGTGTCCACTCTTATCTCTCTCTTGTCCCCCTCTAAAAAAAACCAACTTAAACTATTTATAGTATGTACAGAACAATCCTAAAAGTTATGCAGAAAAGACAACTGTCTTTATATTAGGATCTTGTATTAGGATGGTCTACGGGTCGTAGTCGGGGTCTTGTATTAGGATCTTGGCATTTTGGACTGCATACTGGTATGAGTCATTGCTTAAGCTACGACTTGTATGTTTGTCTCGTAGTCTTGGTCTTCAATTTTTGGTCCAACATTTTGGTTCTCTGATTCTTGCTACGAGTCCACCTGTACGAATCATAGTGTGTCTTATGACTCATAGGCTGGGCTCATAGGAGTGACCCTCACTTGGCAAATTTCTAAACTTTTGGTCTTTGATTCTTGTTACGACACCACCCTACGTATCATAGTGTGAACTACGACTCGTAGTTGGGCTCATATAGCCTATACTTTACCAAACTCTACAATTTTTCTTCAAAATCATGCCAACCTAACTTTTCTGCAATATCAACACAAAAACACATAAAAACTATAAAAAGTCACTTCAAGAACTCACAAAATCCCTTGTTTTAAACATCAAATATGTTGTATTTTGGATCATATAATGACTAACACCATAGGCTTGCCCTTATACTCATCATTTGACTTGGTGACAAAGTGGACTTGGATCACTTTAGGACTTAAGAGCTTGCATCATAGGTTCATGGTGCTTTGGTAAGGCATTTTAGGTATTTAGTGATTTAAAGCTATCCCTGAACCATGCTTACCAACACTTTTACCTTCACAACCCATCCAAGTTCACTAATTCCTCCCTTATTCAACCATTTCAAGATTTTCCTGGGCTATTCTTTCACTTTTTACAGTTGTGCCTCAATTTCAAATTCATTTTTGCACATCTTTTCAAATCAAGGCACTTTTTCTTTTCTTTTTCTTCACCCGGCTCATGATTAATCATTTTCTTTCTTTTCACCCCAACTAACCACCTCATTTTTGTTATTTTACCACAGTAAGGGTCACCCGCAACTTAGGCTTTTAGCCTAAGGTGAAGTACACAATATCTATGTCTCAAACCAGGGCCACTAATGTAGCCACCCTCAACTTAGGCTTTTACCCTCAATCAAGGTTCATATGTTCAATGATAGATCAGGGCCAATATCAGGGTATTTCATCAAATAAGGTTAAGTCAGCAAGGTATCAAGAAAGAATGAGTGCATGAGAAGCTCAAACATTCAGAACAAGGAATTCACTAGTTCATTTGGTAGGCAATTTAGGCAAAAGTGGGCTTCCTATCAGAATAAAGGCCTAAGATCACCTCCAAAACAACTAAGTCACTGCACCAAGCTTAGAGTACGAGGGAAAGTTCTGAGTCCATACATGATACAAGAATGCATCCAAATAAGCTCACAACACATATTGCATTGCACACACAATCAAGTATAGACTCACAGGTCATGTGTCAAGCCTCAGCTTACCCTCACAATATAAGAACAAACATTGCCAAATACTCAAAATGTACAAGTGCATCAATAACCACAATCCAAAAGAAAATTTTTGAGGGTACCAAATTTTTATCAAAATTTAGAGAACATTACAGAACTATATGTGTCAATAAGTAACATTACTATGTATTCACAATTTATCTACACATCCTAAAACATGCCAGTTCAACAGAAAAATAAACATCTACAAGGAGAAAGAAACATGGAAAGAAAATCTTGGGATCAAAAATAGGGGAAGTTATGGACTTCAGGCTACTCAGACTTCACCTTAATCCATAACTTCCACCACCCCACCAACAGATAATACTTTGTCCTCAAAGTAAATACAAAACAAGAACAACACTTTATATCATAGATTTATATACATACATTCACTAAAAATCAAAAATAAACATCCAAAGTAAAAGTAAAAATAACATCCAACATAAACAGAATCAAAACACAACCAAAAACAACATAAAAATAAGATTGTCTACAAAAGAGAACAAAGTATCCAAAATGTCAAGATAAAACTGGGATCAAAAGAAGTCAAACATCTTGGTGCTCATGCACCAGTGTTGGTCTGATCAGTGCGGTCCTAGGGCTATCTCTCCGCCTCTGCAGTGCCGGAAGTACCCTCTCCAGGCAGGGTGTATTGTGCTCTCTCTATATAGTCGCTAATAAAAGTGACACATGCAGTGACTCATGCACCACCTCCTCAGAGATGGGCTCCTCCTCCTATCTTGACTTCTTCGGGGCTGGCTCTTGGTTAGCATGCTCAAGGGGTCCCTTCCCTCGAGTACCCAGATGGTAGGCGAGTTAATCAAAGGCCTTGTCACCTTGCGATGCTACCTGTGGGGATGAAATAGGTGCTGCCAACAACTGTAATAAATCGACCTTGAACCTAGTCAACTCATCAGTCACCGCACTCGTGTCGGCAGGCCTAGCACCATCGAGCCTCTTTTGGACTCTAGCCTTGAAGCATCGACCTGAGCATCAACCGCTCAGACTCTATCATCAACTAACTCTTTGAAAAATGCCTACATCTTCTTCTCGTAGTCCCGAACAATCTAATCAATCAAGGATCGAACCCATGTTGACAACTCAAGTAGCCTCTTCTCTGCTACAGTAACCCTGCGCAATAAAGCCTGAATGCAACAGTAGATAAAAGAAGGTCAACCTGTAAAGAAGGAGTTGCTGGTGCTGGATGAAGGTATCGACTCGGTCTTAACTGCAAGCGTGGGCTATATAGTGGTTGGAGTAGTGCTGGTAGTAGCTGGAGGTAAACCTTGCATCTGGGGCGCTACCGAGAATGGCTTTGGCATAGGAAGTGGGATAGACCTTTGTAAGACGATTAGGTTATCATCCGCCTTGATTAGGAAAGGGTCCATTGTGTGCAAAGCCTCTACATGAGAGTCTAACTACAGAAGCACCATCACACCCACTTCCTTGCACAATCTATGAATCAGAATGGGGAATAGCAAGGCTTGATGAGTGCGAACTGCCGACTCATGGATCTGTTTTGCCAATACTTGGGCCCAATCAATTTCATATCCTGCCAAGATGCTCGCCAACAACACGGCCCTCGCTAATGTGATCACATTATCTGTAAATATGGGCCTGATGTGCATCCAGATAATAGACGACCAGAACTTTGCCCTAAATGAGAGATGGGCCTTCAGAATATGCTTGCCATGATCCATAACCCATATCAGCTCAACACCTTCCCCACAAAGTTGGCCTACTATCCACCTCAATAACTCCATTTCCAGCCCAGCATCATTCTGATTAATTGCTTTCCTCACGTCTGCTATTCTATGGTCATATTCTCCTGTAGAATGTCAGGCTCTATAATTTGGCCCAAATTGTACCGTTCGAATAGTCTCAGTTGAGATGTCGACTATCTCACCCCTAACCATGACTTCGCTCAACCGTAGTGCATCGGTGGGCTTCATGAGCCTCGAAAGATTGCTACGTACAGTAACATAATATGAAGCATAGAATTCTCGAACTAAGTACGGAGTGTACTTCCCCAGCACTTGTGATAACCAACCTAATCTATGGAGGTTAATGTCAGTTTTTAAATATGGCACACCTTTCAACCCTGAGTCTTTCAATCTTACCTCCTCGTGAAATCTTCACACCGGCCTACCTTGACCTTTAGTTGCAGTCCCATATCATAGATCTCTTTCATTACAGGAACACACCATCTCTTGTTTTGCAGATTGGCAGAGGTGACAGTGTACGCTGAATCCTCAGGCAGAGGAGGAAAAATCTCTTCTGAATGAGCCTGATACACCTCAAAAGAACCCACATTAGAAGTGGAATCATCTTTATCTGACTCAGTTTCTTCACCCTCCTCATCAGACTAGGAGGGGTTGTCCACTTCCATCAGTATTCTGGTTGATTGTACTTGTGCCACAAGCAAGTTCACCACTGAGTTAGGTTGTATATGCATCTCTTCTGTTGATTCATCCTCCTCGGAGGACTCATCCCTTAGGCGATGACCTGAAACAGAAGTAGCACCTCGTCTTCCTCTTGAAGACATTTTCTCTGAAAGCATGTTACAGTATGAGTACAAGATGTTGTACTCTAACTAACACATAACAAATGAAGTAACAACATAAGAACATTACAATTACTAAAGTAAAAAAAATTTGAACCAGGTGCAAAGCTGTAGGTACGAGGTATAGATACGACTCATAGGATGGCCTACGAGTGGTACTTCATCATCATAGAACCAACACATAAAATAAAAAGCATTATATAGTAAGCTATGAAGCGTATATACAATTCTTAGAGTGAGCCTACAAGTCGCATTCTCAGCTCATTAGCTCATTTTAGATTCAGTTCGAGAATTCAGATCAGGGCCACAAGGTCATCATTATGCCTCGTAACATGTGCTATGAGTCATAGGTGTTCATCGGATGGAAAATGAGAAGGCATCCTAGATGATTGTTGCCTTCTACAAGGAGTCACTATGACTCGTAGTGAAGACTACGACTTTGGTGAGTCTTCGTAGCCAAAAACAAAAAGCATCTCAGATGCCTTCAACTTTTCCATTAAGACCAACAATCACTCAAACAAGAACAGCAGTTTGCAACACAAAGGCATGGTATATACTGTAACAAATCTACACATTCTTCATCACCAGTCAGAATAAAACAAAGCAGAAATCAACCCTTAACAGTTCTAAATTCTTTTAGAGGTATTAGCCTCCTCTCCTATTTCTAAAGTAATATGATAAAAACCTTCAACCCAAAATTTCAGTACCTCATGATCTTCATATGATAACTACTAATAAAGTACACAACAAAGCACAAGATTATCATCTCAGTTTCCTTAATCATAAGCAAGAACAAACCCCCAAGACCTGACTTTTTACAAGGAAGCAAGCATTTTCGCATAACATTCTTCTTACTATCATAATAACTTTCACATGACTATGCTCCTAAGACATTCATCCATGCATCCATCAAATAAGAGCTTATTCAAAAATGAACCAATTTAACCATGAAAACTTACCAGATGAATGAATGAATAAAAAGAAGAAAAAAATTAGCAGAGTTCTTGATGCACCCTTCAATGAAAGATTTATCAATTATTCAGCTCTTAGTTTATTCCTGTACCCTATCACTTAAAATACACCAAAATGCCAATTTATCCAATTGGTTCAAAGCCTGAACAATTCTCAAACACATATTAACTTAACAATCAACAATTAAAATATGATAAAATGTCTAAAAATAGAATCAACACACAAAAGATGCTTGGGTTGCCTCCCAAGAAGCGGCTTATCTAATGTCATGGCTTGACTCATTCATTCATGAGTACCTAGACTTCCTCATTGGCTCCATCACTACTTCTTCTACTTCTCCTTTCCTCATCTTGCAATACATCTAGCTTCTCAGCGAGTTGTTCAATCCTATCACCCAGACTTTACATTGATACAGTTTGTTGTTCTACTTTGTAATTACATTTGAGGATGTCAAACTTTATGTAACACCGAACACCTTACATATACCAGTCCTATGCACATGAAACATGATATGGCTTTTTCAAATTAGCGCTTATTTTTTTTAAGTGCTTGAATCTCATATAAGAGGACGATTTGTGCGTCTAACGCTTAAGAGGGTTGAGTGTATACAAGTTTTAAGTCAAATTGAGGAGATCACAGTCTTAAAAAAGTGAGAGAATTGAGATTCTTGTATGACTTAGGAAGCTAGCTGGTGAGTCACCTACTTGCTTAACTTAAATTTGCTAGACGAGGCCCGATGTCGAATATGTCCAAGTCCGATTATGAATAAAGTATGTGTTAAGGGTGTAACTTTAGCCCATGTTTTATCATCATAAATGGAGTATATTTTCAGCCGAAGAAGGATATAAAAAGAACCCAAAAACATCACAATTTTGTTGCAAATTTAGGCCCAAACTGACTAAGAGAAAGGGGGAAATGGGCAGTAAAGGCCCATCAATTTGGAGCCTCTTAAGGCTTAAGTGAAAGTGGCAAAATGGTACATTACTCACTTGATAAAATAAGGCCTAAAATGTAAACAAAAAAAAATAAAAAAATTCGGCCAAAGAAATCCTTTAAAAGGGCTTATAAGAAGCTCCTTCAAGTCATTTAACTTAGACCAAAAAAACAGCTTGCCAAAGCTCTCTCTACACCTTAACCTTGCAAAGCAGCCATAAGGAGACATTTAGGGTTCTTGGAGAAGCCCTACACCTTGAGTGTAAAGATAAGTAAGAATACTTATATGTTTAGTATTGTTTTCTCATGAAAAACAAGAGGCTAAGCTGATTATACCTTTGCTGAAATTGTTGGGCAGCATGTGTTCCAAAGGTTGTTGTACATTTTTCTTGTTTATTTTGGAAGGTTTTCTCTTTTTGCTTGGATTGATTATGAAGGGAGGCTACTATTCTTAATGATCCTTGGTCCTATAATGATGTATAAAGGCTGATGCACCATTTTAACATTCCGCAGAAGTGAGTTCTTGTATGATATCGTAATTGTGTTCTTAGTACGAACTTGTGGGCTAGTAGTTGGGAATTGTTGTTCTGCAACCTCTATCTACTTTGAAACTATTTTTGGATTGTTTTAAAGCTTGTTTTATGTGTAATTATATTATATACAGTTTTGTTGAAGTTAAAACAGATTTGGGATTGTTGACTTCGAAGTGTAGCGAGACGACGTAATGTTATGCCGCCTACTTATGTGTTGTGTATAACTGTTATATGTTATGCTTTGTGGGATTTTGTGAGATTGTTGTGGTACTAAACCTGGCTGGACATAATATGTATATAAGAATGTGTATTAGAAAATACGATTAGAGGCATAAAGATTGAAAGTATATGCACGGGTTGATAATTACACGTTTGTTGCCCGTGAGTTTTTTTTTTACGAGATTGGGCTGCCAAGATGTATCTATTGGCTGCTAATGCTAGTTTATCACCTACTATATTGTAGATAAATATTTGGAGGAAAGGATGGTTATCTTGAGGTAATAGCGAGGTCGTAGAGCGAGGTATGTAAGGCTACATGATTTCATATTATTTGGCATGAAACGTAGATCCCTCCCTGGCACATAAAAGCAGTTACTAACTCTAACACAACTATTAACCAAATATTCACTCTTTCATATGTTCATATGCTCCCATACATAGTCACCTTCAAATCTACATACATACGTGGATACCAAGTTACATGGGTTCTTGTTGCTAAATAAAATTCACGAGTTGTTTTGTCTCATACGCATTTCATTATTTATGTAACGTACTCTTTTCATTGTCATATTGTCTTGTATGATTATCTACATGTCACATTCTACATCTACAGTCCTACAGGTCCAATATCATGACCACCAAAAGAATCATCTCAAAAGTAGTTGAAAGATAAAGTATATTGCTTATTGATAGGTGGTAACCCGAGGGGTGGAAGAATCACCTAGCCAGGGTAGATCCTACCACGGGGGATAGCCCATAGGGAGAAAGGAAAAGCCTGGCTAGGGTCGATCCCAATATAGATTTACCACAGATCAGGTAGTCATTTGTACTACATGATATGTACAGATTATACAGTAAAGGTAAAGTAATAAAAAGAACATAAAGTACATTTCCACAGTATAACTAAACATGGTCTCATATCCTATACCAGTGCATAATTTCATTTGAGTTGTTACTTTAGATACAGTATTTCCTTCCTTACATATTCAGTAGATTATCTCATACAGACGTCCCTTATGGGGGACCTGCATTTCATGTTGCAGGTACAGGCGCTAGTAGATCTCCCAGTAGGAGTACAGGATATCTTGCAGATGTTATCAAGCTCCAAGTTGCTTCAAAGCTTTGTGTGTCTAGAGCTTATATTTTTGTATTGTATAGTTAGTCGAGGTGAGGCCTATCTCGACCCTTATCAGATACATTTTCTTGTCTAAAGGCTTTATATATTATGTAAATTAAAGTGTGGTCATGTCTCGTACTTTAGACAATATGGTCCCAATGGCCTAGTCATATGCATTTCCTTTCTATTACTGTTTACTTTATTGAAAGCATGTTGAATGTAAAAACCCCTTATAATATGTATGGAAAGAGCATGGATACACGTTGGTACTCCCGAGCCTTATCGGCAACGGTGCCAGTCCGCCTTAATGGGACCTCGGGCGTGATAGAAATGGTATCAGAGCAGGTTGTCCTAGGGAGTCTACAAAGTCGTGTCTATGTAGAATCTATTTTATCGATGTGTTGTGCACCACACTTATAAGCAGGAGGCTACGTGGCATTTTAGGAGCTATCACTTTCTTTTCGTTCTTCAGATCATGTCATAGAGCCAAGTGTAATAGGTAGATTGTGTCTAACCTCTAAATTATTTTGTACAGTAAGCATGCCAGAAACCAGGAATAAAAAAGATAAAGGGAAGGAAGTAGAAGTGGTGATTAGTATACCCAGTCGGGTGAGACAACGAAATAAGGCTCAAGATGGGTCCCTGTCGCAGACATCTCCAACTCATCCAACTCCTGATGAACCAGGAAGTACAGAAATTCCCCAAAACTACCTATTGATACTACCATCCATGATCTAAGAAATGTAGTCCAACTTTTGACTCGTATATTTGCTAGCCAAGGTCAAAGACAGGAAGGTCCAGTTATAGGTGCAGGTGATGCGAATAGGGCAACTAGCACGAGAATACGTGACTTCCTTAATTTGGACCCTCCATCCTTCACTGGGTCAGATCCTAATGAAGAACCACAAGACTTTATTGATCAGATTCAATGCACTTTAGATGTTATGCATGTAAAGGGTACAGAAGCTGTCGAGTAAGCGACATATAGGTTGAAGGGTGTGGATATATTGTGGTATGAAGCTTGGAAGCAATTTAAGGATATAGATGCACCTCCAACTACCTGGAAGGAGTTCAAAGAGGCATTTCTCGACCATTACCTACCATTAGAAATCTGAGCGGCCCGTGTAGATCAGTTCTTGAATCTCCAGCAAGTGAATATGAGCGTGAGGGAGTATAGCCTTCAATTTAATTCTCTGGCCAGGTATGCTCCTCATGTAGTTGCTACTATGGCAGATAGAGTTCATCAATATTTGGATAGATTAGACACGTATTTGGTCAGAGACTGTACCATTGCTTCCTTGAATAAAGACATGGATATAGCGGGATGCAAGCTTTTGAACAAAAATTGGAGGATCAGAGGCAAAGAAGGACACAAGAGTTGGAAAGGGGGCAGGCCAAAAGGGCCAAATCTACGGGGCAGTTCACACCATCCCAAGGTGAGCTTAGGCCTCGGTTTTCCAATAGACCACCTAGGACATCATTCTCCTACTCTGCAACTGGTGCTCCACCACAATTTCAAGGGTCTAGAAGTAATCAGTTTTGCCAACGAGGTGAGGGACAAGGTACATGGACAACAGGATATTCGACAGGCTAGAAAATGACTTCTAAGTAGCCTTGTAAATAGTGTGGAAAAAGTCATTCAGGGATATGTCATGTTGGGACAAATGTTTGTTATTGGTGTGGTGCGTCAGGGCATATGATGAGAGATTGCCCAAGAAGACATATGGAGGATATAACACAACCTACAGAATCAGCTGTTGCATCATCATCATCATTTCCTCCCTTATGTAGGGATCAACAAGCATGTACAAGTCATGGTAGAGGTGTTAGGGGGGCAGCTAGCTCTAGCGGAGTCCCAAATCACACTTATGCTTTGGGGAGTCGGCAAAATTTGGAAGCTTCACCCGATGTGGTCATAGGTACATTGTCTATCTTTTCACTTAATGTATATACATTAATTGACCCTTGTTCTACACTATAATACATCACTCCACTAGTTGTTGGGAAGCTTAAGAGAACATCCAAATTATTGAACAAACTATTTGAAGTGTCCACACAAACTGGTGAATCTATTATGGCTAGAAGGGTTTATTATGACTGTGTAATAATTGTTTGTGACCATGACACATTGACTGACCTTATTGAGCTAGAAATGGTGGAATATGATGTTATAATGGGTATGGATTGGTTAGCTTCTTGCTATGCCACCGTGGATTGCTGAACTAAGAGAGTGTACTTCCACTTTCCAAATAAGGCAGTTCTTGAATGGGAAGGCAATATTGGGGCAGCAAAGGGTAAGTTTATCTCTTATTGTAAGGCAAGAAAGATGATATCTAAGGGGTATATATGTCAATTAGTTAGAGTAAGGGATATGGGGGCAGAATCGCCAACTCTTCAATCAGTTCTAGTGGTGAATGAAGTTGTTGATATGTTCTCTGAAGAACTTCCAGGTTTTCCTCCAGAACGCGAAATAGATTTCGGTATTGACTTACATCCAAGTACTCAACCTATTTTCATCCCTCCATATAGAATGGCCCTGACAGAATTATGTGAATTAAAAGAGCAGTTAAAAGACTTATTGAAGAAGGATTTTACAAGACCTAGTGTGTCCCCTTGGGGTGCACTAGTGTTATTTGTACGCAAAAAGGATGGTACTTTGAGAATGTGTATCGAATATCGACAATTCAATAGGGTGACAATTAAGAATAAATACCCTCTTCCAGGGATTGATGATTTATTTGATCAGCTATAGGGTGCCAAATTCTTTTCAAAAATTGATTTGAGATCATGTTATCAGCAAGTGAGGGTGAAGGAGAAAGATGTACCCAAACCAGCTTTCAAAACATGTTATGGCCACTTTGAATATCCTATTATGTCATTTGGGCTAACGAATGCACCAACAGTTTTTATGGATCTGATGAATAGGCTATTTTAGCCATTATTAGATGTGTTCGTGATAGTATTTATAGATGACATTTTGGTATATTCAAGATCAGAAGAGCACCATGCAAATCACTTACGACAGGGGTTACGAGTTCTTCGTAATCGACAATTGTATGCCACCTTTTCTAAATGTGAATTTTGGCTAAATTCAATGACATTCTTGGGTCATATTGTGTCCGATGAGGGAATAAGGGTTGATTCACAAAAGATTGAGGCTGTGAAAAATTGGCCAAGACCAACAACACCCACAAAAGTTCAGAGCTTCCTAGGGTTGTTGGGTTATTACAGGAGGTTTATTGAAGGTTTTTCTTCTATTCACCTCTAACAAAGTTGACACATAAGGCAACCAAGTTCCAATGGAATGATGCATGTGAAAGGAGCTTCCAAGAGTTGAAAAGCAGACTAACTTCTGTACTTGTGCTAATACTTCCACAAGGCACCGATAGGTATGCAGTATATTGCGATGCTTCAGGAGTTGGCTTAGGGTGTGTACTAACACAACATGGTAGGGTAATTGCTTATGCCTCTAGAGAACTAATGCCATATGAGAAAAACTATCCAACAGATGATCTTGAGCTAGCAGTGGTTGTATTTGCTCTGAAAATATGGCGTCACTATTTGCATGTGGTTCACATTGACATATATACTGATCATAAGAGTTTGCAGTATATTTTTAAGAAGAAAAACCTAAATTTAAGACAGCGGAGATGGCTAGAGCTAATAAAGGATTACGACATTGATATACTTTACCACTTAGGGAAGGTAAATGTGGTAGCCGATGCTCTGAGTCATAAGGAAATCATGAATATTGGTGATCAGGCCGTGGTAAGTCAAGGGGTGGCTAAGGATCTACGACAACTAGCTAGTTTGGGAGTTCGCCTTTTTGAAACCCCAAAGGAAGGGGTTGTTGTGCATAATGCTGCGAAGTCTTCATCGGTAATATAGGTGAAAGAAAAACAGTTTGAGGATCCAGTTTTACGATGACTTAAAGACAAGGCAAGTCAGGGTACGATAAAGGGCTTTGACCTTACATAAAATGGAGTACTTTATTGCCAAAATAGATTATGTGTGTTAATATTAATGGACTAAGAAAGAGGATAATGGAAGAAGCCCATAATTCCAGATATTCCATCCATCCAACATCAACTAAGATGTATCATGACCTGAAGGGAATGTTTTAGTGGGGAGGCATGAAAGGGACCTAGCAGAATTTTTGACTCAATGTCCAAATTGCCAACAAGTCAAAGTAGAGCACCAAAAGCCAGGGGGGCTATATGCAGTGTATAGAGCTTCCAATATGGAAGTGAGATATGATCAATATGGTTTTTTACTGGGTTTCCTCGCTCGTTTCAGAAGTTTGACTCTATATGGGTAATAGTTGACAGACTCACAAAGTCAGCACACTTCTTGCAGTTAAGAATGATTATACAGCCGAAGAGTATGCTAAGCTATAGCTCAAATAGATAGTCAGGATACATAGGGTCCCAATCTCCATTATATCAGATCGGGGGGCTCAATTCACTGCAAAGTTTTGGAAGTCCTTCCAAAGGAGTTTAGGGACACAAGTGAATTTGAGTATAGCATTCCACCCTCAGACAGACGGTCAAGCTGAGTGCACTATTCAAACACTTGAAGATATGTTGCGAGCTTGTGCATTGGACTTTAAAGGTAGTTCGGTGGACCATTTGTCACTTATTGAATTTGCCTATAATAATAGCTACCACTCGAGTATCAAGACGGCACCTTATGAAGCTTTGTATGGAAGGAAAAGTAGGTCGCCAATTGGATGGTTTGAAATGGGTGACACCATCTTGCATGGGCCAGATCTAGTACAATAAGCCATGGAAAAAGTTAGGGTAATACAACAACAGCTAGAAACAGCCCAAAGTCATCACAAATCATTGCGGATGCTAGGAGAAGAGGACTAGAATTCTCAGTAGGGGATTGGGTATTGTTAAAGGTGTCTCCAATGAAAGGGGTTATGAGAGTTGGTAAGAAAGAAAAACTGAGCCCATGCTACATAGGGCCATATAAAATTATTAAGAGGTTCGGGCAGGTTGCATATGAATTAGAGCTACTCCAAGAGCTTTTAATAGTTCATCCAGTTTTTCATATCTCAATGCTTCAAAAATGCATAGGTGACTCATCCCATATCACTCCTATTGAAGATGTACAGGTTACAAAAGATCACACCTATGAAGAGGTACATGTTGTTATTCTAGATCATCAAGTTAAGAAGCTAAGGAATGAAAAAATAGCTTCAGCAAAAGTACTCTGGAGAAACCAGCAAGCAGAAGAGAGAAAATGGGAGGCTAAGGATGCAGTGAAATCAAAATACCCTTACTTATTTGAAGCTAAAGAGGAAGTCCAATAGGCAGAGTTGGGGCATTAATAGGTATGTGTGTTTGAGTATTTGTTATGTTGTCAAATGTTTGTCTAAGTAAAGTTTAAACTTGGATAAGCTATCCAATTATGCGAAAATTCGAGGAAGAATGCTCCTAAGGGAGGGAAGATGTAACAACCCACACCTTATATGTACCAGTATTATGCACATGAAACATGATATGGCTTTGTCAAATTAACGCCTATTTTTTTTTAAGTGCTTGAATCTCATATTAGAGGGTGATATGTGCGTCTAACGCTTAAGAGGGTCGAGTGTATACAAGTTTTAAGTCAAATTGAGGAGATCGCATTCTTAAAAAAAGTGAGAGAATTAAGGTGATTGTAGGACTTAGGAAGCTAGTAGGTCAGTCGCCTACTTGCTTAACTTAAATTTGCTAGCTAGATGGAAACGAGACCCGACGTTGAATCTGTCCAAGTCAGATTATGAATAAAGTATGTGTTAAGGTGTAACTTTAGCCCATGTTTTAGCATCATAAATGAAGTATATTTGCATCCCAATAAGGATATAAAAAGAGCCAAAAGACATCACAATTTCTTTGATAATTTAGGCCCAAACTAACTAAGAGAAAGGGGGAGAAATAGGCTGCAAAAGCCCATCAATTTGGAGCCACTTAAGGCCCAAGTGATAGGTGCAAAATGGTACATTAGTCACTTGATAAAATAAGTCCTAAAATGTAAAAGAAAGCCAGCCAAAGAAATCCTTTAAAAGGGTTTATAAGTAGCTCCTTCAAGTCATTTAACTTAGACAAAAAAGCAGCTTTCCAAAGGTTTCTCTCTACACCTTCTAAACCTTGCAAAGCAGCCACAAGGAGACTTTTAGGGTTCTTGGAGATGCCCTACACCTTGGGGGTAAAGGTACGTAAGACTACTTATGTGTTTAGTATTTTTTTTCTCATGAAAAACAAGAGGCTAAGCTGATTATACTTTTGCTGAAATTGTTGGATAGCATGTGTTCCAAAGGTTGTTGTACATTTTTCTTATTTATTTGGAAGCTTTTCTCTTTTTAGTTGGATCGATTATGAAGGGAGGCTTTTTTCTTAATGATACTTGGTTCTATAATGATGTATTTAGGCTTCTGCACCATTTTTACAGTCTACAAAAGCGAGTTCATATATAATATCGTAATTGTATTCTTAGTACGAACTTGTGAGCTAGTCGTTGGAAATTGTTGTTCCGCGACCTCCATCTACTTTGGGACTAATTTTGGACTATTTTAAAGCTGGTTTTATATGTAAGTATATTATATACAGTTTGGTTGAAGTTAAAACAAATTTGGGATTGTTGACTTCGAAGTGTAGCGAGATGACGTAATGTTATACAGCCTACTTGTGTGTTGTGTATAATTGATATGTGTTGTGCTTTGTGGGTTTTTTGAGATTTTTATGGTACTAAACCTGGCTGAACATGATATGTATATAAGAATGTGCATTAGAAAATACGATTAGAGGCGAAAGATCGAAAGAACACGCGCGGGTTGATAATTACATATTTGCTGCCCGTGTGTTGTTTTTTTATGAGATTGGGCTGCCAAGATGTATCTATTGGTTGTTAATGCTAGTTTTATCACCTATATTGTACATAAATATTTGGAGGAAGGGACGATTATCTTGAGGTAATAGCGAGGTCGTACAGCGAGGTATGTAAGGCTACTTGATTTCATATTATTTGGCATGAAACATTGATCCCTCCTTGGCTCATAAAGGCAGTTACCAACTCCGACACAACTATTAACTGTGTCTTATCTCTTTCATATGTTCATATGCTCCCATACATAGTCATCTTAAAATCTGCATACATACGTGGATAACAAGTTATATGGGTTCTTGTTGCTAAATAAAGTTCACGAGTTGTTTCATCTCATACGCATTTCATTATTTATGTAACGTAAACTTTTTATTGTCATATTGTCTTGTATGATTATCTACGTGTCACATGCTACATCTACAGTCCTACAGCTCTAATATTATGACCACCAAAAGAATCATCTCAAAAGTAATTGAAAGGTAAAGTATATTGCTTATTAATGGGCGCTAACTCGAGGGGTGGAAGAATCACCTAGCCAGGGTTGATCCTATCACGGGGGGTAGCCCAAGGGGTGAAAGGAAAAGCCTATCCAAGCCAACCTCGATATAGATTTACCACTGATCAACTATTCATTTGTACTACATGATGCGCACAGATTATACAATAAAGGTAAAGTAATAAAAAGAATATAAAATATATGATTCCACAGTATAACTAAAGGTGGTATCTTATCCTACACCAATGCATAGTTTCATTTGAGTTGTTACTTCATATACAGTATTTCCTTCCTTACATATTTAATACATGATCTAGTACTGACGTCCCTTACGGTGGACCTGCATTTAATGTTATAGGCATAGGTGCTAGTAGATCTTCCTAGTAGGAGTACAGGATATCTAGCTGCCGTTATCAAGCTCCAGGTTGCTTCGGAGCTTTGTGTGTCTAGAGCTTATATTTTTGTATTGTATAGTTAGTCGAGGTAGGGCCTTTCCCTACCCTTATCAGATACTTTTCCTTGTGTAGAGGCTTTGTAGACTATCTAAATTAAAGTGTGGTCATGTCTCGTACTTTAGATAATGTGGCCCCAACAGCCTAGTCATATGCATTTCCTTTTGGCTTCTTATTATTATTTGCTTTCATGAAAGTATGTTGAATGTAGAAACTCCTTATAATATGTACGGAAAGAGTGTGGATATAGGTTGGTTCTCCCGAGCCTTATCAGCAACGGGTGCTAGTCAGCCTTAACGGGACTTCGGGCGTGACACTTTATCTCCCTGATGATGTCATCTTTCTCAATCACCATAGTCAGGACTTGGTCAAGAATATGTTCAATCCAAGTTAGTTGATTCACAAGCCTTGGTTGCTCAATAAACTTTGCAACTATGTTTTTAAAGTAGTCGTTGGGTACCTGAAACAAATTAGCAGTTGTATATGCCATTAATATAGCTGCTACGTATTTCTCTTTGTCTGCATAGATTGAGTCATTGCTTGAGGACAAGTAACAATTCTAAGTTAAGGGTGTTGATGTGTTATCAAATTACAGCACATTTGGTGTCTAAAACAAGGGATTTTGTGAGTTCTTAATGCGACTTTTTAGTGTTTTGATGTGTTTTTTTGTTAATCTTTTAGAAAAGTTAGGTTGGCATGATTTTGAAGAAAAGTTGCAAATTTTGCTAAAGTATAAGTCATGCGAGCCCACCTACGAGTCGTAGGGTGACTCCTACGAGGGTGGGAATCAGAGACCAAAAGTTTAGAAATGTAATAGGAATCAGAGCCGTAGGGTGGTGTTGTAATAAGAATTAGAGACCAAAAGTTTAGAAATGTGCCAAGTGAGGGTCACTCCTACGAGCCCAGCCTACGAGTCGTAAGACACACTACGACTCGTACAGGTGGACTCATAGAAAGAATCAGAGAACCAAAATGTTGGACCAAAAACTTAAGACCAAGACTACAAGACCAACATACGAGTTGTAGCTCAAGCAACGACTCGTACCTATGGGTCATACCAGTTCAGTAAAAGATGACAAGACCCTGATACGAGACCCCGACTACGACTGATAGGCCATCTGACGAATCGTAACTACAAAATTTATCAGATGCCAGTTGTCTTTTCTGCATAACTTTTAGGATTGTTCTGTACATACTATAAATAGTTTAAGTTGGTTTTTTTTAGAGGGGGACAAGAGAGAGATAAGAGTGGACACTTGTAAATATTAGCCTTTGCCTTTGAGCTCTAAAATATTCTCCCAAGAGTATTTTAGGGTTTCAACTTAGATTATTATTTTACCTTTGAAAACCCATTTTTGGGGATTGCAAATCTTGTGCTACACACCTTTAAATTTATCAAGCTTGTGGATTTGCAATTTGGGTGTCTTCACTTTTATTAGAGTTGGTAAAATTCTCAACTATGCCTATTACTTGCACTTTTATGTGCTTTATCTTAGCCATGAATTGCTAAGCACCCACAACTTGGGGTTGTCGAAACCATGGGTAGTTGACTTGAAATGACCTAGGTTTTGTGCATTTCTACAATTGGGGTTTTGCATGTATTATCTATTTCCCTTCGTTATTAATATTGTTTGGTGGTAGCCAACAACAAACCCTGCCTACTATCACGATCCCGACCAAGGTAGTGACGAATAGGAAAACGGAAGTAGGTGACGGGATTTGGTTGATATGTTCCCTTCTAATTGATCAAACCTGACCAAGGGGAGGTTGACTGGGACAATAGGTAACGATTAGTTGGCACACCATGGTAACCGACCAACCGCCATGGTGAAATTCAACCTTCATCTTCAGAAGAAGGCTAGAAGAACCTAAATTACCATCCTGCATGTGATTCACCAACTGTAGTTATGTTAGGGTGTTTAAGTCAACGAGCCATGGGGAGCACAATTCCTAAGTTTTCCCTAAATTTGAGTGTTTTCTCGCATTTTCAGTTAGTGTTTTTCTATCTTTGTTTTTGAATCACATGAACCCCCCCCCCCCCAATTAGAGATTGTACTTATAGACACTAGAAATAATTAGTGGTCAATTTTTGTAGTCTAGCCCTGTATTCCTTGTGGATTCGACCCTAGCCTTAGTTAGGTTAATTACTCATAGCAACCGCTTTCTTATTGGAGCGTGACCATCAATCAAAAATTATAGCGTCGTTGCTGGAGAATACAGCTAGGTTTTGACTTGAATTCACGACTAGTGAATTCTAGTGTTGATTTCTAGAATCTTTGTATTTTACTTTTGTCTTTTACTTTTGTTGTTTGAATTTACTTGCAGGGTGTGCCAGGTTATATGCCCAGCACAAGGAGTCAAGGTGAACCTTTAGCTCCGATAAATTTGGACCATAGACTTTTCAGAAGAATGGCTCAAGTGAATGAAGATGTTGCAGTAAAGGAGGAGATAAATCTGAATGACGTGGATATAAGAAGAGAGGAGAATCTACAAAGGGATAACAGACCACAACTTAGGGACTTCAATGGAAACGCTTATGGTTGGAACCAATACCGACTGACCCCTATGGGGATGGATGTGACTGGCTCAATAGTACTTCCCCCTCTACCGGCAGATGCTAAGTTCGTAGTCTCAAGTGGATTACTCCACATGCTCCAAAACCGCAGTCTATTCACAGCGCTACCGTCAGAGTATCCCTACCGTCATCTCCAAATGTTGTCTTTGTATGCAAAAGTGTCATTGGACAAAGAATATGTCTATTGATGTTGTTGGATTGAGGGTGTTTCCATTGTCATTGACTGGCAATGCAGCTACATGGTTGTTTGAGCTTCCTCCGGGTACTATCACGAGTTGGGCTAAGCTACAGAGGGTATTCCTCGAAAGATAGTTCCCAAGGTCGAAGAAGCTAAAGCTTAAGGACCAAATTAACAACTTTGAGCAATTTCCTAGAGACTCTCTTAGCACTACATGGAAGAGATTCACCAAATGCTTGAGAATGGTCCCCGATCATAAGATTGTTGATGATGCTTTGGTCAAGATCTTTTATAGAGCACTTGATGATAATAGCAAAGCATGTGCCAACACGATCATGGGAGGTGTTTTTCTTGATCAACCGTTTGAAATTGTCACTAAAAGAATGGAACCAGTGGTGAAGACCAATCGAGCATGGCGCCAAAATGAGAGGGGTACAACAAAGAGCTCTTATGTGGTTACCACAAATAATGGCCAAGCAAAGGTGAATGAAGAGATTATAGAACAACTTGCTCAACTCCGTACGAGCATGGACTTGGCTTTAAAACAAAATCAAACAAGTAGGCAAGCAATAACCCATCATCCCCCAAGGACTTCGGTTTATAATGATCAATTCTTTGATGAGGATGCATGCTTTATGAGCAACCAAGCGGTGGGTTTTCGGAACAACCCCCAAGGATCCAACTTGGATTATTGGAGGAAAGGTTCCGGGAATCAAGGTTGAAACATTCAATCGAGAAGGGGCATGCAGAGATAATAGGGGTGGATACTATGAAAGAGAGCGAGTGCCAGACATAAAATGGGGTAGAAGAGAAGGCGACAGGAATGGTCCCTATGTGCCACCATAAAACCGTGATGCCGGATCAAGTAGTTGGAGGATTGAAATGTTCGATAAATTGTTGAAGAGGGCAGATCACCATGATGAGACTTTAAATGGGATGAAGACCGATATTTCAAGCATAAATCAGAAAATAAAGTCTCATTCCATGCTAATCAAGCAACTTGAATAACAATTTGGACAAGTATCTTCACAGTTGAACCATGCCAGAAGGGCACCTTACCAAGCAACACGGTTCAAAATCCTAAGAAGAAGGGCATTGCATGGCTGTGATGCCTCGAAGTGGCAGAAGCACCGTGGATCCTCCTATGCTAATTGTTGATGATGAAGTTGAGGAAAGAACCATTGATAGCAAGGTAATGAGTGACAAAGAAACTCCAAGGAGCAAGGGAGTAGAGGACCAAGAGGTAGGAGAGCAAGAGAGAGCCAAATCAATCCCAAAACCTCCTCCTCCTTTCCCGCAAAGGCTCAAGAAAAAGGAAGAAGATGGTAAGTTCAAGCAATTCTTGTTAATGTTGAAACAACTATCCATTAACATCCCTCTCTTGGAAGCCTTGGAGAAAATGCCCGGATAAGCCAAATATATGAAGGATTTGGTAACAAAGAAACGCACTTTGAGCAAGAGCTCCAACAATATGGTGCGATCATGACCAAATGCCTAGTGTAAATGCGTGAGGATCCTGGTGCATCCACCATCCCTTGTACTATTGGTGACATTGAAATCGCAAGAGCATTGTGCAATTTGGTAGCTGGCATCAATCTAATGCCTCTTGTCGTCTTCTAAAGGTTTGGTCTTGGCACTCCTACCCCACAAGAATGAGGTTGCTCATACTGATCGAACCATTAAAAAACTGAGGGAATCCTACTGGATGTGCTTGTTAAAGTTGATAAATTCATTTTTCTGTTGGATTTCGTGATCCTTGACTGCGAGGTTGACTTTCTGGTACCTATTATTTTGGGGAGACCTTTTCTGGCCACTAGGAGGGCACTCATGGATATAGATTCGGGTCAACTCTGGTTTAGGGTGAATGATACTGAGGTTTTGTTTGATATTCGCCAATCCATGAAACATCCGGATGAGTTCAAGAGCGAGGTGTGTGCCCTTGATGATTGTTGATGAAGGAAGATGACAAGGTTGAGCCACAATGTTAAATAAGGCACTTCTTGGGAGGCAACCTAAGCATTTTGCTAATTATTTATTTGTTTGAGAATTAGTGTAATAGTAATGGTTTGTTTTAAATTAAGAGACAATGATGAAATTGCAATATTTTTTAGGATTTCTGTGCTTTGAGACTTGGTGTGTAGGTAAGAATTAGAAGAATTGAAGATCTAGAAAAATTGAACCTGGAGCAGCTCCTACGAGCAGGCCTACGAGTCATAGTCTACACTAGACTCGTAGTCATGCTTCATAGAAAGAATCAGTGAGTATCTGAAGTTGGCACATACACTAAGACCCAACCTTACGACTTGTAGGATGCCCTACGACTCGTAAGAGGGGTTCGTAGTGCTCCGGTACGATTTCTGAATTTTTGCTAAGTGTTGGATCAGGTACGAGCTCAGGACCTAGGAGTCGTAGTATGACCTATGACTCATAGTCGGGGTCTCGTAGCCCCGATCTGAGGGATTTTAAAACCTGACCCGATTTGTTATAAAAGGGGACCAAAATAATCTTTGACCCCAATTCATCCAATTTCTAACCCTAAAGACGACGGAAAACCATTTCCCATCCCGTAAATCCATCTTTGACCAAAAATCCTGGCTACCCCCTTCATTTTCCGGTGAAGATTCTGGCAAGGGTACCAAATTCTAGGTTTTTGATGCAAAAATTATCTCTCCTTCCTTTGGTTCACTTTTCAACTCAATTGGTAAGCTTTTTTATTTCATTTTTTTGATTATTATTGATAAACTTGTTCCCTGCATGAGTATAGGTTTAGTTTGATCATCCTTGAGTATGCCATACGTTGCTTTGCTAAGCTAAGCTTAGAATCTAGGGTTTGTTGGCTTTAAAAATGATTGAGTTGTGGATTGAGCCTTGTTGAGAGTTTTGAATGGATGGTTATGAGTATGAAATTGATAAATTTTTGGTTTGTGTCACATTATTGTTGCTCACATAGGGTTGGAATGGATATTGAAGTTGAAATTTAGTTCATATGGATGTGATTGCTTGTGTTTGAGCATGTGAGTTATGATTGAATCGTTGTGAATGGTGATTACATTCCTTTGGAATGTTGTATGAGTGTTGGTTTGGAATGTGTTCTATGTTTGGTATGCTTGACAAATTGTAAAATTGATTTCGACTCCTAGGGTTTATGGTTGTTTTGAATTACCAATGTTAGTTTAGAGTTGAATATGTGTCGTTTAGTCTTGCTTTGCTCCCTTTTGCTTAAATGTATTGAGATTTGGTGATGAATTTGTTCCTTGATTGAGAAATGAGTAGGCATTGCAGGTAGTTTTGTGCTCAGTTATGAGGCACTCTTACGACTCGTAAGTTCCTATACGATTCATAGTGGTCCCTCATAGCAGGCATCAATCACGTGTAATTCCTTCAAACATTCCTTATATGAGACCCACATACAACACGTAGACCCTGGTATGACTCGTCGTGAGGGTCTCGCAGACTTAGCTGAGTTATGAAAATGTTTCTGGAACTAGGTATGAGACCAGAGCTACAACTCGTAGGCAATCCTATGAGTTGTAACTGTGTATCATATCTGTGATCAAAAAGCACTTTTAAAGGCTCAACTGGTTCTATGAGGCCAGTATACGACATAGGTCATCCTATGAGTCGTAACTGCACTCGTACTTGCACATCTGCAGTTGTATCAGTTCTTGTTTTCCCTTTATTTAGTTTTGTTATTTGTTGTGTGTTAAGTAAGTAAATTGTCTTAATGCTCATATCGATTGTTGTTTGTGTTGCAGATATCATGCCGCCCAAAGACAAGAGCGCTATCCAAATGTTTAGGTGGAGACTAGTGGACGAGTCTTCCGAGATTGAGAGATCTGAGGGTTCAGTTGAAGTCCACAGGTCAAGATTGACCCTTTGGCCAATGTTCCTCAAACCCGAGCCCATACAGTTCAGGAGCCTATGGAAGTTACAAGTGCCTCCCAGTCTGAAGAGGAGGTACAAGAAGCAGAGAAAAATGACTCAGGGAGTAGTTCACCTCAGATGACTCCTACACATTCCGGCACCATGTCAGAGTCCGAGAGAACTTCTTAACCTGAGAAGGAGGATGCCCAGTCTCAGCCCCCAGTCGACCCCAGATGGTGTGTTGCGGGCATGAAAGAGATCTATGACCAGGGGCTAGAAGATAAGGGACATGGCAAGTTGGTCCGGCAATTTCATGTGGAGTCCAGGTTGAGCACAATGGGCTTAGACAGAGTACCTGACTTGGATGCGGGATTAGACGAGCACGGGCTCCGTTGGACTACGCAGAAGCTAGGCAAATATGCCCCTTTGGTGGTCTGTGAGTTCTACGTTGCATACCTTTCTACACTCCGTCGGTGCCTGCCAAAGAACAAGAAGCCAATCAACTAGTCGAGGCTACAAGTGGTGACAGTCAGGGGAAGGAAGGTTAATACCTCGGAGGAGACAATCCGCCAAGTACAGTTTCACCTATTGAGCACCTCAGTCAACCGCTAAGTATGATAGTCGGATCGATAAAATAAGAAAAATGGTTACTAGGAAGTATGTTGGGGTTAAGACAGACTTGTTACGCTGGATTGCGAGTCAGATCTGTGATCCGAATGTGGAGCCTACATGGATCACAAATTATGCAAACTCGATTGTGAAGGCACACCTGTCATTCCGATCCAAGTTTTGGTGGTCCATTATCCCCTGGCGTATAGGCCAACTTTCCCAGATAATGTGATCACCTTTGAGAGGGTTGTATTATTGGCCAGCATCCTAACTGGTTATTCTATTGATTGGGCCCGGATTATATTAGATCAGATCCACGAGTTTGCAGC
Organism: Solanum ossicruentum; assembly: GCA_025774065.1. Taxonomy (NCBI): domain Eukaryota; kingdom Viridiplantae; phylum Streptophyta; class Magnoliopsida; order Solanales; family Solanaceae; genus Solanum; species Solanum ossicruentum. The sequence continues at coordinate 16,984,563 of JAOTQR010000007.1, forward strand.
TCGGACGAACACCTCACAGCTGTTTCCAATTCTTATTCATCGATTATGCAGTGCAGCAGGCATTCCCATTGACCCCCACCGAGACCCTCACGTGGAGGCTACACATACTATGGATCCAGCCTGATAAAGGCTGACAATAACCCGGTGGCCTTACCATGCCCAGCTCCTCCTATCCAGAGTTTTTCCAGGTAGATCCTCAGGTCCCAGCTCTATCTCATGCTACTACCGGGACTACTCCGGTCACTACAGAGCCCACACCTACAACTGAGATCGAGTTGACACCTTCATCTAGCACTCCAGCACCAGCAGCTCCTTCTTTACAAGTTGACCCTCTTTTCTCTACAGTTGCATTTCAGGCTTTATAGCGCAGGGTTACTGTACCAAAAGGGAGGCTTCGTGAGTTATCAGCATGAGTCCAACCGTTGATTGACCAGACTGTTCGGGACTCTAAGGAGAGGATGAAGGCATTTTCCGAAGAGATAGTTGATGATAGAGTCCAAGCAGTTAATACACGGGTCAATGCATTCGAGGCTAGAGTCCAGAAGAGGCTCGAGGATGCTAGGCATGCTGACATGAGTGCGGTGACTAATGAATTGGCCAAGTTCAAGGCCGATTTATTCCAACTATTGATAGCACCTATTTCAGCCCCAGAGGTAGCACCGAGGGGTGACGAGGCCTTTGATTGGCTCGTCGACTGTCCAGACACCCGAGGGAAGAGAGCCCTTGAGCATGTTGACCCAGAACTGACCCTGAAGAAGTCAAGACAGGAGGAGGAGCCCATACCTGAGGAGGTGGTGCAGGAGTCGCTTTTATTAGAAGCTATGCAGAGAGAGAGCACAACACACCCCATCTGGAGAGGGTATTTCCGACACTGCAGCAGTGGAGGAGAGACAGTCCCAGGACCCCGTTGATCAGATCGAGACTGGTGCATGAGCACCAAGATGTTTGACTTCTTTTGACCCGAATTTTATCTTGACATTTTGGATACTTTGTTCTCTTTTTAGACAATCTTGTTTTTATGTGGTTTTTGGTTGTGTTTTAATTATGTTTATGTTGGATGTTATTTTCACTTTTACTTTGGATGTTTATTTTTGGATTTTAATGAATATATGTATAGATACCTATGTTATAATGTGTTGTTCTTGTTTTGTCTTTACTTTGAGGACAAAGTATCATCTGTTGGAGGGGTGGTGAAAGTTATGGATTAAGGTGAAGTCTGAGTAGCCTCAAGTCCATAACTTCCCCTATTTTTTATCCCCAGATTTTCTTGTCGTGTTTCTTTTTCCTTGTGGTTATTTATTTTTCTTTTGAACCAACATGTTTTAGGAAGTAGAGATAATTTGTAAATGCATAGTAATGTTATCTCATGGCTTATATATAGTTCTTAAATTTTCTTTAAACTTTTTATGCAAAATTAGGTACCCTCAAAATTTTTAAGGATGTGAGTATTGATGCTTTCATACATTTTTTAGCATTTGACAATGTTTGTTCTGATTTTTTGAAGGTAAGCTGAGACTGAAAGCATGACTTGTAAGTCTATACTTGATTGTGGATGTAATTTCCATGTGTGTTGTGAGCTTATTTTGCTGCATTCATGCATTTTATATGGACTCAGAACTTGCCTTCATACTCTAAACTTGGTGCAGTGACTTAGTTGATTTGGAGGTGATCTTAGGCCTTTATTCTGATAGGAAGCCCACTTTTGCCTAAATTGCCTACCAAATGAACTAGTGAATCCCTTGTTCTAAATGTTTGAGCTTCTCATGCACTTATTCTTTCTTGACACCTTGCTGACTAAACCTTATTAATGAAATACCTTGATACTGGCCCTGATCTATCCTTGAACATGTGAACCTTGATTGAGTCTAAAAGCCTAAGTTGAGGGAGGCTATATTGATGGCCCTAGTTTGAGACATAGATATTGTGTACTTCACCTTAGGCTAAAAGCCTAAGTTGAGGGTGTCCCTTATTGTGGTAAAGTAACAAAAATGAGGTGGTTAGTTGGGGTGAAAAGAAAGAAAATAATTAATCATGAAGAAAAAGAAAACAAGAAGTGTCTTGATATGAAAAGATGTGCAGAAATGAGTTTGAAATTGAGGCACAACTATAAAAAGTGAAAGAACAGCCCGGGAAAAGCTTGAAATGGTGAAATAAGGAAATAGTGAAATTGGATGGGTTGTGAAGGTAAAAGTGTTGGTAAGCATGGTTTAAGGATAGGTTTTAGTCGCTAAATGCCTAAAATGCAATACCAAAGCACCATGAACCTATGTTACAAGCTCTTAAGTCCTAAAGTGATCCAAATCCGCTATGTCACCAAGCCAAAAGATGAGGTATAAGGGTAAGCCTATGGTGTTAGTCATTGTGCATGAATTTCAATTGTGAGAGTGAGAATGTTTCCTCAGTCCCTGAATTATGAATGTTCTTGAGTGAGTATAAGGGACTTCTTTCTAGTGAGGGCATTTGCACTACTTGAGTAGCATATGACTATGCCAGTGATTGTGGAAGGTTGATGCTCCTTAACTTATCAAAGTTGGATTGTCAGGTATCTCCTGATGTTCTTGTTTGCTCAATAAACTTTGCAACTCTGCTTTTAAAGTAGTAGTCGGGTAACTGAACCAAATTAGTTGTTGTATATGCCATAATTTTTTATTGATGGTCACGCTCCAATAAGAAAGCAGTCGCTATCAGTAATTAACCTAACTGAAGTTAGGATCGAATCCACAGGAAATACAGGGCTTGACTACAAGAATTCACCACTAATCATTTCTAGTGTCTATAATTACAATCTCCAATTAGGGGGGAGGAGGGGTCATGTGATTCAAAAATAAAGATAAAATAAACCCTAACTAAAATGCGAGAAAACACTAAAATTTGGGGAAAACTTGGGAATTGTGTTCCCCATGGCTCGTTGACTTAAATACCCTAGATAACATAACTACAATTGGTGAATCACATGCAGGACGGTAACTTAGGTTCTTTCAGCCCTCTTGTGAAGGTGAAGATCGAATTTCACCATGGCGCTTTGTCGGCTACCATGACGTGCCAACTAACCATTACCTATTGTCCCAATCAACCTCCCCTTGGTCAGGTTTGGTCGATTAGACGGGAACACATCAACCAAATTTTGTCATCTACTTTATTTTTCCTATTCGTCGCTACCTTGGTCAGGATCGTGATAGTAGGCAGGGTTTGGTGTTGCCCACCACCAAACAACATTAATAACGAAGGGAAATGGACAATACATGTAAAACCCCAATCGTAGAAATGCACAAAACCTAGGTCATTTCAAGTCAACTATCCATGGTTCCCACAACCCCAAGCTGTGGGTGGTTAGCTACTCATGGCTAAGATAAAACACTCAAAAATGCAAGTAATAAGCATAGTTGAGAATTTTACTAACTCCAATGAAAGTGAAGACACCCAAATTGCAAATCGACAAGCTTGATAAATTTAAAAGTGTGTAGCACAAGATTTGCAATCCCCAAAAATAGGTTTTCAAAGGGAAAATAATAATCTAAGTTGAAACCCTAAAATATTCTTGGGAGAATATTTTAGAGCTCAAAAACAAAGGCTAATATTTACAAGTGTCCACTCTTGTCTCTCTCTCTCGTTCCCCTCTTTAAAAAAAACTAACTTAAACTATTTATAGTATGTATAAAACAACCCTAAATATTATGCAGAAAAGACAACTGGCATCTAATAAATTTCACAGTTACGACTCGTAGGATGGCCTACGAGTCATAGTCGGGGTCTCGTATTAGGATCTTGGCATCTTGGACTGAACTGGTATGACCCATAGGTACGAGTCATTGCTTGAGCTATAACTCGTATGTTGGTCTCGTAGTCTTGGTCTTCAGTTTTTGGTCCAACGTTTTGGTTCTCTGATTCTTGCTACGAGTCCACCTGTACGAGTCGTAGTGTGTCTTACGACTCGTAGGCTAGGCTTGTAGGAGTGACCCTCACTTGGCAAATTTTTGAACTTTTGGTCTCTGATTCCTGTTACGACACCACCCTACAACTCGTAGTGTAAACTATGACTCGTAGGTGGGCTCGTATGGCCTATACTTTAACAAAATCTGCAACTTTTCTTCAAAATCATGTCAGCCTAACTTTTCTGCAATATCAACACAAAAACACATAAAAGCTATAAAAAGTCGCTTCAAGAACTCACAAAATCCCTTATTTTAGGCATCAAATGTGTTGTATTTTGATAGCACATCAACTATGTTCTCCTATTAAACATCTATACTTTGCTCTCACTAATACTATGACACATCAACATAAACCTATTTCTAGGTTGAGCACACTCTAACTCATCCTAACAATAATTCTTTCTTATGCCTCATCATGAGAATCAAATGCTATTTACTACTCTTTTGTCAAAACTTATGGGAATCAACTCATCACCTTATTACTTACCTAATAGATACATAACTCTATTCACAAGCCTCAATCAACCATCACTCTCACTATCTTATCTCTTTTTCTTTCATTGTCGCCCTTCTAACTCTAGAATGACTCAATTCTACTTATGGCTTACAAGATCTCAAATCACACTCCCTCAGGTAGTGCCATCAAACTTTTAGAGACATCATTTCCCTTCTCATGAATAACATCAAAAGTAAGTTTTGGATACAAGAGCCTGGGATCTATCTTGATCTAACTCAAATGCACGATTCACATGAATAAGAGTGCATTCTTTCAAATCAACCAACTCAGCACACTCGTCCGCTTTTCTCAAGCCTGTAGCAGTCTCTCTACCATTCTGATTCTTTTATCACAAGGGAACTCATTAGTAAGGAACTAAACATTACTATCTTTATTACCTCGTAGACAAGACAAAGTTGAAAAGTTTAGATAAATGCCAAGAATTATCATAAGTTTTTTAGGGAATAATTTTATCGCACGATTGAAAATCTGAAAAAAGGAAAACTTTCCTTAAATGTCAATTGTCCCTTATTTATAGAAGTGGGGCCCTCACAATCATAAATAAGATCATATAGACACGGCATAGACACCCTAGGACACTTGAACTCTGTGCTTTGATACCAAATTTTCTTAGTGCAGGGACGGCGATATGTAAAGCTGGTCCACTTAGGCAAATCCCACATTGAAAAAGAGAGGGAGAGTCCTGGGATATTTAAGTAAAGGACTGGTCTATATATTGTGAGGCACCTTTTGGGGTGAGTTCATAGGGATAAATTCGTGATGGGCTACGCCTAAGAGCAGATAATACTTCACAGTGTTGGGTCAGGTCATTACAGGTGGTATAAGAGCCGACTCTCGACTAGTACGATAGTGGGATAAACCTCAGGGAGGATGTTGGGTCCCTAAAAGGGATGAGTGCAAAGACGGTGATACGTAACGCCTAACTCACTTTGGAAAATCCCACATTAAAAAAGAGAGGAAGAGTCATGGGATATTTAAGTTAAGGACTGGTCTATATATTGTGAGGCGCCTTTTGAGGTGAGTCTAAAACTACAATTCCATGATGGACTAGGCCCAAGAATGGACAATACTTCACAGTGTTGGGCCAGGTTGTTATAATATACCCCTTCTTTGACATAATTCCTCCATGCACCACAATATTAGTATATTACTCAGCACAACCTTTAAATCCATTATGGTCCAACGATAATGTTTAGAATATCTTTATCTAAACTAAAACTTATCAATATCATTCTCAACATAATGTATACAAGAGAAATAGATAATAATAACAGAAAAATATATAGTCGAGCTCAAAGTGTCAATTGTATAAACATAATAAGATCTTTACAAAAGTCATTCACTCTCATCCATAAGACTCATTCTTTCAACATGTTCAACAAATCTTTTGGGTCGTAATCCTTTTGTCAAAGGATCAACAATCATAAGTTTGATGCTTATATGCTCAATTGTCACTTTATATTTCTGAACTTCTTCTTTAACTGAAAAGTATTTTAATTCCATATGCTTAGCACCTTTTGAATACTTATCATTTTTAGAGAAGAGACTGGTGCAATATTATCACAGTAAAATTTTAGCGGCTTGAAAATACTGTCGACTAGCCCAAGTCCTGAAATAAACTTATGCGGCCAATTAGCCTGAACTGTGGCCTCAAAACATGCCACAAACTCAACTTCCATAGTGTATGTAGCTATAATAGACTGCTTCGCACTCTTCCATGAAATTGCTCCTCCAGTTAATAAGAACAAATATCCAAATATAGATTTTCTTGTATCCATACAACCAGCATAATTTGAATCTGAATATCCAGTCACGTTAAGATGATCAAATCTTCTGTAAGTGAGCATATGATCTTTTGTTCCTTGCAAGTATCGCAACACTGTGTTTGCAGTCTTCTAATGAATATTCTTGGATTACTTTGATAATGCCCCAGCATCCCAACAATAAAACTTATGTCTGGCCTGATACATGTTTGGGCATACATTAGGCTCCTAACAATATGCATAAGGAATATCTTTCATTTGCTTACACTCCAATTCATTCTTTGGACATTGATTGAGACTAAATTTATCTCCTTTCTGAATTGAAATAGGACTGAATAAGCATTTTTTCCTTTAAATCTCTCTAACACTTTATTAATATAGACTTTGTGAGACAATCCCAACAATCCTTGTGATCTATCCGGAAATATTTCTATCCAAATCACATAGGATACCTCTCCTATATCTTTCATTTCAAAGTTGTCAGAGAGATATTTCTTGGTACGGTGCAACAAACCCAGATCATTAGTAGCAAGCAAGATGTCATCAACATACAAAACTAACATAATGAACTTATTCCCATCGACCTTTAGATATACATCGATCAACAGTGTTTTCCTTAAATCCAAAGGTGACAATAGTTTCATTAAACTTAAGATACCATTGTCGGGAAGCTTGTTTGAGTCTGTATATTGACTTTTTAAGTTTACACACCTTGTGCTCCTTTCTTTTGAAAAAAAAACCTTTAGGCTGATTCATATAAACTTCTTCCTCCAAATTCCTATTTAGAAAAGACTATTTTCACATCCATTTGATGTAGCTCTAAGTCATAATGAGCACCTAAAGCCATTATAATTCTAAGTGAATTTTTTCTAGAGACAGGTGAAAAGATCTCTCTATAATCGATGTCATCTTTCCGAGTAAAACCTTTGGAAACAAGTTTGGCCTTGTGATATTGAATATTGCCAGTTGAGTCTCGTTTGGTCTTAAAGACCCATCTACACGTAACTCTTTTAAAACTTTTTGGTAATTCAACAAGGTCCCAAACATCATTATGTTCGATAAACTTCAACTCATCTTTCATTGATTCTATCCATTTATCCAAATTTTTACTTTCAATAACTTGTGAAAATGAGACTGGATCATTGTCAATTTCCAAATTAATTTTTGACTCATGTGGATATACCAAATAATCATAAAAAATGATAGATCTCTTTTGTCTTTGAGACCTCCTTAATACTGTTTCTTGTGGTTCATCTACTGCTTATTCATTAACTATGGCTTTATTATGATTAATAGGAGCATCAATTTGTTGTTCTTGACTATTAGATTGTAAAACAACTTTAGAAGAAGTATAGGGTAGAGAAATTTGAACCTCAACTTTTTAATTTTCACACTACGCGATTCCTCACTCCCACTAACTTCACCATTCTCAATGAACCTAACAATTCCAGTTTCAACAATTCTTGTACTATGATTAAGACAGTAAAATCTATACCCTTCTAACTTTTCTAGATAACTAATGAAGAAACCACTGATTGTTCTTGAATCCAGTTTTTTTCCTTGTGGATTATAATTTCTAATTTATGTCGGGCAACCCCAAACATGCAGGTGCCTCAAACTAGATTTTCTATCAGTCCACAATTCAAAAGCTGTCTTTGGAACTGCTTTAATAGGAACTCTATTCAGTAAGTAAACGACAGTCTTTAAAGCATATATCCACAAAGAAAGAGCTAGACATGAATTACTCAACATACTCCTAAACAGTCAGTTTGGTCACTAAAATTCTCGCCGGAAATTCAAGTTCCGGCAAAGCTTCTCACCCTCTATCTCTCTCTCTCTCTCTATATATATATATATGTTGCATCTGCTTCACTCCACTTGAGGCTACTTTTTACACCCTCAAGTGGAATCAAAGGGTGTTGAAGAAGTTAACAAAACTTGGCTAACCTCTCGAGCAAACAGAATAACCTGTAATGCAGCTGCGGACAGCAAAGATGAAGTACCAAGGAAATCAACAGAGGTTACTGTATATGAAATGCATGCCCTTGAAAAAGATCCAAAGAAATCAAGAGATGTCACAAGTGACGTCGGAAAAAGAAAAAGAAATGGTTCTTTCTCTTCCTTCATCCTTTTGTATTTCACCCACGCAATAGGATCAGGAAACTGAGAAGTAAAACTAGAGATCCTATCTGTGACAAAGTTTTGATATCTAGGCTTAACATGTTTTTTAATATGTAAAAAACAGAACACGTGGTACAAAGCTCCATCATCAAAAGAAACTGTCAAATGTGGTGTTTCTTTATGTTCTTATTTACCACTAAACTATTTCTCTAACTTAACAGAAGGAACAGGAAATATAAGATTCTATAAGAAAATGTAACCGAAACTAGAAAGGGAAAATGCTTTGACCAAGAAAAATATGATTTCCGTCCATGGTGGTGCTTGTTATTTGCTTCACCGCTTTGATGTATCGATCACCACTTCTGAGTAGCAAATCGGGCAAGCCTGACACAGTAGTAAATGACTCAACAATCTGATATATATACAATGATGGACTGAAGGAAATAGTTTTGAGAGGGTTCAATTGATTACTTTGTTGATACTTAGCCATCTGCTTCCACAACCAGCATGATAGACATGTTTGCAGGGAAGCGTGACCTGCCGGTCATTTCGTTTGTACTCCATCTGGCAGATAACACACCTGGATATAAGAAGGAAAATCCATCGGGATCAGTGTAAACGTTTCAGTACAAAATCTTGCCCCACATACTACACCAAGATAATCGTGATAGAGTAATAATTTTTTGGGTAAATTAGTACTATAATAGATAAAGACGAAAAAAGAATTTCATCAATAACCCGTGGGGAGGAAAACAAATAAAAACACACATAGCCACATACATATATTAAACTACTCGATATGCACAAGAAGGCATCTCTTAAAGGAGGTCCAGAAAAGAATGTGCAGGCAAAACATAAAAAAAGGCCACGATACCCCACCCAGGGAAATACTATAGAATCCTGTGGTAATAATATACATACACATAAAGCCTCTCCAGAAAGTAGTTGGTATTGGAGGAACATTCACTCTTTAAAGGATAGCATGAAGAATTGGTATACTAATGATAGGTACAAACTCACTCCCAAAGGGAACTATTCTATGCAAGAAGCTACATAGAACTGATAGGTGAGCAGAGACGATTCCCTATTGCTGAACTCGTATGGAATGCAATTGTCCAGCCAAAGCACAGGGTCTTGGTATGGCTTGCTGCACAAAACAAGCTCCTGTCGAAGGACAGATTGCTTAAGATGAATATATCAATTGATGATGATACTTGCTGCTTATGTGATAAATAATAACAAGAAACAGCTTCCCATTTATTTTGCCATTGGGAATGGATCAAAGAAGTCGCACAAGGGATTGAAGCATGGACAGGTATCACAATGCACTTTGGGAATTGGAAAGAGTGTTGCTGACTATCAAGAGGAAGAGATATAACCAATTTAAGAAGGCTATGTTGACAGCAATATGGGGAGCGTTGTACTACCACACCTGGAGGGCAAGGAATTGGGAACACTTTAAAGGAATCCATGTACAACTGGCTGAAGCACTAGCACAGATAAGAAAGGATATCAGAACTAGATTAGATATGTTTTCTACCTCAAAGAGAGCACATAGCAATGGAGAGTTCATGTATAGGTTGCAGAATTAACAGTTTCATGTTTTCATGTTTCTTTCTTTGGTTGAGACTTGATTCTCGTGGCACCCTACCAGGTAGGTGGTCATGGAATTAGTTGCTCCTTAAATTATGACACGTTAGTTGGTTTCTGGTAATAATACATTCACAGCTGTTACCAAAAAAGAAAAGGTAAACAGTAGATACCTTGGACTATTTAGATGAAGAAGATTGTTCATGAGAAACATAAGAAGTCTTTACCAATATCCCAAATTAACAAAAGTTTATCAACTAAAGTAAGGATGATCTGTATGACCTGGTCACATGTAGAAAACAACCCACCAGCCTATTATTAAAGAAGAAAACATAACAACCAACACAGAACGAGAAGTAAATGCACAAAATTTTAATATGTCACAGCTAGAGATAATTAAACATAATTTTTTCCATTTGTTGCCCTTATTTATAGGAAGAGATTCTCAATGGTTTGTATGTTTGATTTTTTCCATTTGTTGCCCTTATTTATAGGAAGAGATTCTCAATGGTTTGCTCTACCTTTCCTTTCTTGATTTCTTTCTTGAGAATAAGCCACACTTGAACTTTGTGACTGGAAGCGAGGAGATTTGATCTTGAGAAAGGCCTCTGCTTTGAGTTCCAACAGCCTCCCCCAACTCAAGTAATTCCTGCAATTCAATCCACATTTTATCCAAAGGAATTAAAGCGGCAAGCTTTACTATGTCTCCACTATAAATATTCAGACAATCCAAAACAAAAAGAAGTCCACAATATATCTCCAGATAATCCATGATAAAGCAAACTAAAACATTACTTATGGATCATCACTTAACAAGGATAGTGGAAACAGTCATTAAAAGAAAAGATCGTTGTTGTCTTCAATGAATTTCTGCAGATAAGAATGAAGAGTATGTAATGCATGTTTGTTAGTTACAACACTCATCAGCTACACTATTTCTAGCATGATTTGTCAAAAAAGTAAATGAATTCTCTTAAATAATAGTCTGACTGTATGGTATACAAAAATGATGCAATGACAAGAACGAACAGATGTGAAAATTTTCATAAGGAGTTGTGAGCATCAAAATACTCTTTAGCATTATAGTAGAATAGAAGAATAAACTCAACAATCTCCTGATATTTCATATTCCTTTTCTCCATTTTCCTCTTTTTGCACGTATTTCATTCAAAGGATTTTTAAGAAGCTTATGTTACAATCTCAACAAAAAAAAAATGAATTTTTAAAGAAGCTGCAGATCAACTGATGCAGGAGAAGTTTCATCATGCACTAGCGCAGATATTCAACATATGTAGACAAAATTTTCAACATTACATATGTAATTCGTGCTGGCCAGTCAGAAATAATTATGCAAACTATGTTAACTTCTAAATGAAGAACATGGCCAATGAGGATTCACAACCATCCCCAAAACTTGTTTGGGACTGAGGCATAGTTGTTGTAGTTATTCTGTTAGCTTCTAAAGTTTTCAACTGTGTTTAAAGGACCCAAATAGTTTTTAACAGAAAGTCTAAGTCTCCATAAATCATTGCTAGAGGACAAAAGATTTTGCTACATAAATTCTTATCTGGGGTACAGATTTCCCCTTGTTTCTCTCTTTTTCAAAATGAAAGCATTACCACCAAAGGTTCTAACATGAAATCCTGCCCTCTTAGGTAAATAGAAAACAATGACGTCTCTTAAACCTCAAGGAAAATAACCTAAAGAGCTCCAAACTAACATACCATATCTTTGGAAATAATGGAGATTTGTTCCTATAACTTCCATAATATTGACAGGTCGAAGCTTATATTTTCTAATGATTAGAGAACACCCTCAAACAAGGAGCGGAATAACTACAAGTCCAAACTAGTATATCAAAATCCAAGAAAATCAGTCAATGTCTCTCCCTATAAGTTGCACAATATTGGTTGGTCTAAGCTTATTCACTCAATTTATGTCTTGAGGGCAAACTTCAAAACCTACTTTGCTGGTCATCAGCTGCATGGAGTAATTCCTTATTTTAAGGACCTTTAAAGAAGTACAAAGCTAATAGAATCAAATTTTCCATCCATCTATGTCTGCTTTGATCATCTAATCATTAGACAGAATTTGGACGAGGAAAGTAGTCCTAATCAAATCTAGAATCTGCAAGGTTATATATTGTAGCCCATGTAAATGTTTTCACATCTAGAACAGATGACATCACATCATTGACCTTAGACAATCAAAATTTATTCATGCAGTATGATGAGAACTATCTTGAACAAGATGCCAAATTTCTTGCTCTAATATTTTATTCCTTATTTTGGCCTTATTTCTATATATAAGAGTCAAGAAACTCAAAAAATCAATTGTTCTACTCCATCTTGACTAAATTATTCTTTTTGTTATACTCGTGAAGTGGTGGCCAGCTTGTGCTCACCCTGACTAATTCCACGAGATACCTACTACCAACTTCTCCCATCTATTTGAGTCAAATATTTCTCTATGCATGAGCATTGAAAATGACATTATTATTGGAATCCTAATCTTCCATTCAGGAAAAGGCTTGCAAAAAGGACCTATGACATTCCCTCCCATGATTAAGGATGTTTAATTCAACCTTAAGAAAACAGTGTGGACACTATCAAAGTTGAACCAAGAAACAAAGTATCAGTGCCATCTTTCTTTCGACACTAAGCCACCGTTCTCATCAGTGATGCATGTCACATATGTCCACAACAACAATTAAGCCTCGATCCCAAGCTAGTGGAGATTAGTTATATGAACCCTTACTATCCATTTCTCTCCATCTAGACTCATCTTACTCTAGGGATAATGGTGATAGAGAGCTGACAAAAAATACACTGTAACTTACAGGGCTCTTTTATGTCGACCTGCATAGCTTTGAAAACGAATTCTCTGCCTTAATAACCTCTAAAAGAATACTGATATGAGATTCTGGTGTCTCAAAGTGGATTATGAGATAATGGTACTATCTGATGATGTAGAAGGTAATGATAATACAAGTCTAATAATTGGAGATGACAGAAATTTTACAAATCAAACCTCATAAGTCATGTTGTCAGGGTCGATACTATCTTGCCAAACAACCTGCATTAATTCACAATACAGATGAATGAAATAAGTAGTCAGTAGTTCTAACATCATAAGAGGACAATAAAAGCTTCTTCACCATCTGTAAAAGAAACAAGTATGACCTACTCTTACTCAGCAGCCAGTAGCACTTTCCGAAAACATTAGCAGGAAGAGAAAATACAAGACTCCTCTAGTTAATATTACATTTTTACCTTTTCTTTTGGGAATGGTAAATATAATATTACAATTTTTTCTTATTCATCAAAAGAGTGGTTTTAAAACTATTTAGCTGCTGTATTGTTTACAACAACTACTACCCAGTGGAATCCCACAAACGGGGTTTGGGGGGGGATAGAACGTACGTAGACCTTATCCTCTTCTGCTTTAAATCATTACTATAGTTACAAACAGAGGTGGAGCCACTATACTTTCAGGGGCTTCATCCGAACCCTCTTCGGCAAAAAATTATACTATTTATACATAATAAAAATAATTTTTTATGTATATATAATAGATATTGAACCCCCTTCGACTAGTTCGTGTGTTTATTTCTTTAAATTTTGAACCCCCTTAATTAAAATCCTGGCTCCGCCATTGGTCACAAACATAAAAGAGGTTTTATTCTTGTTGAAGTATGCAGATACTTTGAATAAGAAAAGCAGAGGTTATGGTGGATGTACATCAGCCAGACTAAAGACTGAAACAAAAGAGAAAAGAAACATAACTTGGTATAAAACTTCATACCTCACTGTCACGAGTATTAGTTTGACCCCTCGGACCTGAAAAAGAGCAAAGGGTCATGCTTATCCATAACTTAATGTATCACAAAATTAGGAAGCTTTTTATGAACAGACACAAGCAACAGTAGCAGAAAACAGAGACAAATGAGACTGCAAAATCAAAGGCATAAGGTCCAACACAAACATATCCCATACACTTTTTGCAGCGTTCAGATAAACATATATCCTTCTTAACTCTATCCCATCACAAATTTCAGATGCATAATCAATATAGATGAAGCACAGGATGCATAATAGAAGAATGTGCTGGATATATGTTTCTCGACAGTCGCCTTACAAAAGAAAACTGTCACTATTAACTTTCAGAAATTGGTATATGGAAAACAGAAAGAAACATATAACCAGTTGCCGTAAAGAAGAAAAAGCCGTAGTGTTTGGGAAAATATCTGGCATTAAAGCAGCAACCTGTAGTTTTTGGGGACTACATAAAGAAGCGGGGAAGTGAAATTAGAAAGTGTGATAAAGCAACCTTAGCATCTCTTTGACTTAGAAATATATGATCTACTAGTATTTTGTACGTCTTATCACTCTACACACACTTGTAAACAGTATTTACAGGCAAATCTTCAATTTAGTAAAAGATCTATCCAATCTAGAATCTTGGCACTGTGACCAGCTATTTCAGCATCCATACAGAATTGGTACTAAAAGAGATTGTCCTCAGAAAGACTGTAGCAGAGGCCCTTTTTAAAGAAACAGCAGAAAAACGTCTCAGTGCCTTCATAGAATCATTTGAGTCAACTGCTGCAGACCACAGGACCAATTTCATATGATGAGCATGAATCATTCAAGGAGTTATCAGACAAGGATTTCTTTATTCTGTTGGATGGACTTCTCCTAACCATCCAAGTCAAATTTTGTTGGTTGACTAATGCACTTTGAGTGGGCACTGTGGAACACTCATCCCAACATGAGGCTTATAGCTCAATTGCTTTCAAGGCAGCAAGATAACCATTGAAAGGTGAGTACTTTGATTTCACCTATAACCTTGATGCAAAAGAACAGTAGATCCCCGTCCTCAATGCTCAAAACTTTGGGAGCAATAGAGAGGATGTATTACAATCTAGAATTACAGTGTTAAGCAATTGAACCTAGTATAAAAATGGCAGTGAGATTATCTAATATTGTGTTAGCTAAATAATTGACAGATAATAGTAAATAAAATGTGAGCACACGGAGATATCTTTACAGTAGATGATCAATAAATTATTCCTGATGCATTGTCCCTGCAATATTTTATCATATATAATACATACACAAGGAAAAAAGAATAAAGAAAGGAACTGTTGATGATGTTTCCGCATACACAGGCTTTCAATATTCTAGCTTTGTCAGTTTTCTTTTTTAAAAGTTGAACATATCAACCGCAGTAGGTAGATACCGAATAGGAAGCTTACATTCCACAGAATTAGTGAGTGAATTGGAGCCCGAAATTTCGTCTCTATGCACATTTGCAGCCACATTTACAGTGGAGGTTGAAGGGTTCTCTAAATGTCTATCATACTCCTCGATTCCAGATACATGATCATTCACCACATATTCATGATCATAATCGTAATACGAGAAACTGCCTGCTTCAGAATAACCAAATTTGTATGGATTGGTGCTGATGGATGGATATAAACTCTCCTGCAAAAAAACAGGTTAGTCATATGTCAGTGTTATTTAAAAAGATACTCTACTTTCCATGTTACTGACAGTTTGATATAGACGAAACCGAAGATACATGAAAAAAATGTACATGTGGCAATTAATTGATATCCAAAGGTATCTCTAAGGTCTTCATCTGCTTAGCTATTTGTAGCAGAGCTTCGTAGTTCGCTAGAGCAATTTGAAAGCTAGTGTCCTTTAAATGCAGCATAGTGTAGTTGCTAATTATGCAGTTGATACATGTTCTATATGTGTACTGAGGCATGGTTATAATTTTTTTTCCATGCGCGCTACTAGAGTAAATGTATGTATGTATAGAACAGCACATACTTAATAAACAAACTTCCACTTTCTCGTGGACATTTTTTTTAAAAGTCATTAGCACTGTTAGTAATATCTGCTTATCCTATCATGATTTTCAAAATGTCCAGGTTGCAAAGTTAATTCTACAAGTGTAAAACTAATCAGTGTTCCAATTGCACCCTCATTTGTACAGGTTTTTTGCACAATCCTGCATAACCGGGTAAAAGCTGGAAATATGGGAGCAAAATGGAAGTAGTGGAAGGCACGACATGAATACAGAAAAAAATGATAAATTCCTGCAAAACTACTTAATACCTGAGCATAGAGAGGGTCGGCAAATATATAATTAACATGGTCATATGTAACACCTCCAAAGAAATCCATAAAACTTCCAACTGAATTATAAGGCATAGCACCATTTGTGTAATGAATTTCCATTTGCTGATTCCAGTTCATGGTGAATTACAATTCTGCAGCAGATTGCATATTCGCGATGTCAACTCTTAAAGCTAAAGCAGCAATGAAGACCACAAGACTCCAAAAATCATATTTACCACTAATTCTTCAGGAGAGCATAGAGATGAACAATCAACATACGAAACTCTGGTTCCAAGATGACAAATGTGGATCCTCTTCAGATTTGGCAATCCTATTAAAAGAAGACAATCAGTTTCTTTGTCATCAGTAAACCAAACCAGAAAGAATACAAGACAAAAATACATATGTCATATCCTTGCAGATGCACAAAGATTAACGAGAGGGAAAAGCAAAGAAGCAAACACTTCATTATCAAGAAATTGTAATTAATTCTTTCAAACGGAAAATTACAATCAATTCAAGTAAACAACATACAATATAAATGTACCGTCCCTCCGTTATCAAAATGATTGCAACAACAATTGAGCTAAAATTAACAACATATAGGCACATTATACTTGAGAAAATCAGAGCTAAAAGCAAGCTGCTCCATATCAAGAAACATCAAACAAATCAAGCAATAATAACTTGAAGTTGCAAAACACACACATAATTGAAAGAAAAGATTTTTTTTTCTCCTCTTATTCTCCAGCATTAACAGATTGCAACAATGTAGACGAAATTAAACACCAGATTTTTCACATTTTACTTGAGAAATTTCGGAGATAAAAGCTAAACACTCTGTAGCAAGAAAATTTCAAATAAATCGAACAGCAACTCCTGAAAAAATGCACAAGAAATTTGATACTTTCAGGTCTATTTGTTTTCCTTTTCGTTCAGAACAAAAGAGTTCTCCACGGATCTCAACAAAAATTACAACCATATATAGGCATATTATACTTGAAAAAAAGACGAGCAAAACCAAATTTCAACTGAATCAAAATTCCTTTTTATTTTTTGTTAAATTATTTCCAGCATTTTTCAGAAAACAAACGGATCGCAACAACAATTAGGAGGGTATTAACGCCACATTTGCTTGTATAAAGAAACCCAAACTCCTCGATAGCCTATCATCAATTCCCTTTTTTTGAAATAAAAAACCCGGCAGAATGAAGAGAAAGATTTCAGTCAGGAACAAACAATTAAACCGGAATTTGAGTGGAGAAATTGTTAGCTGACTGACCATCGAGATTGAGAAGGAAAACAGAATCAAACGGAAGATAAGGAGGTGAAGAAAGGAAGAATTATAAAGAGAATTAAAGAACCGACATTTGTTTTGTCGCTTTATTGAACGCCTTCTGCAGTATTCCTAGCTCATCAAAGTTGCTCTCTCCTTTTTTCCTTTGTGTGAAAATAGCATGAGAGAGAGAGAAGACGAAGACAGAGTTGCAAACTGAGTATTTTCACCTTTTCTCTCTCTGTCTACTCCTATAAAAGATGGATATGGAATAATGTATAACCTATAAAGCGCATTGTACAATGCCTGCTATTTTCTTCCCTACCCCTTTTTTTATTTTTGTTTTTTTGTTTTTTCCTTCTTTGTACTCTCTTTATACAACACATGCTAGTTACGACTTACTAGTAGATTATTACTATGACGAAGGTTAAAAATTATTAGTCTCATATTTGAATTAATGATAATTTTAAGGATATTTTTATTTGACTAACTAAATTTAAATTCATCTTCGATCACTCACATGGCATTATAAGTGGTCTCAAACCTTCAGGAGCATAGAACTCTTAATAAAAAGTCGAGAGAAATATTGAAAACATCTCTAAAAAAATATTAAAAACACCTGTTTCACAAACTTTTCGACAAAGAAAGGGACAAAGATATTGTGTGGGTAAGTTTGGGTATTCTGAGAGACTTCGAGACTTTGGGTATTGTACACATATTAAGGTTGCAAAAGTGAAGCATGTTACTCGTTGGATGAGCAAGGAAAAAGCAATAAGCTACAAGATCAGATGAGATTCGAATGGAGTTCTGAAAGAGAATGGATAGAGCGGGCCTGGAGTGGTTAACTAGTTTGTTCAATGTTATTTCTAAGACAGCTAAGACGCCTAAGGAATGGAGGTGGACTACAATGATTTTGTTGTACAAGAACCAGGGTGATATACAAAATTGCACACAATTACTAGGATATTAAATTGTTACACCATATTATTAAAGTCTTGGAGAGAGTGATAAAAATGAGAGTGAGAAAGGGTGTATCTATTTTTGAAAACTAATTTGAATTTATTATCATGATCCAAGGTAGACTCTAAGTGTGACACAGCGATCAGAACCTCAGAAGACCCTAATTAAGTCATCTTAGCATATCCCACATGAGCATACATAACTAATTAAAGCAATCAAACTAAGGAATATGAATGGAGATAAAATCTCAAGAGAATCTCGAAAAAAGAAAGTAAAGCTAAGCAATATGCCTGAATAAATAGACTTACACTTTGACATCTGAACATGCCTCTACTAACATAAGCGAGGCATACGACAAGCTTCTGATTTACCCTCAACATAAGGAAAGAATATAGTCTCAAAGTAAAAATACGATCCAAAAATAGTAAAAACAACATGAGGGTTTGTCCTAGAAATATGTGGATTGACTAATCAATCTCCAAGGTAAATCTGAACTAACCACAAATAGAGTGAGAAAGAGCATTTAGCCTTATATTATAAAATAGTATAGAAAAAGAAAGTATGTTTTAGTACTTTGAATGTACTAAGTATGTAAGTAATTTATATAAATAGATATGAGATAGCATGAAACATAAAATGTGAGATGAAAGACAATAATTAAGTAAAGCATGAAAAGTAAACATAAACAAAGCTTATGGTCAAGGCATCAAAATATAGTAAAAGCTTTGAAGGTAAACTTGATCATTTTGTGGGATGTCAATCTTAGCGGCAATAAGAACATACGAGCTACAATATGGAAGTCAATGTAACCCCCACGTTGAGAAGAGAGAGTATATTTTGTCAAGGTAGACTCTGTGAGAACCTTTAATATCATGAGGTATATGTCGATCCACTAGCTAAGCTACTAAGACAACCTATAGGGTCACGCAGTTCTGGGCAACCTATGAAGCTGCTATTAGGATTCCCTTGGGAAGAAAATCTTCATCTTTTGGAACCTTACCTCAAGTCTTCTCGGTGCTAAGTCAAATCCCAACAAAATAGATATCATAATTCAATAAATCATATCATAAACTTGAAATTATTAAGTCAACATTATAAATAGAGTATCTCATTGAAACCTTGGTAATTCAAGGAATGTGATAATTATCTTTATCACATTTAGAATCCATGAGTAAGTGAACAAAATCCGTTCATCATCTTTCATTCTTTCTTTGAGGACTTCCATAAATTATAACTAAACATTTTTATGAAATTTGAGTGAAGTCATTTATCATTCATAATCATAGTTCATAGTAAAACTAGAATTACTTATATGGGTTCATCTCAAATCATCTTTAAAATATGTAATTCAATGAAGTAATGCATAGTCATAAAAAATAATATTAATTGAAATCATAATTAAAAAAATTCATTGTGAAATTCATGAATCCTAGACATGATTATAAAGAATTTACTTGTAGATCATTAAAATTATGCAATTGATATTAATTCATACGTAAATAGATCAATACTCATATTATAAAATAAAAGTCATGCAATGGGATGAAAATCCTCAAAATCCATGAATTTCATACTTCAAATTTGATTGAAATAGTTGGGAATTCTTTAGGCTCCATGATTGAAAGGGACCTATAGATGAATATCAACATATCTCGAGCGAATTACTAGAGGAAAGCTTGAGAATTAATGGTGGAACTTGAAACCCTTGCTTGAATTTGAAGAGATCCCTCAAAGAATATGAACTTGGAGAGAATTTAGGACTTTGAGTGAGAATTGGTAAATGGGGTGAAAGTGTAGCACAAAAATGGTTATAGAAGGTTTTAATGGGCTAAAATGATGTAGTTTGAGGTATGGGAAGCTAGGAAGGGACAAATTATCCTTGATTAAATTTTGTTGAACAGGGACAACGGACTAGGTTTACAACATCTATGATCCATGAGAACCCTTCCATAGAAATTGATCCAAAAGAGACCTCTCTGAATTTCGACTAAGGATAACTTTTACCGACCCATCCTATTTTTTACGGCCTGTAAAAGTTTCTCGTGGATAAAGTTATATACCTTCTCAACCTGGAACAAATGACGACCAAGGACCACGATCTTTGGAACCATTAATTATCCATAAATCACACTCATAGAACCATTCGTAAATTTCTCAATTTTGCTAAGCATAAGGGTATGTGATGAGCCTCAATCATGACTTGTCATCAGAACTACGACCCATCCTATTAGGTGGTACAGAAAGTACTGAGGCTCCAATTTTTCCTATTACCAGTTTCTTGTATGATATCCTCTTTCTATAGACCATATTTCCTTCTAAGATTCGTAATCTCAACTCGGAGAACTTGTCATTTTTTCAGAAAACCTTCTAAGTTATGGAGGCTATCTACAGCTCGTAGAATTGTCTACGACTCGTAGTTTAGATTCATGATCACTCCACCAGCATTGATTCCTATATTTTCTTTCCTGTTATGATTTTTCAACTTATGGAATATTACATTTATGCTTGGGTGATTGACCAAAAAAAGTTATCTTTCTTGTGAAGAGATTAATGAAAAAGTATTGGAAAAGAAAGAGGGACTTACATTTGATGTTTCATTAACTTTAAGAAAGCCTATGATAAAGTCTTGAAGGAAGTCTTGTGACAATGCTCAAAGGAAAGAGGTATATCGATGGTCTACAATATGATGATAAAGAATATATATGAGCATGCTATAATGCAGATAACAATGGTTGGAGAAGACTCGAGCACTTTTTTGTAGAGATGGAAATATACCAGGGATAGACTCTTAGTCCATTTTTATTTTTCTTTGTGTTGGATCTATTGATGCGAGACATTCAAGATGAGACGTCATGGTATATGTTATTTAGAGATGATATATTACTTATTGATGAAATAAGCAAATAGAGTTCATGTTAAATTAAAGGTGTGGAGATATACTTTGGAGGTTATAGGGTTCATATTGAGTAGGAATAAAACATGATACATAGAGTACAAATTTAATAATCTGATGCATGAAGTAGACATGGAAGTGAGGTTGACACTCAACTTATCTCCAATAGAGATAGATTCAAGTATTGGGTCTATAATCAAAGGGAATAGGGACATCGATAATGATATCACACATCGTATTGATGTGTGGATGAAGTAGAGGCTTGCCTATGAAATCTTGTGTGGTAAAAAGGTATCATTGAAATTCAAAGATAAGATATATAGAGTGATTTATAGGTCGACATTATTATATAGAACTGAATATAATGTAGGCCAATCAAGAACTTTCATGTGCACAATATTGTCGAAGATAAGGATGTTAAGATGGATCTATGGTCATATCAGGAGTGATAAGATTACAAAAGAGGTTGTCTAGGATAATTTGTAACCTCCATGGTGGACAAAATGAGAAAAGCAAAATTGACACGGTTTGACCATGTGAAGAGGAGAGGAGATGCTTTGACGTACCAGTGGGGAGGTGCAAAAAAATTGATATAGAGAACATGATAAGAGGTAAAGGTAGGTGAATGAAATATTACAGAAAGGTGATAAGATGGGATATGATGTATCTTTAGGTTAGTATGGTTATGACCCTATATAGAAGGTGTGGAGGATAAGTATTAAGGCAGAATGTTAGTAGGTAGTGTAGTGTTGTCTTGCTTACGGTGACGATTGTTTGCAATGGTACTAGTTTTAGTATTTTAATTAATTTTTTCTATCGGATTGAATCGAACAAAAAAAAGGAAGAAAGATGGATAATGATCGCAGAAGCCTGGGATCATAGGTTGTCTTATTTCTCTTACGGGGGGAAGGATCCAGGAACTTCCATAACGTTGGCGTGGAAATTCCATTTATTGAGGCCTGGCAACTCCTTCAGGAGAGCCATAGAGTGTCTTCAGCGGAATAAGAGCCTCCCCCGCTCGGAATATTTTTGGTTTATTTCATTGTTATTATTCTTATTAATCTGTACTAGTATATGTTGTTTATAGTATTTCGATTAGCATATGATTTCATTATTATTTTGACTACTTTTACACTATTTGCACTATTCATTGTCTTCTTCCTTTTTATATCAAGATATCTTACACTTGAGCCGATGATTCTTCAGAAATAGTTTCTCTACCTCCACAAGTAATGATAAGGTATGGTATATTCTACCCTCTTCATACCTCACTTGTAAAATTTTATTATGTTGTTTTTTCTCTTTTGCAACATGACATAACAAACAATCTCTATTCTTTAAAAAATAACTGAGGGACTCCATTTGTATACTTATAAATAAATAATATTTTTCATGTATTTTTTGTGAGAAAAGATGGACATTTGTCAAGTTATTTTTTTTAAAAAAATATATATATAAAAATGCTACAAAATCCGTTGAATTTTTTCTATCATTTTTTATTATTATTTTAATAGTGTATAGGTATTCATTTTTTTATTATTATTTTAATAGTGTATAGGTATATAAAAATGAATATGGGTGTTCCTGATTCGATTTGAATCGATTATTGGTTAAAATCATAATGATATCAATTTAGTCGATTTTAAAGTTTATAAAATTAAATAAAAAAGTTATCATGATTTGGTTCGATTTCTTCGATTCTTTTCGATTTGAAAGTAATGAATTTATTGAAGGCATACACATCTCGATAGACATAGTTACTTAGTATATGGACAATTCACAAAAAGTTCCTGTGAATTCAATTAAACAATAGTATTATATTTGTTATTATACGAATAAAATAATTTAGTAAACAATAAAAAGTTAATTTTTTTAAATAATTTTCATAACTTATAGAATTTTTATATCAATATAAAAAATATAATTTAAAAAATTTAAATTATATATTCAAATAAAATTTTATTTTATAGTAATTTAATTTCAGGTCATAATTTTATATTGATATATTTTAATGTACCCTTTAGTTTTTTCCTCTTTAAGAATTTTCCAATCTCAACTTTTTAACTCATTTGGTTTTCTCATGATGATTGAAAGACGCACAGGATCCCCTCACACGTAGCGCGTGAAGGATGACATCTTTGTATGGGACATTACGGAAGGCATGCAAACTCCAATTGTTACTTTATAAGAGGTGGCAATGGCAGATTCAAAATTTTAATTCAAAAGGTTCGAAATATTAAAATATAAATATACAAATAAATTAATAAAATATAAGTAGTAATACATAATTTAATATCATTTTATTACTTTAAAAAAAAGTAAAATGTTGGGCTGAGTTTCTCAAAGCCAAAATGAAATGAAATGAAATGAAATAATTAAGAGAAGCTAAATAATACTCCCTCTGTTTTATATTGAGTTAATTGTTAGAGAATTTTTTGATATTTCAAAATAAGTGAATTGTTCACTTTTCAAGGGATGTGTTGGAAATTTTTTTCAATTTTACCCTTTATTAATTAAGTTTCTAAGGTTAAGTTTTATATGAGAAATAAATAAGTATTAAATGAGTGTGCAGAGTTTGAAAAGCGTAAAAATGGCAAAAACATGATTAAATTTTGTCTTATTTTTTTCTTAATATGTGTGAAATGATCTAACAATCATCTATATATAATAGGAGAAGCAAAATATGTCATGTGTCAGCACCACAATTA
>JAOTQR010000007.1:17025176-17051522 GCA_025774065.1 Solanum ossicruentum
GTCATTGGGTAATTTAGCGTTTTATATTGAAAGAGTTGTTTTTCACAATTATACTCCCATTTTTCCTCGTATCAAAAAAGAAATTCAGAAGAGGAAGAAGTGTTTTCTTTCCTTGAGGGTGAAAATGGCGGCATCATTCAGATGGGTGTTGCAGCTACACAAGGACGTACCAAAAGCAGCAAGATTCTACTCAGAGGGATTGGATTTCACCATTAACGTCTGTACTCAGAGATGGGCTGAGCTCCAATCTGGGCCCCTCAAACTTGCTCTTATGCACTCATCAACGTACTTTTCTCTCTCTTTCTTGCCAAATTTCTTGAATTATCATCTCTTAACAGTTGATCTTGGATTAAAATGTGTTAAATTTCACAGTTTGGGTTCTGGGTTTATGTGGTTTAGTGTGCTTATTTTTTTAATTCAGCGTTTTTCTTTATAGTTTTTTCAATTCATTAACTTGCCAATTGTACTTGAATACCCATCCAAAATGTTATTGTTCAGAAAGATGTGTTCTCTCCTTACAAACAGTAATGTTCATCAACATGTTATGATGTCCTCATTTCAGGTTCAGTCATTGGGTAATTTAGCGTTTTATATTGAAAGAGTTGTTTTTCACAATTATACTCCCATTTTTCCTCGTATCAAAATGCTGAAAAAATACATTTTAAATTTTTTGATCAAAGCTCACTTAGTTTGAATATTATGAAGCAGTTGGAATGGACAATTCATCACTTAGGGGTATTGACGGTATGGAGGAAAATGTTTTCTAATTTTTCTGTGTTTGATTGGTCAAATGTGTCTCTGAATATTCCTTGATCATTTCGTCCAAGAAAAGCAGTTCCTCTAATTCTATGAATTTTCTGAACTCTTTTCTTTTCTTGAATTTCACCTCATATGTCTCCTTGTTCAATTCTTTTGAATTCATTGGATCTAGCAACTGAGCTATCCAAGCTATTCTCAGATTGGAACAGGGGGATTGCGGATTTTCAGTCTCCTACCAATCCAGATTGGAAATTTATGAAAAGTTACAATCCCTACCTTGGAATAGTGCACCTACATCAACTGATTGACGTTTTTCATGACTTGAAGGCCCAGAGTTAACTATCAAGACTTTGGACTATCCACACACGTACTTCATTTATGGTTCATGTTGTTTGTTGCCTAGAGAAACATGATCATCGATTATCGAAAATGTGCAAAGCTCTATTTGCCTTTGCCATTCTATGACTCTCTTCCTTTTTGTGTATGGCATCGCTACTCCCTTTGGCCGCACGCATTAATTCGAAAGCCATACTTTGATCGGAAGATTTGGCACCTTGATGTCGTCTCTTCGTCACCTAGGGCTATAGCATGTTCCAAGGGTTGGACTGTTCGCCCATTAAATCGATACGTGAGCTAGGTTCCAAATGTCGTGAGATAGTTTGTCCATATCCAGTGTGGGCGTGTTGAGAGGACTTTTTCCTACTACGAGAGGACCGGGACCACTGCTGGTCATATTGCCTTTTATCGAGAAATCCAAGAAGCTGGGTCTTCTCGGGCCTATTCATATGGTACCTAATTCTATGATACTATGGGATTTCAGGACTCTTTGTTTCAGCTAGTTCCATAGTTTCTAAATTTATACGTGAGTCAAGAAATGAGTGTAACCTTGTATTTAGTTGTCATCATTGAATTTGGAGCCCTAAACAAAGGAGATAAGCTGGAGAGAGGTGAGGATGGCGTCATCATGGCCCTTATGCCCTGGGCGACACACGTTCCACAATGGTTGGGATGAAGGATTGTGATCCCGCGAGGGTGAGCTAACCCGAAAAGTCGTCCTTAGTTTGGATTGCATGCTGCAACTCACATGCAATTTTGTATCAAAAGTAGGTACTAAACTAGTTGATGGCTATCATTTTTTCTTCAGGGGAATATTCTGATTCGGCTTTTAGCTGCTTCGTCCCCCATGCATGCGTGTAATGGAATTGTTTACTATACCTTTTGAGGCACGCTTACACAATAAACTCTAGCAGCAGGCAGCTCCCAATCATTTCTTGAATTTCAGGGATTTATGAGTATTTTCTCAATGCATCTGTCGAGGTCCTTCTCCTGTTGGATGCTCATCTAAAAAATAGTTTCAGGTTGCTCAAGATAGTTGATTGTATTCTTATCTTGGGTTTCTAGGGTTGGTATTTAAGTTTTCTGGAACAAAGTTTCAATTAATGTTACTTACAGTGGGTGGTTTTCTGGAATTGATATTGTCGTTACTGGGAGTGATAAGATTAGGAACGAGGCCATCCGGGAGAAGCTAGGGGTGGCCCCCGTGGCTGACAAGATGAGGGAAGCCAGACTGTGATGGTTTGGACATGTGCAGAGAAGAAGTACCGATGCCCCTATTAGGAGGTTGGATTTAGTAGCTATGGAGGAGTAGAGGTAGACCGAAGAAGTATTGGGGGAAGGTGATCAAATAAGATATGGCGATACTTGATCTCACCTAGGACATGACATTAGATAGAAAGAAGTGGAGGTCACGTATTTGAGTAGCAGACTAATAGGCTAGTAGGAATAGGTTAGTAGGATTAGTTGGGTCGTTATATCATGTGGTGTCAGTATTCGTCGTATGTTTGTTAGTTTTATTATATTTACTTTCTATCATTGCTTTCATTATTAGTTGTTCTTCTTTGTTTCTTCTCTTCCTTCTCCTTTTTATGTATCTAGTTTATTTTGCTTATGGAATTTTGAGACGAGGGTTCCCCGGAAACAACCTCTCTACCTCTATGAGGTTGTGATAAGGTCTGCGTACATTTTACCCTCCCCAGACCCCACTTGTGGGATTCCACTGGGTATGTTGTTGTTGTTGTTATCTGTTCAGGATGAAAGGTTTTATGTGTTCTTCCCCTAGCTAATTTTATTCTGCATGCTCAGCTCAAAATGGGTTGAGGTGCTTTAACTATCCACTTGTGCCGTAAATATTTGATTGGGGATAAAGATGTATCGAGATACTCATTTTGGTATTGGGAGTTGGACAGTTGAGCATGCTTATACTGATTTTGTAATGCAATTCATACTTGATGGCTTTGAGAACTTGCTCCGGTCATAATATTTTTTATAGGAAGTAGGGTGCTTAGGGAAGTTACATTGATTGTTTTGATTCAAATACTCACTTTGCTACCTAATCCTAATGTGCTAATAATTTTGCTATGGCATGCTTTTTTTTTTTAATCATTGGTTAATACGAAGTATTTCTTTAGTTATAGTTAGTTGGATTGGTTAATATCTTTAAAAGAAGTATTTATTTAGTTATAGTTAGTTGGATTAGAAAATCTCCTTTTAAACATCATACTAAGTTACATGTGCTGTGCTAGTTTTTTCTTATTTCTTTCTCTGATCAGCTAAAAATGAATATATAGATAAACAACATCAAGTAAGTGCTGAGGAGAATATACGGGACAACACTACAGGTTTTGTTATGTGCTCAAAACATCTAATATGGCTCCTACATTGTTAAATGAAGGCATATTGTACCAAAAAAGGGAGTAAAGAAATACATCTGAATTTAACTGTAGACACATATTCTTTCTTGTAGATTCTCGTGTTCCTTCCCTTCCAGATTGTCCACCAGATAGCTGCTGGAATTGCATTGCATGAGTGACGTCTTCCCTAGACCTTTTCTGTGCTAGCGTGGCAAAAAAATCCAAGTTAAAATAGGGCATTGTCCATTCACGGCCTAGGATGTTGAAGAAAATTTGCCATAATTAGGAGGTGAAAGAGCAATGGAGGAAATTGTTGGCATCTTTTAACTGACATTCGTAGAGTGAGCATCTGCCGCAGATTATCAGACCTCTTTTTGCAGATTGCACTGCATTAGAACAGAGGTTCTTTTGTTACCAACCAAGTGAAGCAGATGATCTTGTAGGGAGCTCCACTTTTCCAGATTCTTTTCCCAGGCCAGGAAGAGTTTAAATCACTATTACTGAAGAGAAGTAGATAGCCTTTTTTAACAGTGAATCTACCATCAGGAGCTCTGTTCCATGACAACGGCTCAGGCATATGCACAGGAATTACATACAAAGGAACAATTCTGGCAGGAAATTTGTTTGTAAGGAGGAATAATGAAATCAAAATTTGGACTAGGCATTGTAAATTATGTCAAATTTGGATTCCAATCATTTTGTTTATTGACGCAACATCTACTCATTGAAGCTCCTTCTGGAGTATCATATACCATCATATTACCAATCTGACATTATGCTGGTGTTCTAAGAGGAAGTACACATTACACCCCTCTGAGAGGATAATTAGTTTATAGGCATTGTAGATAATGATGCAAAGCAGCGCACTCAAGTCCCTTTGGGAGTAGCTGGTACTACGCTGGATATTTGTGGACTACCAGACAGAAGACACATCTTGGATCAGATTCTTAAGCTGTAATCAGTGTTCAGAGAGTCTTGGAAAATCTAAGTTTTAACCATATCCATATGCACTAAGGTGTTTAGAACATTCCAGCCCTTCTAGTCCAAATATGAACCATCTAGTACATGTACCAAGGCCAGTTTGGTGCGTGTAAGGATGATTTACTGTTTGATAGAGTTTGTACTTGTCAAGATAAGTTCAAGTTATGATAAACCATGCTACCGCATCACCTTTAGAGTCATGGATATGCCTTAAGCATAGTTTGTTTAGTTTGCATCCGGATATATGTAGACTGCTGCACTTTTAGCCATTGCTCCTCTATCCATTGATCTATCTCTTAGTTAGTTCTCAGGAGCCGAGAATGTGTGTGATGACTCTATGGTTCTTTTTTCCTTTTGTTCTTTTGTCAAAACTTTATGCAGTAGCCTTCACCATATTGCCAGCTTACTTCAAGTTTTTCTGCAGCTCAAATTCACACATTTACTAGGACAATTCTCTGTCTTTGCTTATTGAGTAAAATTATTTCGTATCAACTGGTATCTTTTTCTGTTTGTGATTCCATTTTTCTTTGTTTTTGTTCTTGAGCATCATACAAGTGGTTAGCTTCTAACCTTAGTTTTACAGCGACATTGTTGTACAGAAGGGATACTCATCCCTCCTATCCTTTACAGTTGGTAATATAAACAACTCGGTGACCAAGCTATTGGCTTTAGGGGCTGAGTTGGATGGCCCCATCAAATATGAAATCCATGGAAAGGTAAACAAAATTTCATAAGGTTGCTCTTCTAATTTATTGTTGCTTTTAAGCATTAGTATCATTGTTATTGTATTCATAATATTATTGAATAATCAAAACTATTTACTCTAGTTGCTAGCTGTGATTTCTGTTTCACCAATTATGTGTTCTATTTCTTTTTCCCTTTCTATCCGAGAAAGTGATAGGAAAATCTGCTGTCAACTAACATAAAGTGTGAACTTTGGTATGCTTCTCTATGTGGAATGGTTCATATATATGTGGTTTGTTTATATTTGTTGACCGGCAATCTATTACTGGTTTATGCTTGTTATTTACTTATTGATTCAGAATTTTGTGCTGCAATCAGCACCAGTTGCCCCCATCATTTATGCCCATGAAAGCTGACTTATGGCATACTGTATATGGTTCTCGTAGGTTGCTGCCTTGAGGTGTGTGGATGGGCATATGTTGGGTCTTTATGAGCCGTCCTAAGAGACAACAGATTGTGACTAGTTTAGTAAAGGCAAAGTGGATGCTCGACACAAATTTTGCATAAGAGAGATTTGACTCTTGTTCATGGAGGTGAAGCACCACGAGATAGAGGAGATAGTCATTACTCATTACTGTACCAATTGTTTGCAGCAAGAAACACCATTGCGCTTTTGTAGTACAGATCCATGACCTGGTAGTATTAAAAAAATCCTTCATTCAAATGAGTCTTTCAAGTAATTTGGATAGGTTCTCTATCAAGCTTGTACAAGGGGTTTCCCATCATTTATACATTATGAGAAAATTTTTTAATTTTATCCATGTCAAATGTCCAGTAGCAATTCTAAGAATGAGATATGGTGTGATATTAACACATTATGATATTTTAAAATTCTCCTGTAATGTGCCGATGATATTTTGCTAGAAGAATGTAAAAGTATCTAGTAGATCGAGTCTGAAACCTAAATGATGGACAAAAAGGAAGAGTATTTAGAACTCGGTTACTTAGGACCTTAGGTCCAAGTTATGTATCTGAAATTAGAACCCAATAAGGATTAGAAATGTGAAGTCATAAACTGGCGATAACCATCTTTCTCCTTTTCAGGGGATTTTGTTCTACTCCAATGTTCTGCTGTCCTCATGAAAGGCATTCTTTTACCTGTCCTTTCACAGCTACAAAATGATGTTAGACTAGCATAATGATTTAAACGTCTCTAAGATTGTCCAAAATTTCTTGTTAAAACAAATCAACCATAATCATCTATATGTAGGAAAGCAAAAGAGAAATGGGAAAAATTTCCTTGTGTTTATTGCTGGACTGAGCTGAATGTATATATGCAAACTATTGAAAACCAATAGAAAATTCTATCCTAACTAATGACAGTTGTCCCCCTTTTATTTGTTCAGGTTTTAACAAACTATATTCCTTATACAAGAAAACTTTATCTACAAGAAAAGAAAAATATAAACGTTAAAAACTAAAATGGATTGTGTTATAAAAACTGATTTGGGACATTGATTTTCTGTGCTCCATACGTCCAAAACCTTGGCCCAAGAAACAACTTAGAACTCTCAAATTGGGTGAGAGAGTTGATGAAATCTTATCATTCTTCTTTTCTGCAGAGGAACAATAACTATGTCCAACATCCCCCCCCCCCTTCCAAGTTGGAAGGGTGTTGAGAAACTCCCAACTTGCCGAGCAAATGAAGATGTGACCGACTAGGTAGAGACTTGGTAAATATGTTGGCCAGTTGAGAGTGGAAGGAACATAATGTAGAAAAATGATACCGGCAAGAAATTGTTATCGGACAAAATGACAATCCAACTCCATATGTTTGGTGCGTTCATGAAAAACAGGATTCAGGCTATATGAATTACAGCTTGACTATTTGAATGAAGAGGCACTGGAAGGGAAAGGGAAACATTTAGATTAGGTAATAAACGAACGAGCCATGTGATTCCAATGAAGACTCAACATATAGAACGATATTCGGCCTCGACAGATGAGACGGAAATCAAAGGTTGCTTCTTGGATTTTTGAGAAATAGGTGTACCCCCAAAACTAATGAAACAGCCACTAATGGAACGACGAGTCTCTAAGCAAGAACCCCAATCAGAGTCACAATAAGCTTGCAAATCAAAAGCAGAAGAAGACTTGAAAAGAAGACCAAGACCATGATTGCCAAGGAGATATCGAAAACGATGAATTTTGTCTTGGAAATGTGGCATTAGAGGAGATTACATATGTTGGCTAAGGTGTTGAACAACAAAAGAAAGGTATGGCCGTGTATAGGTCAGAAAGTTGAGTTTGTCGAGGAGTCGCCTGTAAACAATGGGATTAGGAAGAAGTTCACCAACATCAGCATGAAGCTTGGTGGAAGGTTCAAAAAGAGACGCAACAAAAGGCTTCCCAAGACAGTCAAATTCTGATAAGAGATCACAGGTAAACTTTCATTGAGTCACAATCAAACCTTGTTTTTCTCTGATCAATTCCAAACCAAGGAAATAATGAGCAAGACCAAAATCTTTGATCACAAACTCAAAATGCAGAAACGACTTTAAGAGACCTAACTCATGTAAATCATTCCCTGTAACCAATCATCAACATAAATGGCAAGAACGCATATCCCATGAGTTGTCTGTTTAAAAATAAAGAATAATCATTCAAGGAATTAGAAAGCCTTTGAACTGAAGGGCAGTAGTAAGTCGTGCATACCATTGACGAGAGGCTTGTTTTAACCCATAACAAGATCTATTTAACTTGCAAACCATGTTAGAATCTGTGACATGTAAACTAGCAAGAACTTTCATATAGACTTTTTCTTATAAAGTACCATGAAGGAAAACATTATTGACGTCCAATTGAAAAACATCCAATCAAATTTTAATAGCAACAACCAATAAGCATCGAACAATGGTCATTTTAACCACCGGAGAAAACGTCTCTCTACAATCAATGTCTTCTCTTTGAATGTCACCCCTTATCACTAGGTGAGCCTTATATCTTTCAACAGACCCATCAACTCTGTATTTGACTTTATAAACCCACTTAGAGGGCAAAGCTCTTTGTCCTGGAGGAAGAGGAACAAAATCTCATGTGTGATTAAGGTTCAAAGCTTCAAATTCCTTGGCCATTGCATCCTTCCAACAAGGGTATAAAGAAGCTTGGGAATATGTAGTAGGTTCTATGATAAGAGCAACAAAATTTAAAAATAGCCAATTGAAATGATATAGAGTAGAAAAAGACAGAACAATAGGATGAAGTGGAGTGGCAAAACAAGTAGTAGTGACATCACTTAAGGAAACAACATTACAAATATAATCAGCCAAGTGAATAGGTGGACGAGATATTCTTGTGGAATGTCTAACGGGAAGTGGTAATGGAGATTGTGACTTTGAAGAAGGAGGAGGTAAAGAATGAGATGAAATTGGTAAGGAAAGAGAAGAATCAAGGGAAGTCAATTGGGAAATACAAGGGGGAGGTATAAGATCTGAATCTAAACCCACAGTAGCTCCAAGGAAAAAAATAGGAGAAGAAGGTGTATTAGGGACAATAGAATAAGGAAAAATATATTGATTCATAGAACTCGACATCCCTGGAAATAAAAAAAATCCTTTCGGTATCTAAATCCAAATTTGTATCCCTTTTGGTTGAAAGGATAACCAATGAACACACACTTAGAAGCTTTACAATCAAGCTTGGTCCTAGAAGTAAAGAGAGTATGACATAACAAAGGCAACCAAAATTTTTGAGTAAATGATATGAAGGAGGTGAGTAAAAATGAATCTCATAAGGTGATTTGAAATTAAGAGGGGAATCTATTCATCAGATAAGTATTTTTCAAAAGACATTCCCCTAATAAGATAAAGGAAAATGAGATTGAAAAAGCAAAGCTCTACAAATTTTCAAAAGATGTGTGTGCTTTCGTTCAACTATACCATTTTGTTGAGGTGTAGAAACACATGTGGTTTGATGAATGATTCCCTGGGAAGACAAGAAATCAGAATATGTTAAGCTAGATCCCAACTCTTTGACATTATCAGATCTGATGATTTTAACCTTTTTTTGGATTTGCCTTTCCACTAAAACCAAAAATTGCTTCAAAACATAAAAGACATTACTCTTAGTTTTTAATGAGTAGGTACATGTACCTCTACTATAATCATGTACAATAGTCAAGAAATATCTAAAATCATTATGCATAGCAACTTTGTTAAGGACCCTATGCATCTACCTGAATAAGAAGCATTTTTTGTCGAGATAGTGCTAGAAGTAAAAGGTAATTTAGTGCATATAGCCTTAGCACAAACATCACAAGGATAATGTAAATCAGATAAGAAAGAAGACATATGTAAATTTGAGAGATTCTTCATATTTGAAATGGGCAAATGTCCTAATATTTGATGCCATAGGCTTATATTTTCACTATTTATAGTAAAGGAATTTGAAATAGACAAAACAAGAGAAGAAGACTTAAAACTAGACTTAGACATCAAAGTACAAGCAAGGACATGACTGGAAGAGACTGAAATCAAGCTTGACTGGATAGGTTCTGACTTGTGTTTGTAAAGATCATCTTGTACCTCACCAAGAACCATTGGGCTCTTCATAGAAGAGCCCTGAAAAATAGCACCAAAAGGAAAAAAAATAAACATCAGCATACAATGAAACCGAGTTGTGAATTTATAGACCGAAAGTAGATTGAATTTAAAATTAGACAGTATATGTATACTTCCTTTACGTGTGACTTTGAGTTTTTGAGAATTGGGTAGACTAACATACACAACAGAGGATAAGGACAAGAGTGAAAAATCAAAATCATATGTCCTGAAGCCCCTGAATCAAATATCCAGGAATTTGAAGTGAGTTGAGAGGAAAAAGAAAATGAACTTGGGTTAAAGTGAGGGGTAATTATACTAGCACAGTTGGCTGATGCATTAATATCAAGAGTGTGATCACTTTGTTGGCCAATCTCCATATCCTTGAGACAATTCATCACATGAGTTTGTTGATCTGGTGTTAATACTCTTCCAAATAGAGTGACATCTTCATCATTAGCATAATGCAGAACGTTTAAATTAGAAGCAAAAGTACTGGCAGTGCTACAAGTAGTAAGCTTCTTCTTTTTTGACCTGGTAAACTTAAAATTAGGGCTACAACCAATTAGTCTATAACATTTAGAAACTTCATTATTTGTTATATTTCACTATGTGCAAAATAGGTCTGTCTTTGGTTTAGCAAACAAAGGTTTATCATATTGAGATTTGAATATTCCTTCATTCACTGAGAACTTCTGATCATTATTGAATCTCTGGTTGTTGTTGAATTTTTTATTTGAAATCATAAATGCGCCATGAGAAGGATGGGATTCCATATGTAGTCTTTGCTTCTCATCTTGAATGAGCAAAGAGTAGGCATGACCAACAGAGGGCAAAGGATCCATCATAAGAATGCTACTCTTAATACCAGAATAAGTGTTGTTAACTCCCATTAAGAACTGAATAGATCTCGCATCCTGATGGGACTTAATAGTTTTTGCTTTGCCTCCATAGATACAAGTACAAGAACAATGGTTAAAAGTGACAAGAGCATCAAGGTCATCCCATATTTTCTTAACTTATGTAAAATAGCTTATGATGTCTGTGTTACCTTGTACTGCATTTAATAGTTCTTTCTGAAGTTGATAGAGTTGCGCACCATTACATTACCCAAACCTTGCAGCTAACTCTTTTTATACTCATTTGAAGTTATTGAATAGAGAACTGATTCAACAATGTCTTTGGAAAGCGAGTTCAGAATTCATGAAATAACCATATCATTACACCTGCTCCATGACCTGTGAGTTAGATCTGAAATAGTTTGTTCATTCAAAATTTCATCAATCAACCCCAGCTTGTTTTTGGCTGATAAGGCAATAACAAGAGCATGGCTCCAACCAACATAATCCTTTCCATAAAAAAAGGGAATTGACCAACACCATCCCTGGAGAGTCAGAAGGATGAATTATAGAAAGGGCTAGCAGGGACAGTAAGAGAGTTAGACTGAGTTCCTGGCACAGTGATTGGTGTCTGATATGATCCGCCCATTGGTGTCTGAGATGAGTCTCTTATCGCAGGGAATGAAAGAAAGAAGAAAAGAAAAAATTGAGAAGCTTTGAAGAGAACGTAGGGCTCTAATACCATATAGGAAAGCAAAAGAGAAATGGAAAAATTTCTTGTGTTTATTTTTGGACAGAGTTGAATATATATATATACACAAACTATTGGAAACCAATAGAAAATTTTGTCCCTCTCTTATTTGTTGTGATTTTTAACAATTATACTCCTTATACAAGAAAATTTTATCTACAAGAAAGGAAAAATATGAAGATTAAAAAACTAAAATGAGTTGTGTTATAAAAGCTTATTTGGGTCGTTTATTTTCTGTATTCTATATGTCGAAAATCTTAAGCCTAAATATCAACTTAGAACTCCCAAATTGGGTGAGAGAGTTGATGAAATCTCATCATTCTTCTTCTCTGCAGAGGAATAGTAACCATGTCCAACACTATTCGGCTGTAACATAATAAAACTAAATCATAGTTAGAAAGTTCAACACATAACATGTTAGGCTCAAAATAACCAAAGTCTTCAAAACTGACTAATAAAACAACTCCAAAGTTCAAAAGACAATAATAGATGATAAAAGGTTTTTTTATCTAGTTGAAGCAATACCAACTCTAACTAGTACCATCAACTTTGCTCATGTTAGCTAGGGAGGCAGAGGTGGATCTAGTTGTATGGAAGGGGTGTCACGTGACATGATTTCGTCAAAATTTTTTATTGAATACACACACACATATATTAAAAATAATATATTGAAGATAAAATAATTAAAAGGACACTCTTTTAAACGAAAGTACACATAGCTTGGGTGGTTAGAGGCGTGGGAGCCTAGCTGGACCGTCTTTGATTCCCCTCGGTAACACTTTCTTTTTTCCCTCTACTGGTGACTTGGACGTCCCCCGTTCAACTTTTTCCCCTAAACTGGTGACCTGGACGTCCCGCATTCGATTCCCCATGCAACACTTCATTTTTCCCCTCTCCTTGACCTTTTCTCTCTCTTCTTTACCCTAGTTAAAAACATACAGATCCACTTATTTCATTCAAAATAAAATCTATTATTTTTTAAAAAAATAGAATTAAAATAAAACTTAAAATCTTTGAGTACTTTATCAATTAAAATTATAGTTTAGATAGAAATAAAAATATTGTTAAGACTTCTTATATTTATATACTTGCGAGTTTCTTCAAAAACAAAAAAATTAATTCTTGTTCATCATTCACCATTGTTCAACATCTCAAGTCTCATGATCTCAAGTCTCTATATCACGTTAGTATTTTCATTTTTTTCTATTTTTTATTATCTTGCTTGAAGTTTTTAATTTTACTAGTTTCTTGCAAGGTGCATTGCACATTTGTTCTTTATTATATTTATTATAATTATAAAATTTTTATATACTCTAATAGTTTTGAGTTATAACATAGTAATATTTGTGAAGTGAAAATTTGTAACAATCAACTTATATTTCTTTATAGTGTGTGTTGTATACACATTCAATTTCAATTATATGTTTTCCTTTTTAACATTTTTATTCCACTTTCATATCTAGAACAATAAATTTAAATATTATCTATATTTGACTTTTAAGCGCTCCTTTGTATTAACTAAACTATAATAAAATACCTCATTTATTAGAATGCTTTTCCCATGATTTTTCTCGGTTTCATTTTGCTCGATATTGCTAAGGGAGAAACATTAGTTATCTTTTTTATCTCGAAAGCTAGGAGACTAAGACAAAATATAATTTCAAAAACTTGTTGTAAAAAAAAGGGAATCAATCAGAAAAAAGAAAAAAAATATGAAAATAGTGAACCAAGATCTAGATGAATCCCTATCTTGATCTCAATCCATTTAGTCACTGACAAACTAAAGGTATCAAAGATGTCTACTTTGTAGAATACACATTAACTTACTAAAATCTTCCTATGCATATATACAGTAAGTTCAATAGAAAAAAAGATCACACATGAGATGATTATAAAAAGAGGTTATTTGGATTTAAAAGGTAACCACATAGTGTTAGGAAATATCCCTCCTACATGGAGGAAGTGTCCAATTAATTTTGGGCTCATATATTTAATTTGGGCTCTTTATATTTCCTAACATTAAACATAAATGTATTTCATTTTTCTCTTAGCCCATTTCACTGAAGAATGGGCAGCAACTATATAGGGACTAGCAAATAGTTTCTGAGTGTCGGCCATATCTAGGGTACTTCTTGGGATGTGCAAACTTGGTATCAGAGCATAGAGTTCAAATGTACTAGGGAGTCTATGAAGCAGTGTCTAGTAGAGTCTTGTTTATGGGTGTGTTGTGCACCACACTTCATAATCAGGAGGTTATAGGACATTAGGAAAAGTTACACTTCTTTCGTATTCTGACTCATGCTATGGAGTTAAACTCTATGACAGTTCTATTCTCATCCGTGCGTTACACGTTTGCAAAATTGTGACCAGACTGGAAAGACAAAGACAGGATTTCAACATCAAAAGCGGTGGATGAGCGGTAATGGCTGGGGAAGGGGGCAAGTACATCCTTTTGTTCTCAGTTCGTGGGAATTGCTTCCATCACTAACCAGTTCAACTCGGCTAGTGGGCTTTTGTCTTCGAACCTCGAATACGGACCTTTTCGACAAGACCAGATCCATCAACAAACATCTTGATATGCTCTATTTATTTTGCGCTATCTTTGTATACCGTGTCCAATTCCTTATACTTTGCTAAGGTCATGCACCCAAAGCACTAAGTGAAGAGAAGATAGTATACCCCCGCCCATCTAATACTATAACAACTGAGTAGGCCCCAAAAAAGAAGAATAGGGACGCTTCGCTTATTCCAAGCACTTTTGTTCAAAGAAGAGTTATTAGAGGAACTGGGCATCAGGCTAGAAGAATGTTAACCAACCTGAGCCCCAGAATCAGGATGAACTGATAGGCTAGGCCGTCCCTGAATAGCCACCACAGGCGGACATCTCTGAATGCTGAGCTCCACTATGCCATCCAGACCTTGGCCCGATTGTGACAACACCTGCAGCTAGACAGGAGCACATGACACATCCAGATTTCAAGAATTCTTAAGGCTGAATCTACCCGAGTTTACTAGGTCTACGCCCACTGAGGATCCTGAGAACTACATTAATGAGCTATAGAAAGTGTTCTAGGTGATGCATTTGACCAAAACTGATATTATTAAGTTGGCTGCCTACCAGCTCAAGGGTGTTGCCAAACTGTGGTATGACCATTGGAAGAAGAATCGAGGAGAGCGTGCCCCAATTCTGACGTGGGCAATGTCTGAAGAAGCTTTCTTGGGGCGCTTCTTTCTAAGAGAGCTGAGGGAGGCCAAGATAAAAGAGTTCCTAAACTTGAAACAAGGGTCTATGACAGTGAAGGAGTATGGCCTTAAGTTCATACACCTGTCTCGCTATTCTTCTAAGATGGTTGCAGATATGAGAAGTAGGATGGATTTGTACATGGATGGGTTGAACAAGTGGCCAAACAAAGATGGGAGAGGACCTATGCTAGTGAGCAGTATGGACATAAGTAGATTGATGGTCTATGTGTAGCAGGCTGATGATGAGAGACAAAAGATAGGGAAGAGATCAAGAATAAGAGGGCTAAAACCTCCAGCCATGAGTTTGGGAGGAGAGAAAATGGGAATGGTAGCAAGTTTCAGTCCTGGCCAGTACCTTTATGTGCTAGCACAGCAGCACCCAGAAATTAGAATGAGCAAAAATCTTAGAATTCTAGATCCCAGGGGTCCCATTCGCAGGCTAGTGTGACCTTAGGTTTGCAAGGTAAGCCACCATGTGGCAAGTGTGGCAAACTACACTTGGGGAGGTACCATGAAGGAGGTGATACATGCTATAAGTATGGCCAAATGGGTCATTTTTAGAGAGTTTTTCCAAAGTGCAGTAACGAGGCTCAATCGTTGGCACCTGTCACCATCTAGAGGAAATCAAAGAGGTACTACTTTTGGCGCAAGTGGGCCCACTAACTATTTGTATGCCATGGGTAGTCGCCAAGATTAGGAAAAGTCCTTAGATGTTGTGACAAATATTATTTGAGTCTTTACTCTTGATTGCTATATTTTGATGGACCCTGGTGCCACATTGTCATTTGTATCTCCTTATGTGGTTAATAGATTTGATAGAACTCTTGAGTGTCTTCTTGAACCCTTTGATGTTTCTACTCCAGTTGGTGAGTCTATTTTAGCTTAAAGAATCTATAAAGATTGTATAGTGTTTGTCCATCATAAGGACACTCTTGCTGATTTGATTGAGTTAGAGATGGTTGACTTCGATGTGAATCATGGCATAGATTGGCTTCACGCTTGTTATGCCTTTATTAAGTATAGAACCCAAATTATCAAATGCATTTCCAAAGGAGCCTGTTTAGATAGAGGGGTCACTCTATGCACCTATGGGTAAGCTTATTTCCTACCTTAAGGCCAGAAGGTTAATCATAAAGGGATGTATCTACCATCTTGTGCAAGTCAAGTATGATGATGTTGAGTCTCCTACCCTTGAGTCTGTACCGATTGTGAATGAGTTTCTTGAAGTGGTTCCTAAAGATCTTCCTGGAGTCCCTCTCGATAGGGAGATTGACTTCAGAATTGATATTCTTCCCACACACAGTCTATCTCTATTCCGCCATATAGAATGGCTCTTGCTTAGTTGAAAGAACTAAAGGAGTAGCTGAAAGATCTCTTGGATAAGTGCTTTATTAGGCCGAGTGATTCTCAGTGGGATGCTCCTGTCCTATTCGTTCGAAAGAAAGATAGTTCCCTCAGAATGTGCATAGATTATCGCCAATTGAATAAGGTGACTATTAAGAACAAATATCCCCTTCCAAGGATTGACGACTTGTTCGACCAACTTCAAGGTGCCACTATTTTCTCTAAGATAGACCTCAAATCAGGCTATCACCAATTGAAAGTGAGAAAATATGACATCCCAAAGATGGCTTTTTGAACTCGATATGGTCACTTCAAATTCCTGTTGATGTCGTTTGGGTTGACAAATGCACCTGCAAACTTCATAGATTTGATGAACAAGCTATTTAGATAGTATCTTGACATTTTCATGATCGTGTTTACTGATGATATTTTGTTGTACTCTAGAGATGAGGAGGAGCATACTAATCACCTTAGAATCTCTTACAGATGCCCAAGGATGATGAGTTATATGAAAAGTTTTCAAAGTATGAGTTTTGGCTCAAATCCATGGCATTCCTAGGCCATATGGGTCTCAGGCGATAGTATATGAGTGGACACTCAAAAGATTAAGGTGGTCAAGAATAGGCCAAGACCCACCTCTCAGATTGATATAAGAAGCTTCTTTGGTTTGGATCGTTACTACCGCAGATTTATTGAAGGATTTTCTTCCATATATGCACAGTTGACTTGACTGATTAAGAAGAAGGTCAAGTTTCAATGGTCTGATGAGTGTGAGAAGAGTTTTTAGGAGTTGAAAATGAGGTTGACTATTGCCCCAGTGTTGACCTTGCCCAAAGGAGCTGACGGGTTTGTTATTTATTGTGATGCCTCAAGAGTGGGATTGGGATGCATATTGATGTAGAAGGGTAAAGTTGTTTCTTATGCTTCTATGCAACTCAAAGTGCATGAGAAGAATTATTCCACACATGTCATGGAATTGGCAGCAGTGGTGTTTTCTCTCAAACTATGGCACCACTATCTAGCATGTTGATGTATTCACAGATCATAAGAGCCTGTAGTATGTTTTCACCAAGAAGGAGCTTAATCTGAGACAAAGGATTCGTAGTGAGACCTATGACTTGTAGAGTGGCCTCGTATGGCTGACCTCCACTCTGCAGATTTTTGATTTTGCTCACTGTTTCTTGCTATGAGATCATCCTACAACTCGTAGCTTGGTCTACGATTTGTAGAATGGTTCATATGTCCTGCACTTCAACAAAAATCTGTAATTTTCTCCCAAAATCATGTCAACTTATCTTTTCTGAAATAACAACATAAAACCCATAAAAAGTCACTTTAAGAACTCGCAAAATCCCTTGTTTTAGGTACCAAATGTGTTGTATTTTGACAGCACATCAACAATCTCAACATCGAACTGTTGCTTGTCCTCAAACGATGACTCAATCTAAGCAGACAATGAGAAAACACATAGTAGCTACTCTAATGAAATATACATCATTTAACTCCCATTCAATTAACTAGCTCTCATTTTCAAACCCTGATTGTAAAGCTACTAAGAAGACCAAAACACGAAGATATATCCGGCAATCCACTATGACAAACAAAGGAGTATCAACAATCCACAATCACTGAGTTAGTCATATGTCAATCATGCAGTGCAA
This sequence comes from Solanum ossicruentum, assembly GCA_025774065.1. Taxonomy (NCBI): domain Eukaryota; kingdom Viridiplantae; phylum Streptophyta; class Magnoliopsida; order Solanales; family Solanaceae; genus Solanum; species Solanum ossicruentum. The sequence continues at coordinate 17,042,727 of JAOTQR010000007.1, forward strand.
ATGCCCTCACAGAAAAGAAGTCCCCTTTTTCGCTCAAAGTGCATTTAAAATTCAGGGACTGTGCAAGCATTCTCACTCTCACAAATGAAATTTATGAATAATAACAAACACTATAAGCCTGTATCTATACTCAACTTCAAGACTGGTGGAAAAATGGATTTGGATCACTTTAGGATTTTATGGGCTTGTAACATAGGCTCATGCGGTTTTGGTGTAACATTTCAGGAAAGTAGTGACTAAAAGTTATTCCTGAACCATGTTTTTCAACACCCTTACCTAAAAAACTCAACCACTTTCATTAAATCCACCCTTATTCTTCCTTTTCAAGCTTTTCTCGAGTGCTTTCCTTCTCTTTTTCAGCTATGCCTTATTTTTTAACTCATTTTTGCTATTCACTTCAATCCAAGGCAATTTTTCTTTTCTTTCTCTCACCCAACACACAAATTTTTGCTTTCTTCCTTTTTTTCCCAACTAACCACCTCATTTTCATTACTTTACCATAATAAGGGCCACCCTAAACGTAGGCTTTTAGCCTGAGGTGAAGCATACAATATCCATTCCCTAAATCAGGTCCACTTTTGGTAGCTAACCTCAACTTAGGCTTTTTTCCTCAATCAAAGTTTACATATTCAATGATAGACAAGGGTCAATAACAAGGTATACCACAAAACAAGGCTAGACTAGCTAGGTGTCAAGAAAGAACAGGAACATGAGAAGCTCAAGCAGTTGGAACAAGGGATAAACTCTCACATTTAGTAGGTCATTTAGGCAGAAGTGAACTTACTAAAAGAACAAATGCCTAAGATCCTTTCTCAATCAACCACATCACCAGTCCTGTCTTAAAGTAACAAGGCAAGTTTGGAGTCAATACATAATACATGAATGCAGCAAAATAAGCTCTCACACACATAGCATCGCATACACAATCAAGTATAAACTCACAGGTCATGCTTCAAACACCAACTTTCCTTCTCTATATCAGAACAAATATTGCTAGATAATCACATGCATGATTGCAAAAATAACCAACAATCTTAAAAATTTTGAGGGTACCGAATTTTCAAAACATTCAAAAAGTATTTCAAGATTGTATATATGCCAAAAGCTAGTAACCACTATATATCTACAAATTATCTGCACTATCTAAACATGTCAATTTAACAGAAATTAAAACATCCACAAGCAAAAGGAAACATAACAAGCAGACCTTGGGATCAAAAAGAGAGGAAGTTATGGACTTGAGGTTACTCAGACTTCACCCTGATCCATAACTTCCCACACCCTACCAAAAGAAAATACTTTTTCCTCAAAGTAAACACACATACACACACACACACACACACACGCACACATAAACACACACACACACACACACACACACACACACACACACACACACATATATATATATATAGATACATACATACATACACCAAAAACAAACTATTTGAAAACCAAACATGCAAAATATAATTAAAAACAACATTCAAAACAAAACATAAAGAAAATATTGTCTAAAACAAGGAACAAAGTATCCATAAGTAGCAAATAAGGACAGGGGTCAAAAATATCAAACACAATGGTGCTCAAACACTGACATCCATCTGCTCCTGGGGGCCTGGGGCTCTTGTGGTCTATTCTGCTCCTTGGGGTCCTGGGGCTCTTGTGGTCTATTCTCCTCCTCAGTGGTTTGGGCTGCAGCTGTTCCTGATCTCCCAGCTCCTCGTGCTATCTGCTGCTCCCGATCTCTTTGTATAGTTGCCATAGCTAACGACTCCTGCACCACTACATTAATAATCTGCTCCTCCGGTGCTGTAACCTCATCATCAGTCCTGGGCCTCTTCTGGATCACTGCTGGTTCATCGCTCTCGAGGGGCCTCTTCCCATGGGCATATGGACGGTCATCAAATAAATCAAATACATCATCATCCATCGATGCCACCTCCAGTACTGGTATTGGGGCCGATTACATCTTAACAAGTTAGCCTTGAACTTGGCCAACTACTTTGTAACAACAGTCATGTCAGCAGGTCGGGCATCCTCAAGTCTCTTCTGGACCCGATCCTTAAAGGCATCTACTCTGGCATCCATTGCTCTGACTCTCTCATCTATCAACTCACGAGTGTATGGCTCGGACCTCTCCTCTGAATGGACTGTCTGACGGACCCACGGTCTGATCTGGCCAGCTAACCTGCTCAACTGTAGCTCTGTCTTCACTACCCTTCGTACTAACGCCTAAAAGGAAAAAGTAAACATAAGAAAAAATCTATAGAATCAACCTGTGTAGCAGAAGGTATTGCCTCAATCTCAATAGCTGGAGATGGCTCTAAACTAATTAGAGTAGCACTGGTGGTGACTGGGGTCTGCTCCTGAGTCTGTGGCTCAATGGGGAATAGATATGGTATGGAAGGAGAAACAACTCATTGTATGGCCAATGGATTTTCATCATCCTTAATCAGGCTGGGATCCATGGGGCGTAGAGCCTCTACATATGGGTCTAAGTGAAGGGAGACACGTACCCTGCCTCATTGCATAATTGGTGTATCAGTATGGGAAAAGGTAATGAGGTTTGAGTGCGAATCTCCGACTCGTGGATCTGCTCGGCCATGACTCGAGCCCAATCAATATCGTAGCCAGCTAGAATGCTGGCTAGTAGTACAACCCTCTTAAGGGTGATCACACTATCCGTAAAAGTAAGTATGACTACGAGTCATGGTGTGAACTACAACTCATGGGCCTGCTCGTAGAGGCTGCTTCAGATGCAATTTTCTTCAACTCTTCAGCTTTAGGTCTGTATATGCAAATCACACTTCAAAATACACCAAGGTCCAGAACAATACAACTGAATCAATATCTTTACACATCAAAGCCTAATAATTCAAATATCCAAATTAAACTTAAAACAAACCATAAACATGAAAGATACTTGGGTTGCCTCCCAAGAAGCACCTTATTTAACATCGTGACTCGACTTTGTCATCATCCTTCATCAAAAATCTTCAAATGCCTAAACTTCACTCTAAAACGCATCCGGGTGTTTCATTGACTGGCGGATGTCAAACACAACCTCTGTATCATTGACCCTAAACCAAAGTTGACCCGAATCCATATCTACTAAGGCTCTCTCGATGGCCAGAAATGGTCTTCCCAATATAATGGGCACCTCCAAATCAATTTCACAATCAAGGATCGCAATGTTTTGCGGAAAGATGAACTTATCAACCTTTAAAAACAACAAGTATTCCTTCTAACTTTTTGATAGTTCGATCCTCCATGAGCAACCGCATTCTTATCGGAGTAGGAGTGCAAAGATCAAGCTTTTTGAACATGGCAAGAGGCATTAGATTAATACTCGCTCCTAAGTCACACAATGCTCTTGCGAATTCAACATCACCAATGGTGCAAGGAATGGTGAATGCGCAGGAGTCCTCTCGCTTTTGAACAAGGTATTTGGTCATAATAGCACTTTATTGTTGGAGCTCTTGTGAAAGCTCTTCGCTCAAAGTGTTTTTCTTTGTCACCAAATCCTTCATATACTTGGCATATCCCGGCATCTTCTCCAAAGCTTCTAAGAGGGGAATGTTGATGGACAATTTTTTTAACATCAAGAGGAAGTGTTTGAATTTGCCACCCTCTTCTTTTTATTAAGCCTTTGAGGGAAAGGGAGCGGAGTTTTGGGATCGTCTTAATTTTGTCTTGCTTTCTCACTTCTTCTCTTTGCAACCCAACATTCTCCATACCTTCTCCCTCAACCACAACTTCACCATCAATACCCTTCTCACAAGCTTCATCCTCCACCATCGGCATAGGGGGATTTATGGTGCTTTTACCACTCCTAGTCATAACCGTCATACAATACCTATCATTCTTTGGATTTTGAACCATAGTTCTTGGTAAGGTGCCATTTTGGCATTGGTTCAATTGTACAGAAACTTGCCCAAATTGTTGTTAAATTGTAGGATAGCCACCGACTGAAACTCTATCTTTTGGTTGATGCTTGAAATGTCTGTTTTCATTCCTTTCAAGGTCTCATCTTGATGGTCGACTCTTTTCAACAACTTGTCAAACATCTCTTTAATCGTCGAAGTATTTGGCCTAACATCACGGTTGTGGGGAAGAACATAAGGACCATTACTATATTCGTCTCTTCTACCCCATTCGTCATCCGACACTCGCTCTCTTTCATAGTAGCCACCTCAGTTGTCTCTATAAGCACCATAATTCCCGGAACCTTGCCTCTAATAGTCCGAATTGGAACCTTAGGGGTTATTTCAACAACTTGCGGCTTGGTTACTCAAAAAGCAAGCATCTTCATCAAAGAAGGGATCTTCATGCATAGGGGCCTCAAGAGTTTGGTGAGCTATCGCTTAAACACTTGCTTGTTTTTGCTTTAAAACCAAGTCCATACTCGTGCGAAGTTGAGCAAGTTTTTCCGTGATCTCTTCGTTGACCTTTGCTTGCTCATTGTTGGTGTTGACTGCACAAGAAGTCTTTATTGTACCTCTCTCTTTCTCTCTCTCTCTGACCCCATGTTCTGTTTGTTTTAACCACTTGCTCCATCCTTGCGGCTATCAATACAAATGGATGCACAAGAAACATGCCCCCCCATGATCGTGTCGACACAAGCTTGACTATTCTTGTCAAGCGTCTGATAGAAAATTTCAACCAAGGCATCATCAATATCTTATGATCAAGGACCATTCTCAAGAATTTCGTGAATCTCTCCCATGTGGTACTAATAGAATCACCGGGCAACAACTCAAAATTGTTTATTTGGTCTTTGAGCTCAAGCTTCTTTGATCTTGGGAAATATCTCTCTAGGAACACTCTCTAAAGCTTTGCCCAGCTTGTTATTGTACCTGAAGGAAGCTTAGACAGCTACACAACTGCATTACTAGTTAATTACAATGGGAACGCTCGCAAACCAACTGCATCAAGAGAAAGATTTTATGTCCCCATGACACTCTTGCAGATGAAGACGACATTATGGAGATGACAATGAGGATCCTCTGAAGGTATCCCTGTGAACAAACTACGATTTTGGAGCATCTAAAGTAATCCACTTGACACCGAGAGCTTAGTGCGCTCCCTTGGCGCGTCGTGCCAGGGGCACGAAAAGCTCACTAGAAATGCATTTTTAGAAAATCAAATTGCTAATCATTTGCTATGAAATTGAGGTTAGATCCATTTCCTACTCAAAATGACCCCTTGAACAAGCATATGAAATCGGATTTTTGATATCACACATAGATTTTGAGAGATATGAAAATTACGATTCTGGGCACTTCCGAGGCACATTTTCAAGCACTTTTTGGGGTCGTTACACTTGGTTTGCATGAACACTTTGTGAGCAAATGGAGTCTTAATTCGGGACTCCCGTAAAATTGGAGTCTCTTTACTCAAACAGTCATACCCATCCATGGAGTCATTACGATAACTTAGAATGCCCAAATAGCAAAACCAGTAATTTCATTTGGATTCTTTCACGGCTTACTTCTTAGCATTATTTGTTTGTGTGTTTTTCTTTACATATTGTCCTGTGTGATCTAGAGATGTTCTAATTTTTGTAACACCTTGTAAAATTACTAAAATGCCCTTAAACTATATCATACGCACAACGTATCTTCCCAAGCTCTGATGGAAAATCTGAGACCGAATTTGTGATTAGTGCGAAAAACTAAATCAGAAAATTGTCTCGACTTGACTTTAATGCGAAAAAATGTGAATTAATTTTTTCAAAGAGAGTCTAAAACAGTGGAGTTTCTGTGTCCCTTCTGCAATACAGAGAGGACGTGGAGCCACACTTGTCCTTTCCAAAAAATTTACAAAATTGAGAATTTCGCAAAAAAGTGGGAAAAAACCACTAGTGCGCATCGTGCACTAGTGCACGAGGGCACGAGTTTTTTTTGTTAAGTCAGGAGGGCAATTTCATCCTTTCCAATATATTTTAATATCTCCTGGTCGGCTTTTTAAAAGTATTCTCGTACGAAAGGGTTTTAAACCCAAAAATCTTCTAAGTCTTTTAATTTCTGTGCAAGTCAGAGAGAAATAATGGAGAGAAAAAGCAAGGGTTTCAAGAGTTTTCCAACTCCTTGAAGAAATCTCCATTCCCAGGTATGTAAAGGCTATCCAAAAGCATAGAATTGATCTTCCATGTGCCAATGTAGAGTTAGGATGAAAGAAAATCATGTCTAGAAGTCTTGATTTATGAATTCTTGAAAATTCTTGGATAATTGATTTAAATTCTTGGATATTATCTTGAGTTCTTAAATATATTCTTCAAACTATATTTTTATATCCTAAATTGATGATCATCATGCTTAAAGTTTACGGTATACTTACATGTTTATTGTGATTGTGATTATAATTCTCTCTGTAAAGACTTGAGTAATGAACTTAAGAGGGATGTTTAGGGCCATGAATGTCTCAATGTGATGTATGACTGAGTGTGAGTCTTGAGGAGAGTGTGTTGATGAGTGTGATAGCTGGAATTTTTATTGATAGAGTTAAATAAATATATTCTCTTGAATTGGAAAGATAGTCTAACCCGTAAAGGTTGAGTGATGAGAGTTCTTGATGGATTGATAGATTTATGAGCATATTGAGTCCTGGGCGGAGTATCAGCACTGAAATGGGTAAGAGTGAGTCCCATCCATACCCATTAACTATATGGACAACGTTAGAAAGGATTGGACCATGACAACAGATGTTTCCTTTGTCCCAAAAGAGGACTTGACAATCTTTTGGATCTACTGACAGACTCGTCCTTTACCCCGGCAAGGTACTGAATGGATGTGGCAATGAAATCTCTTTATTGTATCACTACTGGCTCATAGGTAGTGATTATAGGTTATAAAAACTCCCAGATAGGCTTCATGATGATAGAACTCTGATGTGATGTGATTGTTTGATGTTTGATGTATAGTGAGGTGATAGAGTCTTGTGCTTTACTCTAAGGTGAGGGTGAGTGATTGACAAGGGATTGTATATTGTTCCTTTTTTCTTTAGCCCATTTTATATACAGTACATTCCACATACTAATGCCCCTTTGGCACTGCATCATTTTATGATGTAGATTCTATAGACTGAGGACTTCAGCAGCCCAATCATTGAGGTTCAGAGTTCTCTATTCCAGACAGTGGTAAGTCCTCCCCTGTATTCAGAGGATGTTTATTTTGTTGATTTGACAGTCTTTTACTTGATATTTGGTAGTCATGGCCTGTCATGGTACCGTCTCAGACTATAGTGTAGAGGCTTCACAGACATAAATGTTGATGTTGATGTTAGGGGTTCTTTTCCCTCTTCTTTTCCTTCTGTTGAGACTTTTGTTATCTATTGTATTTTCTTATGATGGACTGAGATTGATAGTATTGAGACCACTGATAGAATTGCATTCTTATTATTATTTCTATTTCGCTGATGATTTGAATGAATGAAGGCAAAAATACTAGGTGGTCCGCTTGGTGGCTAGCAATAGTCTCCGAGTGCCATTCACATCTAGGATACCCTCCCGAGGTGTGACAAACTTGGTATCAGATCCCAGAGTTTGAGTGTCCTAGGGAGTCTATGAAGTCGTGTCTAGTAGAGTCTTGTTTATGGGTATGTTGTGTACCACACGTCATAAGTAGGAGGCTATAGGACATTAGGAAGTATTACCCTTCTTCTATGATCTGAAATCGTGCTATAAAGTTAACATGTGAAATCCCTCTTTTAACTCGTGCGTTTTACGCTTATAGAAAATGCCAAGAGAACAGCCGCTCAAAGAGATGTCCCAGCTCCCGTTACTGAGAATACCCAATTGGAGGCTCTAATTTAGACTGAGGCAAGGAGACAAGGACGCCTCCCTAGGACTGCTAAGGCCCCTCAGGCTCCCCCTGGTCATCCCCAACTAGCTCCCACTACTGAGGCAGAATTCAGAGGAACCATCACCATGCTAACTCAGTTGGTGGCCTCACAGGGGAATAACCAAGGTTCTTAGGCTCCTAATTCTGGATTGCAGGAGCCCTTAACTGCAACCCGACTCAGGGACTTATTGAGGATGGCCCTGAAGGATGTGGCTAATGTGTGGTACACTCAGTGGGAAGGGAGTAGGGGTGAGGATGCGGAGCCTGCAGCATGGGAAGAGTTTGAAGTCGTCTTCCTTGATCACTTCTTTCCCCAAGGTTTTAGGGAAGCGAAGGTGGATAAGTTTGTGAATTTGAAGCAGGGAGGGATTACTGTGAAGGAGTATAGCCTTAATTTCATCAAAATGTCAAGGTGTGCTCCCGAGATGGTGAAAGATATGAGGCAGAAGATGAGGAGATTTGTGTCTAGCCGAGCTAGACATGTGCAGAGAGAGTGTAAGGATACGTTGCTGATTCCTGACATGATCTCCAAACTTGTGGTATATGCCCAACTAGGAGTGGCCAACGAGCGGGTCAGGTCGGATATGAGTCGATCAAAAATGAGTCAAATAAAAATGGATCAAATATGAGTTAAGAGCTATTTTAAATGGGTAAAATGAGTTACCCAATGGGTGAATATAGATATCCATATTACTCAATACATAGCTGTATATATAGATACTCAAAGTGTTTAACCTTCTAAGAATACATATAGGGTGTGTTTGGTATGGAGGAAAATATTTTCTTGGAAAATGAATTTTGTAAAAAATCAAAAATTTCAAAAAATAATTTTTTTAAAAAATAAATTTTTAATTTTATTTTTATTCGTTGGAGGGGGGTTGGAATAAAAAATAGATCTTTTTAAAATTTGAATTTTTGCAAAAATAAATTTCTAATTTTTTTCGTATTCGTT
>JAOTQR010000007.1:17058103-17070445 GCA_025774065.1 Solanum ossicruentum
CCCCCCCCCCCCCAAAAAAAAAAAAAAGAAAAGGGTGTTGAAAAACCCAAATTTTTATTAATTCAATTTAATTTATTGATTATAAATCCAAAATACATAATTTAATTTAGTATTTGAAAAACTTGAACCAACCTCATCAATGGGGAAAACTTTCAAATTTTAAGCATATTTGGACATGGTAATTGCAAAAATATGCAATGTCGTAGAACAATCTCATGAAACTTGAGAACTCTTTAGAAAACATTTTAAACCTTACCAATTCCTAACAAAGTCGAACTACCACATATTTTCATATTTTAAAGAAAGAAACAACCAAATTGATGTAGTGTTTTTTGATATCACTCACCTATCTATGGATAGAGAAAAAAAATCCATGAATACCTTATCAAATCGCTACTCTCTTCAAGATTTTTTTTATAGCGTCTGTAGAATCAACCTTTTACGCATCCAATTGACTTTGTTTGCTAATGAGCCTTTCTACAGCTAGCTGTGGTGGCATATGTTGGTTGAGAAGAAAGGAGGAAAAGAGAGTGAAAGGGAAGAGGCATAGGGCAACCGTAAGGATGCGACATTTTTTTAAATGAACAGAGGGCCCTTCATTTTATCAACATGTTTTCAAATGTCCAATTTACTTCATTTTATCAACATGTATCAATATGTTTTTAAATGTCCAATTAAACTTCATACATATTGAATGAAAAGCATTAATTATACTGGTAGGTTATCACTTAAGGGATCGTTTGGTTGGCAACATATTATCCCAAGATAATTAATCCCGAAATAAATTAGTCTGAGATAAATTCTCTCATCATATATATGAGATAACTTATCCACACCACTAAGACAAAGACAAAAAAAGTAGGATAAATAGTCCAAGAATTATCTTATACCTCTAACCAAACATGGGATAAAATAATCGTATATTTTATTCTAGGATTATTATAATCTATACCTCATACCAAACGACCCCGACAGTTACCAAAATATAACTTAGAAAATGTTAAGACATACTAAATAATCATAAATGTGGACTGTTAAAGTTCAATTACAACGAAACAGTTCATCAGAAAATTTCATTAACATATCAAAAAATTCAAAGTTACATGATTGATTTCTGCGCAATCATTTAACCATTACTAAATGACTTGCCATTCACCTCTGCTTGACAAGCTCAAGATCTTGGAATTTGATACACTCTTTTCTTTTATGCTACCTATTTTCTCCTCTGCGTGGGAGAGTGCAGCCTCTAGCTGATCCAAATGCAGCTGCAATGTGTTCTACATTCCACACAAAGGTATCGCTGTAGTCCAGATAAAATCAATGAATTCAACTTGAAAAACTCTGCTCTTTTTCGAGGTTTTCGAGGATGTCAATGCATCTCTTGAGCAAAGACTTAGCGTGCTCATTCTTTTCCACATCATAGACTTGCACAAACTCACGGCTGAATGACACTTCTCCACCAGGAAACTGTCCAGTAGCTTTCAATAACTTCACCATTTCCACAAGGCACTCTGAAGCTGCAATGTGAACCTGACATTGTGCATGGATAACAATGATTTAGGTCCATAATAAAATTCCTTAAAAAGAATCATATTATTGAAATTACTAGTCAAAAATATCCTTTTTCTCGTAAATGTCTTCTTTTTTTCCTTCTTTTTTTTCTTTTTTTTTTTTGGAGTAATACTAGTCATAAAGGTCTGCTATAACCTGATTGAACCTCTCTTGAATGAATGATGAGATCAAGTTCATTTCAGCATCATTAACATTTCTTGTTGAATGCAGAAACATTGTTAAATGCATGCAGTGGGAACCTTGTGGGGGAAGGAAAGGAGGTCAGACCTATAGAACAGTTAGTAAATTCCATCACCCTAGACATAAGATTGGGTGACCAGGAGACAGGACCGCAGAAAAAACAAGTATACAACAGCTATCCATACTTAATAGTCCTACCCAGCAGAAAAAAATAGTTGAATTACTGAAGAAGGGATGATACTGCAATTGGTTAAAAAAAAAAAAAAGGTAGGAAGTGACACCAGCATGGAGATATCTCCATTAAATGTAATAACAGACAATCAGGTGTAGATAGTGGATGAAATGAAATAGTAGTAACGACACATGCGAAAGATAGGAATGCATAATGAAGATGACATACCTGGGCAATTTTTACTGTTTGTATAACCTCAAGTACTTTAACATAGGTTTTGCAGAACAACTGAAAAGACCAGAATTTTAATTAGAATCCAGGTACAGTACTAGAACGGGACAAAAATGCAACTTTGGGATATGAATCACCTCATGGGCAAGAGAAACTATGCTGGCATATTGAGAAGTATCTTGAGAACCAACGGTCTCAGTGTGCAGCTTTGAGCTTAGCTCTTTAATTGACGAAAAAACAGACACTTTCACTGCAGAAAGGAAACAAGCATATCAGATCAGGCAAAAGTGCTTCACCCTCTTGGTAAAGGATAAATAATGTTATGAGGGCAATACCTGGCCATGAAAAGTTCGGTAAAAGTGAAATTAAGAGAAAATCAATCAAGTTCTTCTGCTGTTGAATAACATCAGTTGCCCTTGCTATGTGAATGCATGCTGTTACACAATTTACTATCTTATCATGCGCGGAAGAAAAATCCTCCTCGTCTCCTGTAAATAATAAAAAGACATAATCAGACAAATGAATTTGAGCTTCTTGCATCCTTTTTTGTCTGGATTTAGAAGTATTTAATTATAAGAAAGTTTTTGGTGGTTTGAGTAATATGATGTTTCCCTTATCTGAATACCCCAAGTTTTTTTACATAAAGGAATCATGTAAGCGGACATATCAGCAACTTGTATCTGTTGTCCAAACTGATAACTCCATGCTTGCTATTTCTCTGATAATAAATCTCTTTTCTCAAGTATTTCCTATTCTAAATCCCTTCCAGAAGTCACTTGACCCTTAACCCTCTGACACCATATTCTCTCTCTTTATGCACCTGGTTGCCTATAATCTCATCCATTAGATGTTCATCTCAAACACTAAATCATTCAGTAACCTTTCGAATGAATTTGTTGTAAGACAAGATCGTAGCATGGGACAAATAATAGATATTGAGCATAATTCAGACAGACTTTACTACTCAATCTTCAAAGATCACCCACAGGTTGCGTTTTAATCATCTCCCGGAGATGCTTTCACATATGGTGCATCCAACCTATTTAAATTCCAAAAAAGGTACTTTCCATTTATTCACCAATAACTGTGAGTCAATCTCAACTTAGTATGCATACTCAATTTTCCTTCTAGCATTGTCCTGATATTATTGGGCAAAGTATCTGGGACCTAAGTAAAGAGAGTTACGCTCTGGCGTTTCATTACTACATGTCATCTTCATTGACAATTATTCAAGTAATTTTGTATCCTTCAGTCTGTTCGTGCTAAGACAAATTCAATTTTGAGTTCCCACTCACACTTGTCGTAGTAAAATAATGCTCGGGAATATCTATCCTCTTACTCTCAACAATTCTTCATATAGTCCAGCTGGAGTATTCATCAAGCATCTCCTTATACTCTCACCAAATATCCTACTTATTCTATCACATGTTCTTTTGAAATCATGGTCATTCATTATTAGGTTCAATGCCTTCCCCTGTTGTCGAGATCAGGTTCCCGACTCTGCTTTATACCCTTGTTCACCTATGGAACTCTTTCTCCTTATGTCTCACGTGTTTTGTTCATAACATAAATCCAGAGAAAGATAAATTAGTCTGTCATGCTCTTCTTTAGTGTTTCACAACAGTGTGAATTGGGATGTTTGCCTCTTTAAATTAAAGCCTTTTTTTGATAACCCTTTCGATAAAGCTTGTTCAATCATTTGATTGCCAACTTGTTTGATTGATTGGGGTAGGCGAAGTTCTTTGGGAAGGTAGATTTAGGCAAAGGATGTTACCAAGTGCGTATAACTGAAGGAAATGAGCGGAAGCTCTTGACCCACCCTTCAACCTATTGACAGTAAGTCGGGAATGAGACTGGAACTCACTTTCATTTATGACTTCGACAGGAAGAATCAAAAGGAGACGAGGCTCTTGGTCACTTCGACAGGAAGAATCAAAAGGAGACGAGGCTCTTGGTCACTTCGACAGGAAGAATCAAAAGGAGACAAGGCTCTTGGTCGCCCTTCACCCTACTCACGGTTAGTCGACAATGAGACTTGGAATTCAATTTCATTTATGACTTTTGCCAAGAAAATTCACAAGGAGATCAAGGCATCAGCTAAATGTCTTTCTCAAAGTTCTCTAGCTAGGCTAAAGTGATCAAGAGAATTTCTTTCTCAAGATCAACATGAAATGTTCCCCAACTTTATCGGAGGTTCAATGCATTACTATAAAACAATCTCCTCGAAAGTCCGATACATTTATGTAAGGGCCTGTTTGGGTACAATAGTGTAATTACGAGAGTAGCAATTAATTACATGACCAAGTAATTGCATAGTATGGTAATTAAAAGGACTTGTTTGTTTTTCATGACATAATTAAAGTGTAACTCCAAATACCATGTTTGGTTGCACAAGCGTACTTAGTTTGATCTTTTATTTAAAAAAAAAAAATTGATAGTAAAATGCAAATAATGTATGTCAGTTCCACAGATCAAGGATTTCAAGGACTCTTGAATTGGTGATTTGTAACCAGACAACACAGTACATATTAGCACCTAGATAAGGATAAGACTCCTGCTTTGACTATAGAATAGATGAGCATGCACATGCCATAATCAGACTAAAACAGAGAACGAATTGAGACAAGCAGTATTCAGTAATAGTTGAAATTGTCACATTATTTTTTCAAATGAACATGTACATAAGATTTAATGTGTGAAAAATATAAGTATATATACAGAAAATACTTAAAATGAAAAAAGAAAGAATTTGAGAAGTCAACAGGTAATTATACCATGTAACAACCAACTCTTTCCTCCACCTTAAGAATTTGAGAGTGTAATTGATCTCCTCAATTCCACTCAATTCTATGCTAACCAAGTAATTTCACTTTATAGACGAATATGTCTATGTCAATTATGAGCAGGCTTTCCAAACAGGCCTTAAGAGTCCAACATGAATCGCAACGAAATTGATCACTCATTGGTTTGTTTGGTCCAAATGATAATGTTTTTCATGAAAATTGCCCCTTGAAAATGTTTTCTTCGAAAACAAATGAGGTTTATTGCCTATTTTCTAGTTTTTGGTAAGCAACAAAATATTAACTTAAAAGCATTTATATGTAATTTAACAAAACACAATAGGGCTGGAATGGGGTGGGGAGTGAGGATTTAAGTGTGACGTGCAGTGGGATGCTTAAGGGTGGGGTTGGGGGCGTTGGGTGGGTAGGGAGGAAAAATGCATTTGAATTGTCACTTATGGAGTTTATTTCCCTACTTAGGAAAACCATTTTCCTCATTAAGGAAATTGTTTCCTAGAGAAATATTTTGACCAACCAAACATGAAAAATTGAAAAACCTCTCTCCATACCAAACACACCCACGGCATTCAATCAATATTCTACTACAAATTTGTGCATTTACTTGGTTTATATTTATTAGTCATTGACAGTAATGACAAGTACAGTATCTCTAAGTTAAAGCAACACCTCTTACAACACTTCTAGTCTAAGGATCTAAGGAGATTGAGGTACTTTTGAGGTATTCAGATCACTACTCACTTCAAATAAGATATTGTCATGAAGTAAAAAGTAAATACCAAAAATAAAAAGTAAGAGCTTTCACAAGTTAATGCTAACTTGTAGGCTTAAAATCAAGAAGAGGGTGTTCAGATTGATTGTTTCAAGCTATGTTGCTCGTACTCTTAAAAAGTGTCAGTGGGTGTATGTTGTATTCGCCAAAAGTAGTGTATTTTCGGAGAACCCGACACGGGTGTGGCATCGAAGTGAAGAGTCCACGCAACTTAGGTTTCAAGTAGTTTTTGGCTTGTAAGCTCTTCTTTATTTTTGGAGGTATTTGGGAAAGACAAAAAGTGCTTTAAGCATCTACTTTTAGGCCAAAAAGTACAAAAATAAGCTAAAAACCAAAGGCTGGATAAGACCAACTTAGGGCTTTTAGCTTATAGGTTACTTTTGAAAAAGCCAATCCAACCACCCCCGAAGAAAGCTTTAGATGGGCTAAAACCGAATTTTCCAACAGTGAATGTGAAATGGATTCAAAGACGATAAAATATGCGTCATTAACTGCATACATCTTTAATGAGGGAAATGACATATAATAATCCATGCAATACCTCCTCTGAGATCACTTGACAAATTATTCCCAGTAGTATTGATTTGCAGACTGCACATGTCAAATAATTGTGGAAAAGCTTTATTGAAGAAGTCTGGATTATTGAATGCCTTTATAATCTGAAAGGAGAGATGACCAAAGGAAATAGTATTTACTGCCATGAAACATGAGGAAGCTCAAATGTAACAAAAAAAAGATCAAATATCAAAGGAGACAATACAAAGCAAAAACGAGATTAATTTCTACACATATTATTTCATAGTTTATATGGAAAGAAAGGAAGGGTGCTAAGATCATCCCTATCAGCATATATGTACTAAATTCACCTATTTTTCCCAACTTATATCCCAAAGAGCATTTGATTTGCTGTAATTTCCAATATAGCAGTATGATATTGGTTCCTCACCTTTTCAATTATAGCATGCAAACAACAACTATGCCTCAAAACACTCTCTGAAAACATTCCGGAATTTCGGATTGAATAGCAAGGAGTCCTCAAGACACAGTTCCAGTTTGCCAAAAACCAGTGCTCCAGCTTAAAAATACGTGCAAGTATTCTATATGATTAACAGCTTTGCTTTTAGATCTACATCTATCCGGTTATCCACTTCTTGCACACATAACTTCCACCTTTCATCCCCTTGGTGCAAAATCTTGAACATCTTGACATAAGTTATGGTTTTGAGCAGTCTTCAACAATTGGGGATTCAAGTCATTTTACTTGAGGATGGTTTGGTTTGTGTAATAGGGGATAACAATCTTGGGATAAGATATGGGATTATTTTATCCTGCGTTTGGCTAAGATTTTGCTTCCAAAATAGCAATCCCAGGATTATATATAACATAATTATATTATTATAATATCACACTCAATGTGAGAAAACAATCCCCGGATAAGACACTAAAATGACAACTATTCTTTTCTCCGAAGCTCTCACAACCCAAACTTTTATCTGCTTCCCAAGGGGATTGCTTAGTGGGCACTGAAATGGATTGAGAACCTGAGGCCTCCAGTTCAAATCCCAGCAGAGACCAAGCCCTATATGATTTCTTCCCATATGTCCTAGCCTGGACTAAGTTATCGAGTAAATGTTGGACGTAGGAGGTGACAACTAGCTCAGACAGCACAGTTACAAAAGAAAAATGAAAATATTTCATAGAAAGAAGATTATTCACATAACTGCTGTCAGATATTTCAGGCAAAAAAATTGTGTATTCCTGCCTGCATGAACAAAGGTGCTCAAGGAACCAGAGTGCAAATACCTGTTCAAGACAGGAGAAAGCTGCTTCACGATACTTCTTTGATTTCTTTGAACATGCAGATAATACAAGACTCAAAATGGCATCCGGAGCATCAGGATCAGCAGCAGAAATTGATTTATGACACGACACACAGAGTGCAGATAATGCACAAAGTACTGCATCTTTTCCCTGGATCATATCAATGCATTTATGTTAAATTAACACTATCACAAGAATTAAACAATAAACACAATATGCTATACAGACTTGAGTAAAAGGATCCAGGTGATAAATTAAGTCTTCAAGGAAAAGGGATAGTTACCAATATATACCATTCAGCCATCTAATTTATCAAACATGGCCGAAGTATACGTTAAATATATACGTGGTAGGACATGGTGTGTATACGAGTGTATATTATATGCATAGGTATGTATATTGGCATAAAGGGTACACTACCTTCACGCTAGGTACATATTTTGTAAACTAAATGGCCCAAAGGTATTGGGCTGTAATTTCTCTTGAAAAAACCTTAGCACTATCATTGTTTGACTTGATCTCTCGGAATCAAACTTGAATCTACTCAAATAATTTACTATAATGTGAATTAAGAACAACATACCAAAAGTGTAACCACGGGTGGGGTTTAGGGAGGGTGAGATGTATGAAGATAGAAAGGTTATTTCTTTTTTTGAAATTAGTAATGTTGTGTTCCTCAGCATTAAGCATATGCTGGTGACCTCCAAAAAGAAAAGTACATGGCAAGACAAGGAAGGCTAATTACAAGGATCCTAGCATATCTACTAGTTGCTCTACCTCCTCTATACATTCCTGTTTACACCAAAAATACATATATGCAATACAATTTTCATTCAACTTTCTGTATGGAGCTTAATATGTTATCATAGCATCTTCCATTCATTTCCTTCCATTATGGCCACCATATGCAAGCTTAAATCATTCTCCACCACTTCTTTTAACTTTTACTTCCTCCTGTCCTGATCTAGCAACTCAGCAGGTTAGCAGTATGCTCTAGCATCATCCAATTGTTACCAGTGAGGCTCAAAAACAGAGACCATAGTTGATGTGTAACTCGACAATGTAGAAAAAGATGATTGTTGGTTTCATTTGTCTCATTGCATAGAAAACACCTTGGTACTAGTTGTACACCTTTCTTCTGCAGTATCTCCTGAGTCAGACAAGCCCTCTTAGCTACTAAACAAACAAAACATTTGAGACCTTGCTGATTTCGAAATTTCTTCCTGTAAAGCTTGTTAGCTGTGAACCTCATGTTTCCATGAGACTGTGTCTGGCCTTGCTACAAAACCTTGAGACTCTCTGATTGCATTTAACAATTGTGCCACCCTATTTATTTCCCAATCATTCAAGTG
The DNA here is from genome assembly GCA_025774065.1 of Solanum ossicruentum. Lineage (NCBI taxonomy): Eukaryota > Viridiplantae > Streptophyta > Magnoliopsida > Solanales > Solanaceae > Solanum > Solanum ossicruentum. The sequence continues at coordinate 17,067,002 of JAOTQR010000007.1, forward strand.
TCTCCTGAAAGATATGCCCATCCATTTGACCAGCTCTCAGCTAGAGTGATATCAAGATTGCTACAGAAAGAAAATAACTCAAGGAAAGATCGCATTAATGCCACCCCTCTTACCCAAACATCTTTCCAGAATAGGATTCTAACACCATTTCCTATTATGAGTTTGATGTTTCCTGGTAATTTGGTCCAGAAGGATCTTATTGTTCTCCATGCTGAAACTCCATATGGTATAGTGTCCTAGCTATACTTATGATGTATAGCTTCTCTCCAGCAAGCATGTTCTTCTTCCATATCTCCACAACCATTTCATCAAGAGACATCCATTTTGGATTCTAAGATTCCCAACTCCAAGAACACCTGAGAGCTTAGACAGCTGCACTACTTTCCAGTTAACTAGATAGTACCCCTTCCCTTCTTTGTTTCCAAATCATAGAAAATCTCTTCTAAGTTTTAGCACCTTGGCAGGTATGGGAAATAGACACATGACATAAGTAGGGAGAGAGTCCAGCACTACATTTATCAATGTGTGTCTGCCACCAAGTGACAAATATTGAGATTTCCATCTGGCTAACCTCTTCTCTGACTTTTGGACTATCCAATCCCATATCAGTAGTTCTCTATGTTCGCTTCCTAGAGGCATTCCCAAGTAAGTTATTGGGAATTGCTCAATTCTGCATCCAAGGATGTTCACCAATCTTTGCATCTGAGCTACTTCCTTGGTAGGGAATAAACTGCTTTTCCTCCAATTGTCCCTCAACCAAGAGATAGCTTCCAAGATCACAAGTGTCACTCCGATATATTTGTTCTGATCGTCTTTTGCCTCACAGTATCATCAGCATACAACAATTGGCATATTTCCATATTCACACCTGCCCTGTTACCAACTTCAAATCCCCGTATCCATCTATTTTACATAGCCACCCTAAGCATGCTAGTCAGCCCCTCTATGACCATTATGAATAGCAAAGGGGAGAGGGGATCAACCTACCTCAAGCCCCTTTCAAATGTAAAAACCCCCCCACAAGTTCTCCATTCACCAGAATAGAGAACCTGACAGTTTTAATACAGAAACCTATCCATTTTAACCATATATTTCCAAACCTCATCTGCCTTGGGATGTTCAGAAGAAACCTCCAATTTACATGGTCATAAGCTTTTCTCAAATCAAGTTTGCACGTGATTCCTGCTCCGTCTCCTCTTAATCTTGGCTCCACACATTCACTGGCTATTAAGGCAGCATCCATGATCTGTCTGCCCTTCATAAATGCCATCTAGTGCTTGTTCACCAGCTTGTTTACCACCTCCTTGAGCCTTTCAGCTAGAACTTTAGCTATGACTTTGTACACCCCACTAATTAGACTTATTGGTCTAACGTCCCTCAGTGATGTAGCTCCACTTTTCTTTGGAATAAGTGCCACATAAGTCGCATTCATGCTTTTTTCAAAATCTTGGAACTCATGGAAGTGCTTCATAGTGTTCAAGATATCTTCTTTCAAGACACTCTAAAATTCTTTATAGAAGGTCATTGGGAAACCATCACATCCTGGTGCCTTGTTAGTAGCATAGAGCATGATGCTTGTAAGACTTCTTCCTCCTCGAACTGCCTCTGCATCCAGATCTGTTCCTCCAAGCTAATGCTTGTGAATATTGTAGGTTCAGATTAGGTCTCCATGGCTCTGTCTCTCTGTAGAGACTCTAATAGTAATTTTGTGTTTTTGTCTTGATCAGTCTTTTGGACGGCGAAAGACGACAAAAGGCGACAAGGCTTTGCCTCGCCTTGCGGCGAGGCGCTCGCCTTTTCGAAAAAGGTAACAATTTATACTAAAATCTTAAAATCTTTAATTGCACATATAAATATCTAAAATCTCAATAACAATAATATATATTAGCAAATATTTCAATCCAAAACGGCAAAAACTAATAATAGATACTAAAAGTCTAGACTCTAGATTGACAAACAATACTAGAGATTAAGAGGACCTTTCATCACATTCCGCCCCGTGGATGATGCACTTCCATTAGAAGACATCTTTTGAGATTTTGAGGGAGGCATCATTTCATCAAATTCATCCATATCATCATCAAAATCAACACTAATGACGGGTTCTTCTTGTTGTCCCATTTGATATTTTGAATTATTCGCCTTTTTATTTTCCACATATGCCTTTACTTGTTCTCTAATTTCAGGCGGACAACTTGGACATTGTTTTACATTCTTATATCCATCGATCAAGTGTTGCTTGTGTCGACTAATTCCACCATTATATGTAACTTTACAGAACGTACAAGTAACAGAATCTCTTGTCGGTCCTTGTATGCCATAGTTCCATCCAATATCCTTCCTTTTGTTATGATCCACCGCCATTGAACCTCTCGTGGGACCTTGGCGTCTGCATTTTTTGAGTCAATGAACACCATATATAAGTCTCTTTCTTATCCTTATATTACTCAAACAATCTTCTACCAAGATGAATGACTTCTAATGCAAATCACTCCGGCATGAATGCGATTGGTTCTTGTAAATAGACACATCCATCATCATCTCCGCCACCCTCTCCATAAACTTTTGTAATGTGGCTTAGTAGCTTAATGTCCCAATAGTTATTACAATTTTGAATCACCCCTGTTCTTGTAGAACAAAACCACAGTACTCCACCTCAATATTTTGGGCATTTAGTAGTCCTAAAAATGACATTTTTTTGATAACTGAGAAACCCGTCCATTGGACCAAGCACAACCTTCTAAACATAGTGGGCAATGGATCCGTCCCTCTAACCTTCTCCACTTAAAATACAAGGTTTCACTTTGCATGGTTAGGGCTTGAACCTGGGATCTCAGCCACAAATCCTCCACCCTTTGCCACTCGAACTAGGTCATGGGGGCATCCTAAATATGACATTAATTTAGCCACTTCACACCTTTTTTGCCTATACTATTCCAAAATTCCATCGAGACGAGTTGCCCCCTTAACCTCTTCGAACTTTACACTTATAGTACCCAAAATCATGAGGACTTTTGGAGTGCTCTAGATCACCCAACACAATACTCCTCTACTAAGTTGCTCTGACTCTTCATATTTGGTGCTGCACCCATGTCAACACGACGTGGATGTGGGATCCGTAACCAATTTGGTCAGTTGGTTTTGTACTTTGACCGAATTTGAGGGAGAAATTTTGGACAAATTCAGTGATTTATGTAATCAAAACTAATACTAAGGTTCAATTGAAGAAATGAAATACCTTGGATATAAAAATTTCTATTGTCACCACCTTTCCATGATTCTCCTCTTTTTTGAAATTGGTAACATTGTATTATATCAACAGAGTAAATAGGTTGTACTCAAACCTTTTATGCAAAAGTGCTCCAATATCCACTGCTCTGTGTCTAAATTGAGTCTAGAACATCAACTATAGAGACAGTATCATTAGAGTAAAGTTGGTTACAC
>JAOTQR010000007.1:17070545-17127518 GCA_025774065.1 Solanum ossicruentum
AGGTTGCCTTTCTCATGCCATTCATCCTTCCAAAATTTGATCTTGACCCCATTTCCCACTTTCCTTATGGTTTTGAGCTTAACTTGCTCCCACAGAGTTCATAGTGATCTCCACAAGCTGGTTCCATAAGGTATGGTGACCGCCTTTGTCATCCAGCAATCTTCCTCTTCATATTTTGTCCCTATCACTTTTGTCCATAGTGTCTGATTCCCATTTGCATATTTCCACAACCACTTCATTCTGAGAGCTTTGATATGCATCTTGACATTCTTTATGCCTAGACCCCCCTTCTTCTTTCCAGTCGTGACAGACTTCCATTTTACTAGGTGAAATCCTCTATTCTCTTTATTTCCTTGCCGTAAGAATTTCCTTCTTATTTTGTCCAATCTTTTAGTGACCCCTGCTAGAATAGGAAACAGAGATAACATATAAGTTGGAAGAGCACCAAGGACTGAACTAATGAGGGTCAGCCCCCCCCCCCCCCCCCCCCCCCCACACCAAATACTGAGTTTTCCACCTGGCCAGTTTTTTCTCACACTTCTCTATCATCTCATTCAAGATTTCAGCAGAATTGCAATTTGCTCCCAATGGCATACCCAAATAAATGGAGCGTACAGTACCAACTTCACCCCCTAGAATTGAGGCTAGCCAATTCATATTATTAACTTCATTGATTGGGTACATGAAGCTTTTCCTCCAGTTTATATGTAGCCCAGATACCCCTTCAAATAAGACCAGAATTACCCTTAAGAATTTCAGTTGATCAACTTCAGCTCCACAAAAAATCAAAGTGTCATCTGCATACCGGAGATGTTTCACTTCCAGGCTCCCTGCACCCACTCTGGCCACCTCAAACCCTTTTACCCACCCTCTCAAACTAGCTGTCTTAATCATGTTGTTGAGCCCTTCCATAGCTAATAAGAACAGAAAAGGGGAGAGTGGGTCCCCCTGCCTGAGCCCTCTTTGAGATTTGAAGAAACTTGTAGGGGAACAATTGACTAAAATAGAGAAGTTGACAGTGGATATGAAGAATTTTATTCAATTCAACCATTTTTGTCCAAATCCCATCAACTCTAAGACCTTCAGCAAGTATTTCCAGTTCACATGGTCATATGTTTTCTCTATATCCAACTTACAAAGAATACCTGGTTCCTTTTGTTTGATTCTGGAATCTACAACTTCATTGGCAATCAGCACTGCGTCCCTGATTTGTTTGCCTTTGATAAAAGCCATTTGCTGTGAGTCTACCAGTTTGTCCATTACTCCTTTCAACCTTTCTATGAGTATCTTGGAAATTATCTTATAGATGTTACCTATAAAACTGATGGGTCTGTAATCTTTCAGTTCCTTGACTCCTTTCTTCTTTGGAATTAGGACAATGAAGGTGGTATTGAAACTCTTCTCAAATCCTTTTTGGTCATACAAGATCTGGAAAGTAGCTATGATGTCTTTCTTCACTACATCCCAACACTTGATGAAGAAACCCATTGTAAACCCATCTGGGCCTGGAGCCTTATCAGCAGCACACTGTTTGAGACAGTTTAGTACTTCCTTCTCTTCAAACTTGCCTTGCAAGGTCATGTTCTCCTCTTTAGTTAGTCTTGGGCATTGACTGCTTTGATATGAAGGCCTCCATTGTTGTGTTTCTTTGTATAAGTTCTCATAGTAAGCTATCTCCCTTCCAATTGTGTTTGGGTCTTGTGTGATCTCCCCTTGTATGCTTAGTTCATCTATATTATTATATCTCCTGTGGGCATTTGCTATCTTGTGGAAAAATTTGATGTTTTTATCTCCCTCTTTCAGCCATAGCGCTCTTGATTTCTGCCTCCAAAACACCTCCTCTTTTTTGCCCAGCTCCTCTAGTTCAAGAAGGATTGTTGCTTTTGGTGCTGTCTCCTCCTCAGTAAAAGTCCTGCACTCCCTGCTAGGATCTAGTGCTGCTAGCTTTTCTAGAGTTCTCTTTCTTTGTATACCCAAATTCCCCCCTTATTCTTGCCTCCAATCCTTGATTTGAGTTTTAGACCTTTGAGTTTACATGCCAACACATAATCAGGTCTTCCTGAGTAATTGAAAGATGACCACCATGCTCTGACTCTATCCACAAAGCCTTCTGATTGTAACCACCAGTTTTCAAACTTGAAATAACATTTTTTCTTCTCCCAGAAGCCTCCAATTAGTGCTATAGGAATGTGGTCAGATCTCACTCTCTGCAGAGGAATTTGTTTCAAATTCTTGAAACTGTCATCCCACTCTTCTCACTCTTCTGATACCAGTATTCTATCAATTCTAGAAGTTGCTTCCTGTTGATCTCCCTTAAACCATGTAAATGTAACACCTTCTAGTTGCAAGTCCACTAATTCCATGTCCTCTATAAAATCAGAGAACTCACTCATGCCTTTTGTTCTTTTGTCACGAGTTTTCTTCTCAGAGATGTATCTAGACACATTGAAGTCCCCACACTGCCTAGGGTCCCTCCAGCAGTCCCCTTATGGAGCCCAGTTCTTCCAACAGCATTCTCCTTGTAACAATTTGGAGCATACACTCCGGAAATATGACAGCTAAAATCTTGTGATTGTGACTCAAATTTACAAGTGATAGAGTAAGAACCAATTTCCAAAATATTCCCCTCCCAATCCCTCCCATCCCACATTAGTAAGATCCCTCCCCTTGTCCCACTTGCTTCTAAATAGGCATGTCTTACCTATCTACCCCCCCAAATCTGTTTTACCAGCTCAGAGATGTTCCCTTCTAGTTTAGTTTCTTGGAGACAGACAATGTCTGCTCTCCATTCAACCAACAGGCTATGTACAGTCCTTCTCTTCTCCCTGTTATTTAATCTCCTAACATTCCATGATACTAGTTTGACCTTCATCATGTGTTGGAGGTTACATATCTCCCCTTATTCCAGCTACCTGAGCTTCTGAATTTTACATCAAAAGCTACTACACTTTTGAGCTCTTGTGTCCCCTTGATCCTGAATTTTTTCATTGGTGTATCCTGTTCCATTCTCCGTACCTGTCAGCAACTGTCTATTTGTAAAAGCAATTTTGTTGCCTCTTTTTCATGTCCTTGGAAGTCAATCCCAAAGATTTTCCCCAGCCTTGTTAAATTTTGTTGCACCAACGCAGAGTCTATATAACAGACTGGTGGAAGAGGCGCACAAAGATAAGGATGACAAAAGTATTGGTGGATCAAAGATAATTTGAGAAAATGTTCCCCAGCCTTATTAAATTTTGTTGCACCAACGCAGAGTCTATTAAAACAGAAAATGTTGCATATTTACACCTCCACTTTAATTTATCTGACGTTGTTTGATTGAATAGAGTTTAAGACATTAAATGAATTTTGTATCATATAGTGGCACAGAAAATATATATATAAAGAACAATCAAAAGTTTGGCTGAAAAAATATTACAAGTTCAAAAGTTGAAAAACTTTAGCGATATAAATTCTTAAAAAGTTGTGAAATATGTATAAAATAACACTATTATTAGTGGAATCATGTTATAAGATCTTGGAGCATCCCAAAATGGAAAGCCTATGATATAAACTGGAATGGAGCAAATGAGAAGAAAAATGACCAGTACTCGAGGAAATAAAATGGTTAAAGTATCAACTCCTACCTCCCATAGGCGTCCAGGGATTTCCTTCAAGAGGGATGAAAGGAGAACATGGTGCTGTGAGGAAACGACCTCACCAAGGGTTTCACAGAGCTTACTTACTGCCTGAGCAGCCTGCATGAGAATATGAATGGAATAATAAAACTCTTGAAACAACCCAAGTACCTGTAGATGGTTAAATTTTCATGCACTTATCTAGATTGGAAATGAAAACAAGAAAGATCATTAAAACCTTCTGTTTACGAGCCCATGAGGATGACATTAATCCTCCACTGATAAGCTCAACAATCTCCCCCAAGTACAATTGAAGAGTAACCCGTTCACTACTCATATTTTCTTCCCAAATTTCTTCATAAAGATTAGAAACAGATTTTTCATCTTCAAATCTGCAAAAGATTATTTATTGGTGTCAACTGATAACCATTAGTCATATAAAATAATACCAGTGGGAGAAATTTAAAATACTTGGCATTACAAAGCGGACAAGCTGCAAGCTCAAGTAGAAGTATTGTTCTACAAGAGGGAGATGGAGGTACTTGTTACCATATCCCAATAAAAAGGGAGGGTGGCAAAGGTAGAAAAAACAGAAAGTTCAGAGTTCACATTGACTACTACATCAGGCTGTCCTATCACTAGAAGTTCAAGAACTTCATAAAACTTCCTTTCTAAAATGACCAAAAATATTTGTCAAAGGTGGTCCTCGAAGTCAATAGCCAACAGATGAAGCACAGGCTTCAATCAAAATCACTAAGGAAGGAAGATATAAGGATCATTTGAATAATATCAGAAAATGGACTTCAGACCATAAAGAAGAACATCAATTATTAACTATAAGTCTAAGGACAACACTTGAAAACAGAAGATTTAAAATTCCGGTGGAAGAAATAGTGAAACAAAAGGGCATATTCTTACAGAGAATTGATAGGAAGAATCTGACAGCAAAACCCACTAGGATGCAAATGTGGGCAAAAAGAGAACCAAGAAATAGATTGCAAGATTGACACTAAAAGCACGTGTTATCCTGACCTCGAGCTAACAAACTTCTCTGAAATATCCAAACTTTTGGAGAATTGGGCAATAAAAAGTGCCATTCATGTTCAGAACAAGATCCCAGATAACGGGTTTCCAAACCATACTAGTCCAGAGAGAGGAATTAAATCCATTTTATACATTTGAAACAGATTATATAATTTACTTGAAAGACACTGAATTGTTCTTTTGTTTTCTATCCTAAGCAATCTAAAGGCTTCAGGTACTTTTTTTTTAACCTTGGCTGTAAAATTTATATACATCAGATTACATTTTTCATAAGGATACTAGCGCAAATGGAGTTCTGACAGTTCAAAACTTCAGCTCTGAAGACAACCAGTCTTGCAAAACAGATGTATCATCATGCCATTTAAGATGACATTGCAGACTCATTGATTCTAAGTTGTTTTCTTTAATAAGAGGAAAATCCGAACATTAAAAAAGCTATTTCATGGAGGAAATCCACAAAATAGAATCACCAGTTCTGATGAATCTACTGTCTCCTAGCAAAAATCTGAGTACGACACTGCACTTGCAAAAGAATTATATCCAACAAGTTGTAATCAGGCTATGGATGTGCATCATTTGAGCAGTGTCTGAATTCAGGGATATTGCCCAGCACTTATTCTCACTTTCTTGTCAACTCAAAAACCTGATAAGTGTATGTGAAAAAAACAACTACATGGATGATGTCTGGAAACTTGGGGAAGAGCCAAATGAGAAACAGAAGTCAACTGGTAGACTGATAGTGGAGCCAAAAACAGTCAATTTCGGAGATGTAGCATAGATAACAAAGAAACTAAAAGTAGAAACATCTGAGATGCCAATAGAAGTTAGCATAGTCCCACTTGACAAGAGCAAGCACAATTTGAATCTGCAGTCACTTCTTAATGACAATGTATCTATGTGTTGAAAATAAGGTAACCTTAATTATCCAAGAATCTATATATTGCCATGTTATATTGTTCAATCGAAGAACAGAAATGTAAATATGAACATAAAAATTACCATCACAGACTATGAAATAGAGAAACAAAAGATTTGAGTTTGACCTTGAAATAAATATTACTGGCACAATCATATCATTATATCCACCCAAAACATCAGCAGCTGAGGAAAAGTAGCATTTCAGTAGAACTGCACATGCAATCTGTTCATTCTTGTCTCCGAGATGTAAGGAAGCAGTGTCTTCAACCAACTTCTGGGCCTGGGAAGGAGTTGCATACTTCAGAACTGTGGCACAAGCATTGGCAAATGCACGCTTTGAAGTAGCACTTCTTTCCTCCTTAACAGCTTGAAATAGAAGTCTCAGTAGCATGGTTGTAAAAGGTTTGATATTTACACCAACTTTCTGCACTAACAAGCTTATAAAATTTGCAACACCAACCCTGTAAATAGGAGAACAAATAACATGACATGAGAATTTAGAACTAGCTCAATGGCAGTTCACCTCTAAACAAATGGGGCTTCAATTTTTGAGATCAAAAGGTAAATAATCATTCAAGTCGCACACACAATGCAGAGATAGTTGGAAATATGGGAGCATGCCGGGATGGTACCTTAATTTCAGAAGAATGCTCAATGACTGGGAAATTGACTAATTGACAGAGTAGCTAAATACTAACTAGCTGGGGTCATTCCAGGGAACAACAAACAGTAAAGATCCCTTGTCATGGAGGAGGGGCTAGCAAGAAGATTGTTCAGTCAAATCAGCCTATGCTTTACTCTCAAGGAACAGCCAAGGGGATAACAGTTGGCCTAGGAATTAGACCTGGAAATCAAGGCCCCTTACAAAGTAGTTTGTTTTGCTTGGCCGGTAGTTAGACGGGCTTGTTTAACTCAAGAAACCTAAATAAAAAAGGATTCCAATTGAGCTCTTCGCTTTACTTATGCTGTAAAGATTCATTGTCTAATAGCCACTTGTTTCTACACTGTAGTGTCACTTCTCAACTGTTGCAACTATTTGTATATTTGTAAGTATAGTTGGAATCGGGTGGTCAATGCCAAAAACTACAACCAATGAGGTATGTAAGAAGAGCAAGAATAGGTTTTTGCTTATTTTTGCAGTATGTACACAGTTACCAGCACAACCTTTGTGCTGTGATTTTTATACAAATGTTACCTTCTCAAAAATGAAACAATACAGAGAATATGATAAATGCAAATTAAAATCCAATCAAATTAGAATTTTCATGTAAAATTTACCATATGGGACTTGCAAAGGGTTTGTTGAATCTATCTTAATGCTAAAATATACCTGGTATTTAATCCAACACCAACACGAACTAACTGAGCAACACGAGGTACTAACAACTCCACCGACTGGGAATCAATAACATCAATGCAACGATCAAGAGTTTCCCACATTGGAGAGCCCTTTGCTATTGATATACGGAGGTTTTCAAGCTTTTCGGTTTGTATACCAACATTTGCTGCGTGCAACTGAGATAAGGGAAAGTCCCAAAGAAAAGGGGAAAATATAGAAAATGAAAAGAAAAGATAAAATAATACAATCATAAGTACCAAAGCAGTATCAGAAACTACAGATTTGCCAGACCTCAACATAATTTAACCCTTGGTCTTCCAGGCTTGATAAGCTTTCGAGCATGCAGCAGACTAGGTCAGGTAGATGTGGCCGAAGTGCAACACCTGCACCCTGCAATTATTGAACAAACTGTTAAAAGAACTAAATTGGACTGTTTGAAACTGAAGAGACCTTACTGGATTTACACAAGCAGGAAAAAGGAAGAATATTTGCATGGGCCCTAGATTGGAATAGGCAAGTTTCTCTTTCATCTAAAACGTCTTCTAGCATATACACATGATGATTGTCAACCACCAGATAAGAACTTTAATGCAACTCTGGTGCAATAATGCAAGAAAATTGCAGAACAAAGCAAGAAAATTCTTTTCAGTTAAGTGTGAACAGAAGCCACATAATGATCTGATTGAACTGATTAACAGAGAAGGAAAAGACATGGCTTTATGGGTATTTCAGAAACTGGAAGGTCTACAATAAAGATTCAACAGTTCAATTTTCAAGTTAGAATGAAACCTTTGTGAGTTTTGTAACCACTCCAATGGATGCCTTGCGAATGCTTTCAACTTTACTCATTATGCCTTCAGATAGCAGTAATGGCAACACAATCTCCATTGTTTTTGTTGCCTCTGAGACTTGTGTGAGAGAAACATCACATAACCTCAATGTTAGATTAGTAATAGCGCGGCATAATCTGTCACCTGAATTTCGTACAGACTCTTTTATGTCATCCATCGCACGGTAAGCAGTAGTCCATATTCTTTTCAAGTGCTTCTCAACCTAGATCATATGCAATGCTGACATTGTCAGATAAGGCAACAATTATGCTCTCTACAACAAGGGATACAACAGATAAACAGACCAACAAGTACATCAAATTAAAGGATATGGACGATATGCCAAACTATAAAAATGCAAGACCGGAAAATTCCTGGAAAAGCTTATTTATAAATTGCTAAGCCACAAGCAATGCAGAGTGGAAAGAGCAAGCCATAATTTACATCAAGGAAGTACCTCACTTGTGCCACTTACAGCGAAAGAAAAGATAGAGCCACTAATGGTTCCACAAAGAAATTTAGCATGCACCCTACAAAGTAGACAAGCTAAAGGAGCCAACTAATCTACTATGAAAACCCAATTGGGTTTAAAGTTATGAAGTGGTTAGTTCATGTTTTTAATGATGCAATGAAGGCACAGAGAACACATCAACAAAAAGATGGAAAAACAAGAGATCAATTTGGTGAAATTTTTTAGAAGCAAAAACAAAATATCCAATGTACTGCCCAACTATTTTTCAATTATGTTGAGCAAGAAATTTTTTGTAATAAAGAAACCACTAGCTCAGTTCAGAACGTGTTTAGTATGGGGGTAGACCAAGCGGACCTCAACAAACAATTATGATGGACAATCAAAATGGGCAGTCTGCTCTGTCAAGTTGCAAGGTTCTGGAAACCTCAAATTAGTTTAGTTTTGTGCTCAGACTTGTCAAATTAAGTACATGGCAATAACAATATTCCCTCTATCCCATTTATGTGACACTTGTTTTTTGGGACAAGACATGGCAAAACTTTAGGTTATCGAGGACATGACATTAGATAGGAGGGTGTGGACGATGTGTACTTGGGTAGAAGGTTAGTAGATAGTGGAGTGTTTTCTTGCTTTCTGAGGGTTTAGGCTTGTTGGTGTTTGCCATTGTATTAGTTGTGTAATTGTAGTTCTTACTTTTGACATCTATCATCATCTGTTGTTTATTGTATTTCAGTTATCATACCATTTTGCATTCTTATTCCTTTGTTGTATTATCTGCACTAATTCCCTTGTTAGTTATTCTGTTTTCTTATTCTTACTTGGGTTTTTTTTTTTTTTGAGATAAAGTTCTTTGTATTTGGATTTGCTTCACTCAAACCAAGAGTCTCTTGAAAACAGTCTCTCTAAACCTTTATGAGGTAGTGGTAAGGTCCGCGTACACTCTACCCTCCTAGACCCTACTTGTGGGATTCCACGGGGTATCTTGTTTTTGTTGCAGAAAGAAAAAGAATTCCTTACTATATTTAGAAATAATTGAACTTTAAATTGCTCATTTAATCCTTAATGATATGAATTTATAGCCACAAAAATGTGGGTATGTTTTAGACCACAAATTTCAAAAGTCTTTCTTTCTTGAATTTTGTGGCCAATAGAGTAATAAATAAGAAAATGCATTTTTGATGACACTTCGGTTTTTTGTGAAGGTGAGATGTCACAATTTTTGACTCTTAGGGCCATCTTCATACTTTTTGAAGCTTTTTCAGGACTCCACATCAACTGGGGTAAAAGTTTCATTTACCTAGGCATGTCTCTGGGGCTAGGAGCAAGTCTAACAGCATTAGGAGTGGGGTAATAAAGAAGTGTGAGAGAAAACTAACAAGCTGGAAAGGACAGTACCTGTCAGAGGTAGACTAACTCTTATCAGCAGTGTTCTGAATGTCATGCCTACATATATGATGTCAGTATACCCAGCTCCAGCCTAGGTGGTTCAAAGAATGGATGCCATTAGCAGAACTTTCTTTTGGCAAGGAAATCAAGACAAGAGGAAGTTTCACCTTGTGAAATGGGAAGAATTGATCATTAATAAGAAGACTTGGGGGTGGTCATTAGAAACTTAAAATGTCATAATCAAAGCCTAATCATGAAGTGGCTCTACGGAAGTTTGCTTCTGATGAAACCTCCCTGTGAAGGAGGTTATTGCAGCCAAATACGGCATGGAGGACAAGTGGATGACACCTGTGGTGTCTTCACCTTATGGGACCAGTGTTTGGAGGTCAATCAGAAATTTCTGGGATCTGCTGTCTGGGAGACTATGTTGCAAAGTGGGCAATGGGAGGAAGATTAGTTTTTGGAAGGACAGGTGGTGTGGTCAGTTTCTTTGAAACATAGTTTTCCTGAGCTGTATGACATGAGTCAAAATCAGCAAGCATGCATTGCAGATATGTGGAGTGAGCAGGGCTGGAACTTACAATTCAGAAGAGATTTTAATGACTGGGAGATGGATAATGTAGCAAATTTCCGGGTCATTATTAATCAATTCAATGAGTTATCAGATTTTGAGGATTCTCTAGCCTGGATTGGAGAGGGAAAGAGGGGCTTATCAGTAAACTCAGCTTATAATCACTTCATTCCAGATGGAAGTGAGGAGGCAGGCTGGCCCTGGAGGATGATTTGGATAACCAAGATCCCATATAAAGTTAATTATTTTACTTGGTTGCTAGCCAAGGAAGCTATACTAACACATGAAAACCTGAACAAAAGGGGTTTTCGGTTGTGTTCCAGATGTTTTTTGTGTGAAGAACAGAGAGAGAGAGTAAACCATCTCTTCTTATATTGCAAGTGGACAGAATAGCTGTGGCAGATGTACATCACCATGAGGAAAATAACATGGGTGAAGCCTGGGAGGATTAAAGAGGTTTTGATGAGCTGGAACAGGGATGGACTTGCAAATAGGAAGGAGGAGAGATGGAAAATTGTCCCATCTTGCATGGACAGTTTGGTTACAAAGAAATCAGAGTTGTTTTGAAGGGAAGCAGAGAAGCATTCAGAGATTAAAACAGGACTGTCTAGCTTTATATTACTTTTGGTGTAAACAGATAGTAGTAGAAAATGTTAGGGAGATTAGTACAAGTACAGATTGGTTGTAAGGATCCTGCTGAGGGGTCTGTGTATCTCTAACTTTTTGTAGAACACTACTTTTTTGTGGTAGTGTTCTTGTCGATATATAGAAGTAACTGTTACCTTTCTCAAAAAAAATGCATTTTGGGATTTGTGGACATTTTTACCATTACATCATGTACAATACATAACCTTTGATGCTGGTAAAGAAATGCAAAGCTAGTCACCAGTACATGAAGAAAACTACTAATTGTTAGTGGGAACAGGTTACTGTATAGAGAATAAGTATTTCTGACATTCTCCAAATTCCCTATGATCAAGTATAATAACCTCAATATAATGACCTTTTTTTTGTTGTTAAGTACCTAGATAAAAAGTATCTCTTTATTCTTCTTTCCTTTCCTTTTGACAAGAGTCATATATGCAATTGTTTCCACCCAATAAATGGAAACTTTGACCAACTTTCTCGATCATCATGCTGAATATCATTCTAGTCAAGATTTATAATGTTTTATAACAGATAAGTGCAATTTACTTGCACATAAGATGACAAATCAATGATTTTACCTGATCAAATTTACGTCCTTGAATTACATCTGAAAGCGCCAGACAAGAAGCCTCTCGTGATCGCCAAAGTCGGGATCCACTTTGAGTTAAAAGATCATCCATAATAAGATCAAAATGCTCATCAATTGTCTTTTTTGAATCAGCAATCAGTGATCTCCAAATATGTGTCATCGCATCCTAAAGAAAAAGATAAAATAGTTCAAAAATGGGCATCATCACTACAGCCAGTAGAATACCAACTTCATCTAATATGAAAAGTAATTATAACAAACTGCACGGTAAGCACCTTTTTTTGTTTTAAAGAAATAACTGTTCTTGTATGCAACCATGCTGTTACTCAAAATTTCACAAATATGAGAGAAACAGAATGAAAGATTCTAGCAGGAATCTGCGACACAGTTCTGAAGAAAAAAAATTGTACAAAGATGTTATCACCACTCTTTATGTTGTGGACGACAGAACCCAAAACTGAGTATAAGAATCTACAAAATGGAAATAAGAAAGGCGGGAGGGTAGAGAGATACATTTTGAAAGCTCTAAATACTCAAGCTGCAAATTCACAATTAAAGCTACCAAAAGGAGAGGGTGGACTTGGACATCTACCTTTTGAGTAATTTTAGAATAGGAAAATTACAAAAGATATATGTGAAAAAAGGAGCAAATGCTCAGTTGAATAAATACTTCAAATATGACATTAGAGCATCCTACTGATGTTGCAGTTGTGGTTCCACTAAAACTCTATTGATGAACAGTGGCATGGCTGCTAGCAATGTTTTTGGACATTCCACATGTGTCCACAGCCAGATATGGCAACCAATCTAGAATTAACAAGTTTTGGTGTCATCACTAGAACAGATCTTATAGATACATGTTCATCTTCAGCTCCTCCCATCACCAGAATTGGCAAACTTAGAACTGTTTTTAGCAGTTGTGCCACATTTTCAGATTAGAGGACTGTCTCAGATGAATGTTTTCCCATCTCATGGAGTGCTTCATCCATCCTTCTACACATAATAGTGGCTTGTATATGCTCAAAACATCAGTTGTCAACTTGGTGACATCATATCATGCACATCTATTAACAACTTGAGTAATTTCTGTTTGCAACAGTGGACGAACCAAGTGCTTTTTCCCAAGAGAAGTACGCAATAATATCCTTGCAAAGGCTGAAAACAGTTCTCTTGACAGGCTAACATTCAACAATACAGACTCCTTAATATGGACTTTACTCAAATTTGTGGATGACTGAACTCTTTGTGCAGCCTCCAGTGCAAGCAATCCAGCATCATCATGACCAACAAGTACAACATACCCGAACAAAACGAGAGAAGCAGGTCAACCTGACCTTCTATCTTGTATGGATTAGGCAATTGATTCTCCTCCAGGTCTCTCTCACATGGCCTAGATGCCAATCCCCATCATGGCCTGTCAGCTGTGACTGCACAACCTACCTGTTGGGCTAGCTCATCCATCACCATTCTCCAAGAGCAACCTCCACCTCCAAAACCATGCACTAGAACAGTGCCAACATCATCTCATACTGGGAATGAAAATCCCACCTTACCAATATCATCTTCATCACCAGTTTCATCTACGCTGAAACTAGGGATTTCTTCAGAAAGAACTGGGGAAGTTGGAGACAAGTCTAAAAGAGGCAAAGAGAGAATGTGGGTATGAAATTGACTATTGTGGCACCTCCGAATATCATAATCATTTTTGACAAAACATGCAATGGGTTAGCAGAAGAAGGTGTGGAAGACAAAAGAACGGTAAGGTGAGCCAGGCAAGCAAAGTTTGTACTGAAGAGAGAACCCAAGGCAATAAATGAATGAACGGTCAAAATCACCAAGTGATATAGCAGGGACTTCCCCATCCTCATGAACCAATCCTACATATCTTCTCCTCATATCACTCTCAGTTCTTGTTTTAGCTGTTGGAATTGGAGATCCTGGTACCTTATTATATGCAGGGAAAACAACTTTGCACGGCAATACAGCTTTTGGGTCCAGTCGGTGAAACAAAAGCTTCATCCATGCTCGACACCTTGTTCTGTAAGCAATTACAGTATATCCTAGAGAAAAGACTACTGAAGAAAGAAACAACACAGGCATCCCCATGACTTTTTCAGATGAAGCCTTTGCCTTGAGATAAAAATGAAGCTTCAACCTCCAGATATGAATTGACAGAGAAAACACAAGTTGATAGAAAGAAGAATAAACAGAAATGATGGAAGAGAATGCAACCGTTCCCAGGTATGGTCCATGTGAAACAGCAGGGCCGTCACACAAGAATAAAGATAGGTGAAAATAAGAGATCTCATCACAGAAACGAGAGGAATGCCCATCAAGGAGCTTTTGATTTTGTTTACTTTCATTTTATTGGCAGTAATGTTTTTGGCTGTCAAGGCATATCTATGCAAATGTTCTTTGAAACTGTAACATTTTACGCATGTAAAGGTCGAAATCAACAGACTTGGTACCAAAACATCCCCGATTGCCCAATCAGTGGCACCGACAGTGCCAGCAACGATGCCAACATCGCCATGATGAAATAATCTTCAAAAACCTCTTCACCTTCTCCAACATTCCCTTTCCCACGGAAGCCAATATCATAATTCCAAGTTGCAAAGCAATATAGGTCGATAATATCTTCCTCTTCAGGTAGGGCTTCGTGAAATAATAGATTGAAGACGAAACGAAATTCTACATAAATCCACGCAACAAGGTGGCGCAACGGCCGTATCTCGCTAGTCAGCGACAACGTCGTCTCAGTGGATGTGTTAACAATTTTCTACAAATATAGAGAGAGGAAATTTTTGGTTTATCGCCAAGATTTGAACTGTTTTTCTCCCCACTTCAACCACCCCCCCACCCCACAAAAAACCCAGACACCTCCCCATCCTTTCTATGGTTATCTTCCTTTGCATGGTAACCCCTTTTCTCCCTCTTAACACAGCTTCTGAGAAAAGCAAAAGCATATAATAACAAATGAAATATTTCTTAGTTAGCAGCTAAAACTGCCAAAACAATAACATACAGTAGGATATCAGCTAATTTTATACAAAAAAGTAACAACAAATTGCACACAAACCACCTTTATTTACCTCTGACACAAATTCTGAGAAAAACATCATATCACAAACTAAATAGTTCACATATCACCTAAAAACAGCCAAGACAATATTTAGGGTTGCTTAAATGGAATACTATTAAGTTAAGCCCCTGTTAAACTAGGAGTACACAGAACATCATCTTTGCACAAGCACTTATATGGAAGTACCTGCACATTCTTATCAGGATCATACTGATAACGAAAGAGTCTTGGAACTAGAGCATGCAAGTAAGGTTGCAGAGCATCTCCAGCATACTTGGCTATCTTGGAGAATCCAAAGGCCGCGCCTCTTTTAGAATTCAAAGATGCCTGATAATTGGCTAAGTCCATGAACTTATAAATCATGTCTGGCTGCCCCATCTCATTTGCCAAGTTGCAAAGCTCCTTATAGGTACTTAGTTTCCCCCCACTCGGACTTTCACCAATTGTACCCTCTTGAAACACTTCAGAATCTTCTACAAGCTAGGAAAAAGAATTTGGAGAAAAAAAAAAACCAATTATAGAGCAACAAATGGGTAGTCATAGTATAAAACATGAGGAAACATTGTCAAGAATTAGAGCAAAGATAAAAGCAGTCATCAAACCTTAACAGCTCTTTTCCTCTTCCCAGAACCAGTAAGAGTGCCAACAAGAGCATTCACTAAGCTTTTCTTCATAGAGGCATCACCAAGCTCATAAACAACACTAAGTCCTTGAGATGCCAGCTCCTGTGCAAGCTCATTCTGCTCCGCCAGCAGGTGAGAGAAAGCTTCCTACAATAGTACAAGACTCGGTGGCTCAAAAGTCTCTGGTAAATAGTTTTCTTCGGAAAAATCAAAATAAAAGAAGGTTACTTTGATTTCTATAGATAATTGCAGAAGCACAGGACTCACGGATTAAAAGGCACTCCAGTGGTTAGTTATTAATTGTATTTATCAGGGGAAGAGAGATGCTTGAAGCTGTCTCAACATCACTCATTAAAACAAAATTGTGACTACGATACTTGAGACTGACTATTGAAACAATAAACATGATTTCTAATGGGAATGATTATAATCAAAGTGATCACTGCAGGTTATACCTGACTAGATTGGGAAACACAAGGGTTCAGTATTATCTACTAAGAAGCTAACCAGTCGGCAGACACGCTACTAAGCATGGAAGCAAAATCCAAGTTTTTGGCTTACTTTTATACTATGATGTACTGCCATCTTTTGTATTATTTACTTATGAATCAAATGAGGATCCCTATCCCTGGGAAGGTCAATGCTCGTAATAGTTTCTAGATTTTACTAATAATCAAAACAAATAAAAAAAACTGTCCTGGCAGCATCTAGAACGGGCTAATAGAGCTGAAAAGCAATAGTTTGAGTACTTCTCCTAGATATACAACAACAATTATGATTAACCCCAAAGCAGTTTGAAATTATTCCCTGGAATGTATTACAGATTTTGCTATGGAACTGTCAGCATCAAGTTAAATTGGAGATACCTGGATGTCAGGAAGCAGTTTCTGAATGGCCTGGTGCTGACCACAATACATTGTCAGTGACAAAAGCCAGACAGTGCCAGCACAGCGCTCTTGTTTCCGGCTACTGTATAATAGATCGTCAAAAATCTTTCTAGTGATTGTATCTCTAACTGTACCATGGCCATCTTCATTGGCTTCAGATTCCACACAGCTGGCACTTGTAGAAGACACGTCTCCCATCAAAAAGTTTGAACTCATGGAAAGTGAAGTGTAGTTACTCTTAAGAATCATGTCAGCAGTAACAGGAACACCACCCCATAGAAATGACAATGCCTCCCCAGCAGCAAATAAGACATCTTCTACCTGATCAACAACAAAAATAGGAAACCCAGATGGAAAAGAAATCATGACAACTCAATGTATACCACGCAGAAGCACAAAAAAGACGTTATTTACCTGTGATATTTTTTTGATTTACACCGGGTGTCCGAGTCTCTTAGAGTCCCGACCAATCCCGGGGGTGCACAGGCCCTCGGCAAGGAGTTTCCCGCAAGTGCACCACGGCTACTTCAGGTTTTACCCAGTTATTTACCAGTGATATTATAACAATTAAGAAGGTGTTTTCAACCCTCAGGGGTTGGCCTAGTGGCAATTGACTTGAGCCTTGGGGTTTGCTCCCTTTCAAGGTCTCAAGTTCAAACCCAACTGGGTGCAAACAATTTCTGAGAGCCATCGGACTGGGTAAAACCTGAATTAACCGTGGTGCACTTGCAGAAAACTCCTTGCCGAGGGCCTGTGCACCCCCGAGATTAGTCGGGGCTCAAAGAGACTTGGACACCCGGTGCAAATCAAGGAAAAAAAGGTGTTTTCCTCCAGCTGTGAAACTGAGAAAAAGAGTGTTTGTGCATATCACAAACATAGAGCAAGAAGTCCATCGATGGAGGAATTTACCTTTGACTGGCTTAGACTGAAAATCAGGTCAAGAGCAATATTTAGATGCGAAGAGGATGATTCCTTGACACACAAGTGTCCCAACGAAATAGCAATTTTCTGAACTGCTTTCACGTCCTCACCAGCAAGCAGCTTGCTTAATTTTTCACGCAAGAGAACCAATATCGGAGCTGCAGTTTTAAGCTTGTATGTAAAATTATCCTACAAGCATGCTTCACATACAGATCCGATAGCTGCCACAATAAATATACAAACACACCTGAACTAGAGTCTACCAGCAGTAGAGGCAATGGAATACAAAGTCCAACATGGCCCAGTGCTTGCATTGCAAAAGAAGCCAACGTGGCAGTCTCCAAATTGACAACATCAACCAGACATTTAAGTGTACTCTGGAGTAAGGCTTCTGGGATCTGTCACACGTAGAAAGGAAAGCAACACAAAGATCTATGAAACCAATGGAAAATCTTCTCGAAACAAAACCAATAAATACAAGATCTATAATGAAATAAGCAATTAGGGACTTGTTGAGACTCTGAATAAGTTGGATGTGTTTTGCAATAAATACAAGATCTATAATGTGTTCAAAATCATGTTTTTTGAGATTTTGAATGGGTTGGATATGTTTTGGAACTTCTTCGTAAGGTTCAGGTTGAGACCCAAGGGGCTCAGGGTGCTCTCGGACAAGCTGGGAAGTGGGAACTTAAACAGAATCAGAAATTTCTGGTGTCTGGGTGCTACAGGCTGAACAAAGTCTCTGAACAATGCCAGTACGCAGAGACTTTAGTGCTAAACAAAGCCTTTAAACAACACTATTAGAGCTGAACAAAGTAAGTGAGCAATGCCAATTGCGCTCAAGTACCCACCCATAATTACCATGATCGTGCTGAATTTCCTTAATTGTATAAACTGAACAGTGACAAAATCAGATTTGGGCTTTAAATTGGCAAAGAGGAGCTCATGGGTGACAGTGTCTGAATATAGACCCTCCTCTGTTTTCATGTGTGCTGTATTAACTGCTATCTGGGCCTTAGCATTATAAAATACTTTTAGTTTGGTTGCAATGTCCATCCATCCAGAATTAGAGACCACCTCGGGAATGATAATGACAGCTCTTCTCCTACCCAGCATATTCATGATGCTAATGTAACAGCCATATTTGTTGAAGTTTCTTGAGTAGAATAACTCTGTAAAGTGGTCCTTGAACTTCCACTTACGGATTGAGTTCCCCTGTCTAGCCACTCCATCGTCTTCTGGCTAATGCTCATCCTGGTCATCATGTTACGACCTCTCTCTACCTAATCTTATCATGTTTCTACCATAGAAACCATCTTGGTAATGTCGTATGACTTGAAACCTTTCGTGAAATAAATAGTGTAATCTCCCATGGTAGAAGAGGTAATAGAAAGGAATGAAGTTCGAGAGAGAAAGAGAGAAGGTTGATTCCAGCAATGGAAGATCATCAGAAAAGGTGTTCTAGACGCCCAAAAGGGACCTCTAACCTTTTATCTCGGATTCCGTGACTTAAGAGATTTTTCCCAAGTTTTTAAGCCATCCCAGTGAATGTTGGGCTTCATTGTAAAAGGTCTCTCCTTTTCCCCTAGACCTCTTCCCAACACTCTTGAACTATACATCAAAAGAGGTGAGCACCTTAAGTTCCTGCATCCCTTGTATCTGGGCCTCTTGGCTGAGGCTTCAGTCTCCATTTGCCTTGCCTGCCTGCAACTATCTATTTGCATCAATAATTCTAATGCTTCTTCCTCGTGTCCCAGGAGGTAGACCCCAAATATTTTCCCATTTTATCATTGTGAGAAACATTAGAGAATAATATTATTTAATTGTTGTCTACATTATTACATTGAGACCCTATTTATAGATACTATATTAGATCCTTTTCCAACTAGGATACTATAATATAATCCTTTTCTAAATATGATTCTATATACTGTTGTTATTCCTATTCCTATTCTAATTAGGATTGTATTTACCTATTCCTATTCGAACACTCCCCCTCAAGCTAGTGCATACACGTCATATGTACCTAGCTTGTTACAAATGTGATTAATACGATCGATGACGAGCGTGTTGAGATATCAGCAAGTTGATCTTCCGCCTTCACAAAATTAATAGTCAACCTCAATGTCTTAGTCTTCTCATGATTAACAGTCAACCTCAATGTCTTAGTCTTCACATGAAATTCAGTCAACCTCAATGTCTTAGTCTTCTCATGAAATTCCAGGATTGCATTGTTAAACTTCTCACACCAAGCTTGAGAAGATTGTTTTAGACTATAGAGTGATTTACACAATCGACACACAAGGTTACCAGACTCCCCCTGAGCAACAAAATCAGGTGGATACTCCATATAGATTTCTTTTTCGAGATCATCATGGAGAAAATCATTCTTAATTGAGAAATAAAATTATATTGGTAGGGTCGAAATGATGACACGACCCTACTGAGTAGAGAATTATATGGGTAGGATCGGAATGATGGCACGACCCTACTGGAAAATAGAAATTATATAGGTAGGATCATATTAACGACATGACCCTACTACAAACTAGATTTTATGAGTCAGCGAAATGACGAATGGAACTACGCAAATCAAATCTGAGTCACTAAAAAGACGCAGTGCTATGCAACTCAGATATGAGAAAGTAGTTCGAAAAATTCACGGTACTACACAAATTGAGTATGAGAAGTAGTCCGGAGAGATGCACGGTGCTACGCAAATCGAATATGAGAAAGTAGTCTCCGAAAAGATGGCACGGTGCTACGCATGATAAATATGAAAAAGTAATCACCGAAAAGATGACACGATGCTACACAAATTAGATATAAAAAAAAGTAGTCACCGGAATGATGGCACAATGCTACACAAACACTGACAGATGTTGGATTGCCACAAAACAACCCTAGAAAGTCACCGAAAATTGACGTACACTGACCTGTTTGACTGAGTTTTCTTCCCTTGAATATGAGAATCATACATATATCATAGACCCTACTTCTGTTAATGTAACCATTGGCCAGACGGACAGCATATATGAGTCATAACCGCCCGCCGGCAGCGGAAGCTCTTTGATTTTCTACTAAGACCGTAAAAGCTCTGATACTATGTGAGAAATATTAGAGAAGAATATTATTGAATTGTTGTCTACATTATTATATTGTGACCCTATTTATAGATACACTATTAGATTCCTTTTCCAACTAGGATACTATAATATAATCCTTTTCCAAATAGGATTCTATATACTGTTGTTATTCCTATTCCTATTCTAATTAGGATTGTATTTACCTATTCCGATTCTAACAATCATGTTTTGATGCACTTATGTTGTTGTAACCCGTCTCCTTTTAGGTAATTAAACTCTGATCATGTTGGACTAGTTCTGTATCTACCACCATCCATTCTTCTATCTCTCACTCGCATTGGTTAGATACAGTGATATGTTTGCCATCAAGTAGTTATGTCCCATCTGATGAGACACCATCATTCAAACACATAGCAATGCTAGAAGTAATTGTCCCTTCTTGAATGCCTTATCTATCTTCGATCAATGTTCTTCCCCCACAATTCACTTTCTTGCTTAGTAGTTTCTCTCGTCACTACCGCTAGTACTCGTGTAGTGTCCTGTATTTTGAGAGTTCTAAGTTCTTCATCCAAAGGATAGAAATATTTTGCTTCTCTAGTAGTTTTTAAGTTATCAAAGATGACTTGGACTACTCTATCTAGCCCAGACCATTTTTCGTCAAGTTTGGCCCTATGTCTTAGCCCAAAACATGAAATAAAACTTCCATAAACCCCACTCTTTATGGATGGGGCTTCGCCATTATGAATCTTGACCTCCTTCCATCTCCACCCTTTATGGATGATATGTTCTGCCATATTTCTATTTGGGATAAATAGCAGCATACCCCATGAAATCCCAAAAAGTAGGACTTGGGAAGGGTAGAGCATGCCCAGACCTTAATTACTGTCGTTTCCGAAAGAGCCTCGGCTCCAATGTATCTACCCCAAGTAAAAGAAGAAAAAAATAGCACGACTAAACGAAAAGTAATGTCAATTCTACAAGAAAAAATAATAAAAATCGCAACTAATAGAAGAGCAATAACAACAAAATCATAATAGCGCGACTAATCATATGACAAACCTAAAACGTCACAAGGCAAGACAACATTTTACCCCTGCTAACCTTCTAACCTAATACGCAACCCGCTCCTTTCTATCTAAATGCCCTCGGTGATATGAAGTTGTGTCATATCTTGTCTAATCACCTCTTCCAATACTTTTTCAGTCTATCCCTACCCCTCTACGTAATCACTAAATCGGTGCCACATAAAATGGGATAGAGAAAGTAATATGTATTTGGAAACAACGCAAAAAATACTATAAACCTCAATAATTAACATCTTAAATTATTTAAAAGACAAAAAGTTCGATTAACTTTCAAAATTCTATTAATGCGTCTAAATAGACACAGAAGGAATGACATATATTATTTAAAATAACGTAAAAAGTTTTGTAAATCACAATAATTAATAATTTTAAATATTTAAAAGAGATATAAAAAGTTTGATTCTTGAAATCCTATTAGAGCCACTTAAATTGAGATGAAGGAAGTAATATGTATTATTTAAAACTACTTAAAAAATAACATAAATCAAATAAATAACAACTTACATTTTCTAAAATTTGTATTAAAATTACTTTTTTTTTTTAATTAGTAACGTGAAAATTGTATTAAAATTATTGACTCTCAAAATTCTATTGGAGTAACATAAATTGAGAAAGAAATATAATATATATTGAACCCGTGCAACAAACGGTCTTTGTCACTAGTAAATCATAAATAATGATTAAGCAACAACATTTGTGATAGAACTAAGACGTGTTATATACCATGAAATTAGATTCTATGGATAATTGTATCATCAAATGTCAACATCTGTTTTGCTTCGTCAACTGGCTTATAATTAACTTGATTCCCGAAGAGAAACACCAACAATTCATCATGGTCAGTGACATTGTAAAAGAAGTTCAGTGATGTCATGGGTACTACATCAGGGACGAATAGGTTAAGGAACTTCAAAAGTAACCCTTTTTTCTATTTGGGCGGATTAGATCGGTAGTTTCATGGGTTGAATAAGTTTCACTAAAAAAAAGTTTTTATAAGATATGATATGTTAAATATGAACCGTATATTTTTCGAGTCAAAAGTCAATAGTTGGGTGACTTTGTCCCGAAAAGAATAAAAGTGAATTTGGTAGGATATATGGCCATAAGTTGAGTTACTTTATGGTCCAAAAAAGGAACAAATTGACTTTATACTTTGGTTTTGGGCTGCTGCCCTGAATTTCTTTGTATTCTTTGAAAAAATTGCCAATGCCATGGCAGAATAGTGTTACCAGAACGATACTATCAGAATAGGGTGTCAACAAAATAGTGTGGTCATAAAACTAACTAGCTCCTACTTACAACATAAACAACATAACCAGTGTAATCCACAAATGGGGTCTGGGAGGGTAGGATGTACACAAACCTCAACCCTAAGTTGGTCCTACTTACCGAAAAAAAAAATTAACTTGGCCCCACCCTGGGAACTGACTGGCGTGCTACCGTGAACAAAAAACCAATTTAACGCAGTTCCACTAAATTCTTTTCAGTTCCTTTACCCTATGCCCCAATGCTTTATAGACCAAATGAGCAGAAAAGGATGAGAAGGCCATCACTAGGATTAAATTACAGCTATAGCATCAGCAAGCAGAAGTGGGTGTCAGAAGCAGGTAGGAAAACCAGACAAAGAAAGGAGGATTTAAAGAACAAGAAGATGGGAAAGGAACTTCAATTTTACACAAAGAAGAAATATTTGGTCAGTTAAAGTAGGAACCATGCAAGTATGACAAAAAGAATGAATTTTACCTGGCAAGGAAGCTTAAAGTGGAAGCAACTTCAAAATTTTAATAGAAATACAATAAGTTCTTATCGTCCTGAGGGCACGAACGTACTAGAGAAAACTAACTTTGTTTATTCTACCTTAATTTTTACACAATACACCTACACCTATAATACACTATAAAACTTGCAGAATTAGTATGACCAAACTCTGGAAAGCATGGCAACGCATCATTGCTTTGACTCATTTTTGAGATCAGCATATTTCAGTCCCAACTTTGATTATCCATAGAGCATTGATTAGGAATTGGAAGTTAAATGACTCACTCTTTTTTTATGATGCAGAGCTGGTGTTCTAGGTCATATTAGGAAACGAACCAGATTTATAATACATGAAGCATAGGTGCACAACTGAACTCTATTAACAAAGTATCCATCTGAACCAAGTACATGCTGTTCTACTATGCATTTTACATTAATTAACAAAGAAATTTAACAAAAGCACCTGAGTGCACATTGAGAAATGCTGAAGGACAAAAAACTTACAGAAACGGTTCTTGACATGCAATTTGCAGTAACATAGCCTAAAGTACATAGCACACCATGCTGCATCTCGAACCTGGAAGAATTGATAATGCATTTTATCATCATAAAGCCAATGCAGTTGCTCCAATGAGGGAGATGATCCACCAGAAGTGACAGAAAGCTAAATGTTTAATAATCCAAGGTACAACCTTAACTTAGGTGCTGTTCCAATTAAGCCAATCAGTTCACTAATAAGATCAGACAAATTGTGAAGAGGAAGTGAACAGGAAGCAATTCCAATTAAACGAGATATAGATTCACGTGTATCAAAGTCAATATGTCCCAGAAATTGCTTCATCCATGCAACTTTATCAACATATCGAGAAGTTATCACCTGTCAATTATATAAGAAACCAAAAACTCCTGAAACAATAAATCAGATATAAAATGAGAATCTAGTGTGGCCCTCTTCTTCTACCATTCAAGGGAAATGTAAGCCTACCTGAGGCATATGAGATCCAACAGATATAAGCGCTTTGGAGGCATTAGCATGCAGGTCAACAGAACCTTCATAAGCCATTGCATGGTCTAGAAGCAAGCATAATTTTTCAACTGTGGCCGAAAAATGGGCATCTTCTACAACATTATTCTGTTTCATGTCTGCCTCAAAGCACCTCAACAAAAACTTGATCATAGCCACATAAGATTTTGATTGAAAAAGAAGCTTTGAACCTCCCACACTTGCAGAATCTAACACTGCAGGCTGCTGTTGGATAATATAGTCTAGCATGTCAGAAAGTTTTGGGTACTTTAAGTTGAGGCTTTTGCTTACTGCTTTCCTTTGATCTTCATCAGGAAATAAACCTTCTAATGCAATTTCCCTACAGAAAAAACAAGTTGCACATGTGAAGACGGTGTATAGAAAGAGGAGATAATATAGCCTATGTTGCTCGGACTCTTTAAAAATGTCAACGGGTGTGACGGATCCTCCAAAATAGTGTATTTTTGAAGGATCTGACACGGGTGCGGCAACATTTTGGAGAGTCCGAGCAACTTAGAATACAGCTATTAAACACATCCGAGAAATCACCCACAATATATCGCATGTAACTTGACGAGAAACTATAAAACAAAAGAAACCATTTTGACAATGTGGATACCATGTCTTCTGTTTGAGTTACTTCCTGCTTTCTTTCCATCACTACTACTAATCTATTATGCAGAACCCATTTGAAAGGATAAGGAAATTGAGCAGCCAAATACTTGCAGTAGACAGTTTTTTCCAGATAAACGCCTAGGGAATTACAGGGAGCTATTTCTTATGGCTTCATCTTTGCAAACTTGAAACCCAGAATATTCAGACTATTTATCGCTACTAGCTTACTTTCAGTGTAGGACAAACTTCAAGCCTTCTCACTCAATGCGACTATCATTTTCCACATTAGGTAGGGAATCCACATCAATTAGACAAAATTCCAGAAAATTGAAATAGTGGAGTGAACTTAAATAAATTACAAAAATGCACTAACCTCCACCTACTTCCCCCCTCTCTCCCCACGGAAAAAGAAAACTACATAAACAAGTACAACAACAACCATGCCTTAGTCCCATAGAAGTTGGGGTCGGCTCTGTGAATCTTCACCAACCATGTTTCACCAAACGAGAGCACATTTTTTTTTGGAAAAGAGGGAAGGGATGCACACTCTACTGTAAGAGACTAAAACTTGCATGATTGAGGGCTTTCCTCCATCATTGTTGAATACAATACAGCTAATCGCATTTGACAATTAGGCCTAAGAGACAATAAACTATTTATATCAACAGTTTAAGCTGGTTGCGAGAACTGAACCCTAAACATTCATGTTCTGCCGCCTCAACCACAACACTAGGGCAAGGCCTTATTGACAAGTTTGTGACTTATTCTCTGGTAGAAGAAGAGTTTTAAGGGCAACATGTCCACCTACACAAAAGTGAACTACGGATAAAAGGTCTCTAGATAATCTCTTCAATGGTCAACTTGAAGCTACAGTTGGGAGCCATCCTATTAAATAGCACCTACAAAGAAGCCAACACTGCTCCATACCCAGACAAAGGCATGTTCACCTACCTTCGAATAATCTGCTGTTACCAAGCACAATTTGTTCACACAACTGCCAACTTCCACAGAGCCTTACCTCAAAATTTAAGTACAAATTACTAAAAGATATTCTCAAGTCGTACACATTTGATGAGAAGGTTGTATAATGTGGCTTAGGACATATCATTGGTAGCAACTCACGATATGAATGAAACTTCTGGCTGCAACAAGCATCCACAATGCCAGATGTGGGGCAGGCGCACTCTGACTGGTTGTCCCAAACCTATAGTTAATTAGTCTTCCAGGGTTCTCACGTCTCAACTCTCTATTCTACCATCATTATTAGCTTGCAAACATTAACAAAAATGGAATACATTCTTCTACTTGAGGGATCCAAATTACAAAACTAGCGGAGAACCACACATGTTGACCAGAAAAAAGGGGCAGAAAGCTTCAAAGAATGGTGTTACAATTGAATTAAAGTAAAATAAGTTCATCACTCAGAAGGAACATCACCAAATGACTAAATAGAAATTTTTAGAGGAAGTACTAATTTACTTATGTTGTGGGATTTTAGACTGCGGATACAAGTAGTACACAAAAAGTAGAGAGCCCATGCCAATATATGGTTTCCTAGAAATAACTCAAACATGATTGATAGAATTATTGCCACAGAATTCCACTGAAAACTGATCCGCTTTCCAAGTTAGATACAACCGTTTATGTTGAGAAGCATAACCATATAGGAAGGATAAAATGTCAAACGCCAGATTGCATTCTTTACTACATACGAAGAACGAGAAACCAAAAGAGAGATACGGATTATCCAAATTGACAAGTCAACCAAAATCTCATAATGTCATTGCATTGAGTAGACTTACAATTGAAGCATTATGAAGCTACATAATAAGGTAACCTGTAAAAAGCTCAGCAAAGATCCTAAATATGCAAAAATCCTACTATGGTCGTAAGTGAATATTGTAGAAAGATATCCAACAGTTGCTAAACAAGAATCTACACTTAATGTTAAGCAGCAAACCTCATAAGCTAACCTTATATCCAGCTTAGGGTCAGCAGCTCCAAGCATACAAATAAATCGGCTTGGGCAATGCTGCATGTCAAACAACAAGGTTGCCCATCTCATAGCACAAAAGCGCACTTCGCTTTCCTCCTTTTGAAAAAGAAGATGAATAGAATAATAAATAACAGCTTGAATCCATATTAAATACAGTCCATCAAGTTAACAGAAACAAGCATAACACTGGAACAAGAAAAAGGAATCAACAGTAAAAATATATCCTACCACTTGAGAACTTCTCAGAAGGAGCGTCTCCAGATCATTTAATACATTCTGTGGTGCATCCTGAAACCAAATAGCCATCAACGGATGTAATAAAGGACGAAGGGTGGAGACTTAAAAAATCTTAGATAAACAGATAGCATTGACAGCTTAGAATGTAGAACCTTGTAAGCAGAAGCAAGGGAATTTGTTGCTTCTTGAATGGTAAGACGAAGAAATTGAGCCTCAGATTGCAGGGCAACAAAGAGCCTTGAAGCAACATCGACTTTATCTCTGTCACAAATTCAAAAAGAAAATGGCACATGAAAAATATCTTGGAGTAAGAAACAAAATGTTGTCTCTCGATCTAGTGCAGAGTCCGAGTATAGAGCTATGGGTCAGTCCACATGCGAAATACTATGGATACAACACCTTTTAGCTAAGTTTGGTTTGAATCCTTCTTTTCCAGCAAAACTTTGGTGTGATAATCAAGTTGCTCTACATATTGCCTCAAATCCAGTGTATCATGAACGGACAAAACATATTGAGGTTGATTGTCACTTTGTCCGTAAGAAGATTCAAGAGAATGTGATTTCTACAGGCTATGTGAAGACAGGGGAGCAATTGAGTGATACATTCGCCTTTGAATGGAACTCGGGTGGAATATCTTTGTAACAAGTTGGGCATGATCAAAATCTATGCTCCAACTTGAGGGGGAGTGTTACAAACTGTACAGTCATATCTAGTATATATATCATCATCATAGACAGAGATATTTAGGGGTCTTAGATACATTTAGGAATCTTTTTATTTCCTTAGATAGATTTACTTGTACACCTACAAATAGCTCTTATCTTGGAATAACATGACAAGGAAATTGATCCATTTGGCTCTATATTTTACAAGCTACAAACAAAAGAAAGGCCTGGAGAAGGGAGGAAGGGAGGGGAGGGAGGTCTGGAGGAGAGGGAGGAGTAAAAAGCAAATACACATCAGAAAAAAGTACATACCTAAAAAGTTGAGGCATCCTCTTAGCAAGCAAGCCAATTGCTTGGAAGGCAAATGCTTTCGTCTCCCGTGAAATAACATCTGGACAAATTTGAGTAGTTAAAAATTGTATACTAAACCAATTATATCAATCTCAAAGGGCTTGCCGAACAAAGTGCATTTTATATGAGCAATAGCACCTGATTCTGATGCTGAATAACTATCAAGAGATTTCAGAATCCCAGTCAGTATAACAGGGCCCATAAGCCTCAACTGGTCCATTGTTCCCTGCATATATTGATAATAAAGTGTCAAGAGAAAATAAGTTCAATGAAATTACTTCAGTTATCAAAGAATTGGTGTATAAAGAGCGAATTGTCACTGAAAGCCAAAGACCATCTTTTTCAGTCAAATCTTGGCTTCAGCATAAGTGAAAGTGGATCTCCAACTCTCAGGTTCAATAGAAGAGGTCTATAAAATTTTGGGATCTCAAATGAATCACTAATTACCTCTTCAATCAAAATGACAGTCTATGATGGTCTCAACTTGAGGGCCTCGCCTCACATAAATCTTACCCGTGAATGGGTCCATAACAGTCAAACCTTAGACTCATATTATATTTGTTTCTTTTTTTTCTTTTTTTTTTGAGGAACGGGTAACAGTTATATTTGTTTCTTGTTGGACAGTAACTAACAACTTAATTTTTGAACACTTGATTCTCATATTGTCACTTAACATATTGACCAATGTTGGATGCATTTATGGTAAAAGATGATTAGTGCAATAAATAGGACATCATGTTACGGATGATTCTCACATTAAATAACGAGCCTTTAAGGACAACACATCTATTAAAGCATTATAAAGGAGAAAGATGAATACATGACGTTCATTGACTTGATTGTTCATAATGGCAATTGGATATTATTTGTCATATCTACGGCTACACACAAGTGCTAATGATAGGACACCTCTACGTGATCTGCTCCCATGTTTTGGTCCAACAGCAAAGGTGGTATTGTGCTAACTATGTAGTAGGCACACATGAGTTTGAACCCTAATTAGTGTACAAAATCTGATATTCAAGTGGAGAAAAAACTATGAATGGACTAATTATCCACCAAGTTCCGAAACTGAAATAAAATCTTTTAAAAAGAAAAACTCTAGTTGTTCATCACAACACGGGGAATAATTTAGTATGCTTCAGAAGAGTTATCTAGTATTGGAACTAGTAGGAATTGGAGTTTACACAAAAGATTTTCATGTACACTAGGTGCAGATGATAAATCACAGAGAGGACCAAGTCTAAGTAGATTCGGGTGACCTTATTACTTATGTCTAACTTAAGTGAAAGATTGGATGAAACCTAGAAGATTTGGAGTATAACAGCAAAAACTGAAGTTGCTTTTCCTCCACGTAGAGAGCAATCTGGGAATGCAATAGTTGGAGCAAGCAAATCTTAAACATAGGGAAAAGATTGTTACTGTAATTTTGTAAGTTGGTATTGTTCATCCAACGAGTCCAAGAAAGATGTACATTACTTATTGTTGCACTATAATGTTGTTCTAAGTAGGAAAGAAGCAGCAAGCCTTTTCTTAAATCAATTTGGAATGATAGGATGAAGAGGATGTTCCAAATGCAATGTGTTCCAATGCAATGGAAGAAAATTAAGGAACACAAAAAGTTCTTTCATGCTCCATTTATGCCTTTAGTGTAAAAATAAATCATTTTTGCATACATAATTGGATAGATCAGTTAGAAATGCATACAATTTGGCACCTTCATGGTGAACTAGTGAAATGAACTTCAACTCATCTAGTAAAGACATTCCAATCCACTATAATAATGAAAAGGAGTCTTTAATTTTCAGAAACAAATATTCTCAAGTACACTAATTGTTATCGCACTACCCACATCTTTCATTAACCTATATTGGACAATGCTTAAGCTCCTTCATTAGCATATCACAGGATTGTTGAGCTTCATTATCTTGTGAGAGATTCTTATAGGTCATGAAATCTTACATGCTTGAAGACCCAAACAGTGAATTCCATCCCCAACTGCTTCAACCTTGACGTTGTATTACTTCCTATAAAATCAAGAAGTATAAATGACTTGTCCTCTACAGTAGTAAGACTGGGCATACAAAGAAATGCAGAAAAATCCTAATCGATGTACTACTTGCAATAAAAGAATGCAGCATCTTATAACATACGAATTAAAAAATGCTTAAGTTTGAGGTAGCATAAATAGAAAATTGATACATATAGCTCTTGGCACACCCTTGTCAATTAGATTGATTGGGAGGCTTGATATATAGAAGAATTACAAAACAACATGAAATTTTATTAATTGCAACACAACTTTTTGAAACTTGGAAAATTAGCTACTTGATATAAGTTTATGTGGGTGCATTTTACATGGAAACCTTCTGAGATTTACAACCAGGAAACATTTCCTTCTGTTATAGCAGACCATTAGGAGAAAGTTAGCACCTATATGAGCAGTACGAGGGGAAGAAATAGGAGTACTTCTGTAGCAAAGAACTTGATTTTGATTATTGAACATCCTAAGAATAGACTCCTTTTAATGTGTTTTTGGTCCACCAATAAGGTTCCAATTTGTACAGAAGATTGTGTCTTTCATAGAGAAGACCCATAATTTTCTACAAAATTCTTTAACTTTGGTATATTTTGTTCTTTCCGCTATAGTTCGGGTGTGCTGAATACTCCTGTTTCGACCATGGTTTCAAAACAAAGGAAGAAATGGAGCTAAGTGAACAAATACAATCATGAAAAAAACAATGGATAATGGAAATAGGGTTAAGGTGGAGTGAAGAAATTAAGGTATACAGGAAGATGATTCTGACTCATAAACATAGTTTTCAACATCCAAATGTGAAGATATTTGTGATGCTGGACTGACTATACTAAACAATTAGTCATAAAGCAATGGTTCGTTTGATGCTGTAATTTAGAATTTTTATTTTGTCTAATTTCAAATGTTAGTCATATCCGGAAACAGTCGCGCTATGTTTTTAAACATAGAGGTCAGGCTGCGTACATCCGACCCCCCCTTACCCTGCAATGGGCGGGAGCCTTTGAGGCATTGGGGTAATTTTGTTGTTGTTGTTCAAATGTTAGTCATGAGGTTACAGTTACAAGTTGAAACTAACAACAACGTTACCCAATGAAATACTACAAAGTGGGTTCTAAGAAGAGTAGAGTGTACGAAAACCTTTCCTCTACTTCGAGGTGGTAGAGAGGTTGTTTCCTAAAGATCCTCGGCCCAAATGAAGCAAATCAAAGTAGTAGTGGAAAGGAAAAATACGGAAACAACGAAAACCATGACAACTAAATAGAAAATCAAAGCATAGCATATATGCGTGGAACCGTACAACAAGGTATGATCACCTAAATACAGTAAACAACCTATGATATAGATACCTAAAATCAAAGAATAAGGGCCTAATAGGAAGCCACCTTGGTAATTGGATTTGGTGTGATTACACTAACGGACCTATTTGGTTGGCGATGATTACTTGGTCAGCAAATAATTGTGGGTGTAATTGACAGGGGGTGATTACTCTCCATTCTTAGGGGGAGGCTGTGAATTGCTAGTAATTACATGATGTAATTACAAGCTAGTTTCTTTTTAATCTTATTTTTGTTTCTTCATTTTAATTTATTTTCTATTTCAATTATTTTATTCTTTTATAATTTCTAAAATTTTTTAATTTTATATTATTTACATTTCATTTCCTTCTCCTTCTCAACCTTTACTTCAAGTAATTTCATGCATTTTTTCGTATTATCTATTTTTTAATATAGGTAACCTTTTTTTTTTAATTTGCACTAGGTGTCCGAGTCTCTTAGAGTCCCGACTAATCCCGGGGGTGCACAAGCCCTCGGCAAGGAGTTTCCCACAAGTGCACCACGGTTAATTCAAGTTTTACCCAGTCCGATGTCCCCTAGAAATTATTTGCACCTAGTGGGTTTCGAACTTGAGACCTTGAAAGGGCACAAACCCCAAGGCTCAACTCAATTGCCACCAGGCCAACCCCTGAGGGTTTAAAGGTAACTTTATATTCACATCAAACTCCTCAACAAAACTAATGAAGTGAGATTTACAGCTCCCACGGGAAAATTTCAAAAGCCAAAACTAAGCAAAACTTTACAATCGAGCTATAAAATCCACTTAAATTTCTACCTCCCCACCAAATCCTATTTACACCAAAAATATAGCATACTCCAATTATTCGTCTTGATCTTTCGAATGTTGCTGATATTCCATCATGTGATCTTTCATTTTTTCCTTCCATAATGTCCACCAAAATGCAAGGTAGGATGCATTTCCCACCTATCCTCTTTGGATTTTCTTCTTCTGCCCACACCTTCCCATTGTCTCAGCATGTCTAAAGTCCTGGGCATTACCCAGCTAACCCCAAGTATACATAAGAACATGTCCTACAGATTTGCAGCTATTCCACGGTGTAAGAATAAGTGACTGTCAACTTTTGCCCCTTCTCCACACATGAAACACCTTGAGCAAATCTGTATACCTCTTCTTTGTAACACTTCAGGGGTTAAACATGCTTTCCTAATTGCCAACCAAGTAAAACCCCAAGACCTTGTGAGGACTCTTGATTTTCATAATTAGTTTCCAAGGTCATTGCCTTTCCAATGTCCAATTAGAATTTACGCTCCAGTAACAAGACTTCATAGAGAAAGTCCCCTTCTTGTCATTTTCCAGATTCGAGTACTAGTGCCTTTAGTGACACCTGGAAATGCATTTAGTGTCTGTAGTAGTTCTGCTGCTCCACCAATCTCCCAGTCATTCAAAGCCCTCCTAAAAATCAAATTCCAACCTTGAGGGCTTTACACCTATGAAACATAAGTCGTCTGTTGTAAGCTCAAAATAAAGATATAGTAACATGTTCTTCTATTCTCTTTCCCCAGCCATATTTCATTCCAGAAGCTAGCTTTCACCCCATCACCAATTCTAAAGGATAGATTGGGGATAAATGACGGCCACAATCTTTTTTCTATCTTCCAGATAGAGCATCCAAAGGTACCATTTGCTTCTAAAGTGATCCAACTATTGTGGAGACCATATTTCTGTGCTATGAATCTCCTCCACAAAGTAAAGTCTTCACTACAAAACCTCCATAGCGACTTCTTCAGTAAGCTGGCATTCTGCATACTCGACCTCTTTATACCTACACCACCCTGAATTTTACTAAGTGTCACTACATCCCATTTAACAAGATTATATCCAAGCTTCTCTTATTTCCCTGCCACAAGAAGACTCTTCTTAATTTGTTGAGTTGTTTCTCTATGCTTCTTGGTATTGGGAATAAGCTCCTTATAGAGGTAGGAAGTGCATCCGTCACTGATTTGATAAGAGTTATTCTACCTCCCAAAGATAGATATTGGCTCTTCCATCTTGTCAGCTTCCTCTCACATCTTTATAGTACTTCATTCCAAACTTCCACCTCTTTGTTTTTAGCACCAAGAGGCATTCCAAGGTATTTTGTTGGGAGAGTCGCCAATTGACAACCTAGGTTTTCAGCAAGCACCTGCATATTAACAACCTGGTTAACTGGGTAAAAACAACTTTTGTGCCAATTGACATGGAGTCCTGATATGCCCTCAAAGATGGTTAGAATAGCCTCAAGTGTCTTATTTAATTAACTTCTGCTCCACAAAAACCAAGGAGTCATTTGCATATAACAAGTGTGAGATCTCCATAGCATCTCCTTTATTTATATTTGCACAGAAACCTTGTATCCACCCATTCTCACTAGCTTTCCTGATCATAGAGTTGAGACCCTCCATGACTAAGATAAACAGGAACAGTGACACAGGGTCACCTTGTCTCAAACCTCTTTGCTGGAAAAAACCTTCAGGGCTGCCGTTAATAATAAGGGAAAACTTCACAATAGATACGCGGACATTAATCCAGTTGATCCATTTATTTCCAAAACCCATGTCTCTCAAATGCTTCAAGAGGAATGACCAATTACATGGTCATAGGCCTTCTCAATGTCCAGTTTGCACAAGACTCCTGGTAGCTTTTGCTTCACTCCAGAGTCTACTAATCCATATGCCAGCATTGATGCCTCCATTATCTGCCTTCCTCTTAGGAAAGCCATTTGATGTTCATCCACCAAAACTCCCATGACCACCTTCATTCTTTATGTAAAAAGCTTGGCTATAATTTTGTATACTTCACCATCAGACTTACTGGCCTGAAATCCTTCAACCTTCTGCTCCATGTTTAATAGGGACTAAAGCTATAAAAGTGGCATTAAATGATTTCTCAAAAGTTTCCTTCTGGTGAAAATTATGAACTGTTTGCATCAAGTCCTCCTTCAAAGTCTACCAACACACGTTGAAAAAACTCATGGTGAAACCATCAGGCCCTACCTTATCAACATCATATTGTCTGATTGCACTTGGCACTTCATCTTCAGTGCAAGGTCTTTGCTACCACTCTTGATCCTCTTGGGAGATTCTAGGACAGTTCACAACCTCAAAACAGGGTCTCCATAGCTCTGTTTCAGTATAGAGTTTATTGTAGAACTCAATCATATTCACCTTAATAGCTTCTGGCTCTTTGATTTCCTCTTCTCTGATTATCAGTCTATCAACACTATTATATCTCTCATGAGCAGCAGCCATCCTTAGGTAAAAGTTGTTATTATTACCTGTTTCAACCATAAGATCCTGGATTTCTGCTCCACCTAGACTCCTCAATTTTTGCCAATTCCTCCAACTCTACCAGAACTGTAGCCCTCACCATCAGCTTTTCCTCCGTCAGATGTCTTGATTCTTTAGTCAGATCAATGTTACTTAACTCAGACAACAAACTGTTTTTCTTAATGCCCAGATCCCCACATACTTGCTTAGGCCATTCTTTGAGTTTCTGTTTCAGCAACTTCAGTTTCATACTGAGCTTGTAGGCAGGGCAACCTTCCACTACAAACTCACTCCACCAACTATGAACAAGCTCCTTGAAGCCATCCACTCTGAGCCACCAATTCTCAAACTTGAAATAGGATTTATGCTTACCCCAGTCCCCACATTGTAGCATAACCGGAGTATGATCAGATGTCACTCGGGGCATGATCATCAGCCTTATATTCTTGAAGGTTTCTTCCCACTCCATTGAATATAAGAATCTGTCTAACCTAGCTGTACTGTGATGATTTGCCCCTCTGAACCAAGTGAAATTCCCACCATTTAAGTGAGGGTTATGTAATTCCATCTCCTCAATCCAGTTAGAAAAATCATTCATCACATTTGTGATACTATTGCATCCTCTTCTTTCTGTCATTAATCTAACTATGCTAAAGTCTCCACATGTGACCCATGGTCCTTCAAGTAGCTCCTTGACTGCTGCTACTTCTTCCCAGCATTCCAATTTCTCATGCCTAGTGTGAGGAGCATACACACCGGTGAGATACCAGCTAAAAGTGGTCTGGACTCCAACAAATCCACAGGTGATAGAAAATTGCCCCGTCTCTACTAAGGTTCCTTCCTATACTCTGCAATCCCACATGATTAGAATTCCACCCTTACTGCCATCAGCTTCTAAGTAGCCACACCTCATCCATCTGCTAGCCCAAAATTGCTTCAAAATGCTCTCTGCCTGCCGGCTTATTTTTGTTTCTTGAAAGCAATATATGTCTGCTTTCTACTTCAACAGTGCACTCTTGACAATATTCCTAGTATTGTTAATCCCCCGTAAGTTCCATCAAAGTACTTTTACCTTCATTTAAGGGCCATACATAGGACTCTCCCTTTGGATCTGGAACCTTCCACCTGCTGATTTAAATAGGATTGCAAGTTTTTCAGTTTGCTTTTCCCAATTCCTCGAGGTCTAGGTGTTGCATTTGTCTATTTTACTTCCTTGTCTTCCATAGCAACCTTTCTTTCATCCAACCTCATCAGTAATGCATGGAAGTCTTCTCTAAACCTCCAAAGCAACTCCACAGCAACCTTTATCTATTCCATGTTTTCTTTCATTAGCATAACTTTGTTAGTATTCTAATTTTTAAATTAAAGTAGAAGTTATTGTTGAATAAAGTTGTACACTTATGTTTTCCTTTTCTTTTAAATCATATTTATGTATATTATGTTGAGCTTTGACATAAGAGTACTATTATGTTAGATTTTTTATTTTGAATTTAGAACTTATGTTATATTTTCAATTTCAGTGTTGAGAGGGATGAAGCAAACTTTGTTGTGAGGGTTTCTACTCAACCTATCCTCAAGAGGAAGAACTTTAAATATCTAGGGTCCATCATCCAGAATAGTGGTGATATCGACGATGATGTCACATATCGTATTGGGGCAGCATGGACTAAATGGAGGCTTGCATCTGGAGTATTGTGTGATAAGAAGATACCACTTAAACTCAAAGGTAAGTTTTACAGATTGGTGGTTAGACAATCTTTGTTGTACGGGGTGGAGTGTTGGCCAATCAAAAATGCACATGTCGAGAAGATGCATGTCGCAGAGATGATGATGTTGAGATGGATGTGTGGTCACATCAGGAGTGACAAGATTAGGAATAAGACCATTCGAAAGAAGCTAGAGGTGGCTCCGGTGGCTGATAAGATGAGGGAAGCGAGACTGCGATGGTTTGGACATGTGCAGAGAAGGAGTACCGATGCTCCTGTTAGGAGGTGCGAGAGGTTGGTTTTGGGAGCTACACGGAGGGATAGAGGTAGACCGAAGAAGTACTGGGGGGAGGTAATCAAACAGGATATGGCGGAACTTGATCTCACTGAGGACATGACCCTAGTTAGAAAGAAGTGGAGGTCACGAATTAGAGTAGTAGGCTAATAAGTTGGTAGGGTTAAGTGGTTATCAGGTCATGGGGTATAGCAGGGTAGAGGAGGATGTGTTGTCATTAGTTGTTGTTTATGTGTTAATTGTATCATATTTACATATTGTCATGTGCTTTTGGTTATTAGTCATCTTTTTTTTTGTTGTTCCCTTTCTTTTACTTTTTGTCATATCTAGTTTATGCTGCTTATGAGTTTTTGAGATGAAGGTTCCCAGGAAACAGCCTCTCTACTTCTATGAGGTAGTGGTAAGGTTTGCGTACATTCTACCCTCCCCACTTGTGGGATTCCACTGGGTATGTTGTTGTTGTTGTTGTTGAGTTGATATTTCACATTGCAAGCCATTTATTTTTTAGTTGAACTGGATAGATTATCTTTTTGTCAAATTTTTTAATAATTTTATGATATTATATCTATAATATTAATATTTTTATCAAATATGCATTTCATGATGTTCAAAAGAATCTTGTATGTTTAGTTTTTATGTTTAATTTAAATAAAATATATTAATTTAAAAAATATAGCTCACTTATTTTGTATAATATTTAATTTAACATCATTTATAAAGGCCCTTATTTGTCTAATATAAAATTTTAAATTTTAGATAATTAAAATATGTTTGTAATTACATAAACAAACAAGTCATTGTAATTACTAGAATGTGCAATTACTAGGTTAGTAATTATTACCCTATTGATTAGACCAATTCCAATTACCAGATAACTTTCCAAACAGACCCTACATGAATAGATTAATAATTACGATAGACACGGTGCTCTAGACCACCACCACGCCATTGACTACATGAATTGGCTAGTAATAAAACAACACTCAACCACCTACTAACCATCTACCCTTATCCGCAGCTTTCACACCTTCCTATCTAAAAGTCATGTCACCGGTGAGCAGCAAATATGTCATATCGAACCTAATCACCTTTCTCCATTACTTTTTCGGCCTACCTCTGCGTCTCCACATCCCCACTATATCCAACCTCTCACACTGAAATTGCAAGTTGAAACTAAAAACACAAATTTACAGGTGTTAAAAGTAAAAAAGATTTGAGGCTTTGCTTTCACATTTGTTGTCCCCAACAAATAACTTTTTATATTTACATTCCAACAATCATCGTTTAGCATTTAAATCACATAAAACTCAAAAAGCCCATATAAAGCTTGATTTAAGCCAGAACAGAACCAGCAGATACATTTAACTTAAATGGTATCAATGGCAAACTTTTTTATGGTCACTTACCATTTTAAAATGATTGTGTGATGCTTCACCCTTAAACAACAACAACATTACCCCAATGCCTCAAAGGCTCCCGCCCATTGCGGAGTCGGATGTACGCAGCCTGACCCCTATGTTTAAAAACATAGCGTGACTGTTTCCGGATGACCCATGATAAGCGTCGAAAGTTGCATGGACTAACTGCTACTTCACAATTGAAAGAAGCGCAGACAGTTCAAAGAGCCATTTTGCTTTATTCCATCATACCCCAAAGCCAAAAAATAGTGAATATTTGGCTCCATCCGAGATTGATGGAAAGGTGATGCTTTACCCTTGATTTTCAAAAATCCAAATACAATACAAATACTTTGTTTTCATCTCTTATCACTTGAATGAATTGCCAACGACTTTATAGTTATTGTATTACATATGACATAAAACTCAAAAAGCCCATACAAAGCTTGGTTTAAGCCAAAACAGAATCAGCACATCCATTCAACTTAAACAGTATCAGTGGCAAACCTTTTTATGGTCACTTACCATTTTAAAATGATTGTGTGTAGCTTCACCCTTGATTCAAAAATCCAAATACAAAAAAAATATTTTTTTCATCTCTTATCACTTGAATGAATTACCAACAACTTCATAGGTATTGCATTACATATGAAAGTATATGTTTAAAACATTAGGATGTAGCAAATAAAGACAAAAACTGAAATATATAAACGGAGAAGGGCCTAAAATACCCCTCAACATTTGAATTGGTATAAAACTACCCTTCATCCATCCTTCGGCCCCCAAATATCCATGACGTCAACATTTTGGCTCAAAAATACCCTCGATATTAACCTATTAGCTCATATTTGCCCTTATTTTTAACAATTCCCTTAAAATAAAATCATTAAATATTTATTCATTATATTGCCTAATCTGATTGGTCCAAATTTAATCTTTCTCAAATAAATTAATAAAATCATACTTGATTTATATTTTGACCTAATACGCTTGAAAATAATATTCAAAATTTATTAATTTCATAATATCTTCCTATTAGCCTATATTAAATCAATCCTCCATTTATTAATCCGATTCATAACTGGGGATTCAACTAAATGCATACTTG
Organism: Solanum ossicruentum; assembly: GCA_025774065.1. Taxonomy (NCBI): domain Eukaryota; kingdom Viridiplantae; phylum Streptophyta; class Magnoliopsida; order Solanales; family Solanaceae; genus Solanum; species Solanum ossicruentum. The sequence goes on from JAOTQR010000007.1 coordinate 17,109,432, forward strand.
CCCTGTTCATCTAGAAAAAGATTATTATTTTTCAAAATAAAATTTTCTATCAATTATCTAATTGTCTTGTTCATTCCAGTTTTTAAATCTCTTATTCTTAATTAGGATATCCGGGACTAAAACTTGAAATAAATTTTCTTCGTCATATTTCTTTAATCTGTATTATTATCATGGTGGGTGGAAATGGGAATATGAGAAAAGGTTATTTTCATTATTTTTATTTTGAATTTCGGATGCACACAAAAGAAAAATGTTTATATATGTAAATAGTTGCTTAAATGAATCACATTCTATTGAACTTATTTTATATATATATATATATATACGAATATCATCATTACTTTCCTCCTTTTTCTTCCTTGTTTAGGTTAAAAAAAAATTAAATGATGGACGAGATCCCAAAAGAAACAAAAAGTGAAAGAGGGGGTAGAGGTGGAGTGGGGATGGGGTTAGAGGGGTTGGGGGCATGAGTGCAAAAAGTAGATGACTAACCTCTTTTTATTTATTTTCAATTTAGTATAGAATCCAAAATCAAGCCAACCATAGGAGACCATCTATTAAGATATTTCAAATTATTTTGACAAAAGGGGCCAAAAATGCCCTCATACTATGAGAATTGGTACAATATTGTCCTCCCCATCTTATGAGTGTGGGTTGTTAGAAATAAAGGTATTTTTTAGCCAAAAGGTTGAGGTTGGGGGTATTTTTAAACCAAAAGGCTGACATCAGGGGTATTTGCGGACCGAAAGAAGTACAGAGGGTAGTTATGTACCAAATTTAAATAGTTGAAGGGCATTTTACACCCTTCTCCATATATAAAGACTTTACTATTTAAACCAAATATTGTTACAAGAAAACCAAAATATGGGAAGTGAAACGAACATGAAGCGGGGGCTCTACAATTGTTCCAATTTCCTTTTATGGATTTTAATATCTACTGAGTTATCGGAAAAAAAAAACTACTTCCACTATTGCTAGTGGAGAATAATCTCTTGTCCTATATTATTAGATGGCAACTCATGCATGAGGAGCCCCTTTGTATTGTCGAGAATCAGGTGTACAGATTATATTTTTGCATACACAAAGTAATCAGTGGATCTTATGAAGATTTAAGGCAATAGCTATTACAAATTAAAGGGCAAGGTTGCTTATTATAGAGGTATCTAAAAACCAAAAGTGAACCCCATGGGCCAAAGGAAAGGTTACGGCAACTGAACCAGACCAAGCAAGAAAAATAATCTTAAAGCACAAACATATATACCCTCCCTTTGTCCCAATTTATACAACATAGTTCGAATTTCGAGAGTCAAACAAGAAAATCTTTGACCACAATTTATTCATATGCCCTTTAAATAATTTAAATTGGTAATTCTTGTGATTTATAAATTGTATGCCCGAATGCAGAGTCAAAATAAAAGAAGTTTGACTCTCAAAATCTGAACTGTGTATATAAATTGGATTGGAAGAGTACTTCATTCAGCCCACTCTATAGAAAATCATAAACATAAGGGAAAAACATTTAATACCCATATCAGGAGCAAAATAATTTAAGGACACATCACACAATGGTAAGCACAATCCTCTAGACAAGTAGAAATCTCAGTGTAGGAGTCTGTATGAGCTTAAATCCTACATTTCGTGTGTATAAAAGAAACTAAAATACCAGCACACAATCTTGAAGAAACAATGCAACCCATAAATGAAGTATTGGACATTTTAATGGTCCCGTTTTAGAGATGACTCTAATGCTTTACAAGATGTGATAATGGTTTACGAGCATATCCCAGTTCTACACCAAAGAGAGGATATTTACCATATATGCAGCCAAAAATACACTGTAAAGTCAACGGAAAACTGTTTGCTGCAGTTATTGATCGGCAAAAGATAGACATCAGTTTTGCTCTCAAAGATGGATTTCCAGGGCTAACTCTAGACTCTGGTGGAATTTGGTCAGTTCCAGCGGTACCTACAAAAACAGCTACACCGTTAGCATTATCTGCATTTGACAGAGCAAAACAAGTTCTTACTCACAAAGCCATATTCATCAGAAATAAAAATTGAAGCAAGAAAAGACAAAAACATTAAGAAATAATTTTCAATAACACCAGTGACTGAATTGTGCCAAAAACCTCTGTAGATATGTTCCTCTCACAGCAGTTGCAGGTCATGGTGGAAGTGGGAGTTGACTAACCTGTTAATAACTAGACTAGTTCCCTTTGTTGTGTGACACTTTGTCGGACATTGCACTTAAGGGGACAAAAAACTTACCTTCACAAGTTGTTTCTACTTTCTGAATGATCTATTTATATGGTAGAAATGTTACTACTTTCTTAAAGGAACTGTTCCTATGGTAGTAAAGATATTTGAAGTGAGCTAAACGTATTTATATTTTAATGTTACAGAAATGATAGTTTGCCTTCTAGTATTGGAAGTAGATCCGCTTCCATAATTGTTGCATTCGTCAACATGTTATTAGGAAGAAAAGATTTGCCTACAATTTTTTATTCTGCTGAATATTTGATTGTTAATCAATGCAGACTTAGCTAAAGATAGGGCATAATATAATGGAGGAAAAAGATCATATAGGTTATATCTATTAGTGGGGGTGATTTACTCTTGTTAGAAAACTTTTAATATTATTACTATAATAATAATTTTAATATATTTATCTTATTTTCACTTTGTTTTTGTTTGGTGATGATGACATGAGTTGAGCCTAATAGTTGACCCAAACTTGGGTAGTTGTTGTGAATATTTGATAGTAAAAGTCTATAATACATAGTTTAAGCTAAGGAATACATAACTATTAATGGTTTGAACCAAGATTATTGTTGTGCATATTGTTGTTTGTTCATTGTGTTGAAACGGATTAATATTGTGCAGAACTATTCTACAAGAAAACAGATAAAGCTATCATTTCAAATAGCACATCGTGTTTTGGGTTCTTTTTTTTTATGACAAGGAAAACCCGCAGTCGTTACCCTTTAGGTGTGCACAGGATAAAACCCCAGCTCCTATGCAATAGCTCGCAAACCACACAAGAGAGGTAACCCGCACTCGACAAGCTCGACCCAAAAGGCAAACTCTTTGCTTTCGCTGCCAAGGTGTTTCGAACTTGAGACCTCCAATATAGAAGTCCCAAACCCAAACCACTGGGCCACCCCGAAGGGTCATGTTTTGGGTTCTTAGAAGTGTCTACTTTCAGTTCCTTGTTAATCTAGAAGCATTACTTTAGAAAAGAAAACATCACAATTAAGACTATGAAGCCTTATCATTCCTCCTAAAAAACATCCCGTTGTAACAAGTTTAAGATGAATGGCCCATACAAGTGTTGACACAATGGAAGGTGGTGGAAAACCAAAAACACCACTATGCCTTATGGAGAGAGGTGATATGGGAGAAATATGGCACCATGGAAGGGGAGTGACGAACAAGAAATACTATTATACCTAGAGTAAAGGGTGTGGCCAAGTAGTCAATGAAGTGGGTTGAGCACCATAAGGATTCGAGTTCAAATTTCAGCAGAGACAAAAACACTAGGTGATTTCTTACCATTTGTTAGTCTTGGTGGATAGAGTTACCTAGCATCGGTTGCTGGCGGAAGGTGGCAGGTATCCCATGAAATTAATCGAGGTGTGTACAAGCTAGCCCGAACACCATATATAGGAGCGGGATTCTCTAAAAAGCCAAGGTCGTGGGTGGCCAAGAGGGCCCACTTGGAGACTTGGGCTATGCCATTTGGATGTGAACTTTAGGAAAAGGGGTCGGAAGAATTTAATGTTTGTCTCTCAATGAGTGGGGGTTAACATCTACGAGATTGTGGTGCAAGAACAACATGTTGAGAATCACTTTCCTAAACATCTATAGTATTGACAATGAAGTCCAACAGGTCCGATGATTCCATGTGCAGCGCCTAATTTGAGATCTTAAATCTTGAAGTAACTTCGACGAGTTGGAGATAATAGAGCTTTCAAAGTTTACTTGAAATGTCTATAAACAAATCTTATCGACAGAGAATCAAAATTCTCGAGGTTGGGTGTTGGAAGCAATGAACAGGTTCTTGGATTAAAGTATTTGTATGTTGCTAGCCAAAAAGAAATAGTTTTTTCGTCATATATCAACTTGGATTCCTAGGGCGAAAAAAGAAAAAGGGTGTTTTTTTCGAGTGTTTAGCTGATGATTGAAAACATGAGAACGAGGAGGATCACATACGTTTGTTGATGCTTTGGGTAAAACTCGGAAGAGGATGTGATTCATCTCTTGCTACATAGTCAAACATGATGCAGCATCACGTCTATGGTGGAAAAGTTAAAATGGTTCAGGATACAATTAATTATGTCGGATACTATGAAGAATGAACTCTTTCGTAGGACCTTAGAGGGTGGAAGAGAAGATGTCGTGCATGGGGTATTGCTCCGTTAGCACTTATAATGTAGAGAATACATAGAGAAAGAACTATGAGAGCTTTTGAAGCAAAAGAGCTTGATCCTTATACATAGCTACACATGAGGAGAAGCTTCGTGTTTTGATGTCGTTATAGTGTGACACAGTTTGCATTCCTTATTTCACTTCTGGAGAGAGGTAGAGAAGAATAAATAGTTGCTAGGACAATTTTCCTGTTGTCTTTGTTAGTAGTGAAGTTCTCCTTTGTTGGAAGTTCAGATGTGCTTTCTGACATTGCCTTCACCTAATACCCTTGAGGTTGATGAACAACTTGATCTTAGAAGTAGGATTACTTGTATTTTCAAACCATCTTGAATCTCTCCTTCCAAATGCTCTAATAAATAGTTGATAGGACAAATTTTTATCGATCTCTTTTAGTAGTAAAGTTTCCCCTTGTGTTCCTAACAAAAGTACATATTTTCTTCATGAAAATGCCCACCTAATACCCTTGAGATTAATGAACAAATCACACCGTTGACCAGTCACATTACAATGTAGAAAACTAGAAATAGATGGTTGATTATCTCTGCCTTTTGGTCAACCCAAATAACACCTTGAAGGCTTGAACAGATTCGTATTCCCCTTTTTCATAGGGTTTCCTAGTTTAAGGGGCAGCTTCTCTGGCTACTAACCAAGTAAAGCATGTCATTTTGTATGTTATCTTTTCACTCCAAATATGCTTCCAAGTTCCAAGGCCATAAATTGTGTTGAATTCCCTCTTAGTTCAATTTTTTATATGATGAGTTAACTGTTTCTGTGTTTTTGCCAGCTAAGTGTATGTCCCCACTCCTGTAGTCCTCTGCATCTCACCGGAATATTAGGGGCATTTATCAATCATATAGAGGTCTTCTGAGGGTGAGGTTTCAGCCTGTCCAGATCAAAGCTCCTTCATTGCAGCCCCCTATTGTTAATTCAAATAATCCGTAAGAAATAACTGCTTGAGGGTTCCTTCCCAACTACTTGCCCTCCCAAAATAGAATCTCTCTCCATCCTTTACATTAAAACTCAGTTTATCAGTAGAGTTCATACACAGGTTCTTTGTAACTCTCCACAAATTGATGCCAAAGGATTGTTCACCTCTAGCCATCAAAAAACTTTCATTTCTATGTGTTGCCTTTAACACCTCACCCCATAGTGCTTGTTCCTCCCTAGTAAACCTCCACCACTGTTCTGCTTTCTCAAGTTTCTCACTCTTGAGCCCCCCTTTATGTTTGATAATGGTCAAGAGTTTCCCATTTAACAAAATGGCATCCTCATTTCTCTTTATTTCTTTGCTAAAAAATTTTCTTTGCAAGGTTTCAAGCCTCTTTACTAAACTTGTAGGTATACGGGAATAAGGACGTCAAGTAGGTTGGAAGAGCATCCAGAACAGAATTTGAGTGCCAGTCTACTGCCCAAGGAAATGTAGTGTAATTTCCATCTTGCTATTTTTTTCTCACACCTTTCCAACACTCCAGTCCAACCGTCTCTTTATTTGCTTTCACCTCCCAAAAGCATCTGAAGATAGATAGTCTATAACACCAACTTCCCTTCCCAGTATAGTTGTCATATGTTGTAAGTTTGGCACCGCATTAACTGGAAAGTTTGACTTTTCCTCCAATTAATATGGAGCTCATATATGGCTTCAAAAAGGATAAGAATGACCCATACAACAACAACATACCTAGTCAAATCCTACAAGTGGGGTCTGGGGAGGGTAAACGCAGACCTTACCACTAACTTGTAGAGATACAAAGGTTGTTTCCGGAACACCCCCAACTCAAATATATCAATAAGAATGACCTATAAATACTTTAATTGGCTCTCTTCTACATCATCATCTGCAATATTGAATATGAGTAATTTCCAGCTTGTTAATTAGATAGTTTGCAACAATGAAACCCCAAATCCATCCATTGCCCTGTGCAGTTTTTATCCTATTGTTCAAATCTCTCATAACTAGTACGAATAGAAAAGGTGACCACAGCACCTTTTATCAATCCTCTTTGAGAAGGAAAGAAACCTCCAGCCTTCAGGAGATACCATTGATTGAGATGGAAAATCTGACAGTTACTTGTGAAAACTTGATCTTATCCCTAGAGCATCTTCAATTCAACAAATACTCCTCAATCCCAAGTTCTCAACCTACTAATATCTATCACCCCTTGAGCCTTGATTACTTTGACAAAATGGTATCTCTACGAGTCGCAATATAAGATTACAGCCCCGAGTTTAGAAACAACTTACCATACCTCCATGATGTCAGAGCTTAGCTGGAGTCGGATCAACCTTTTTTGTAAAGGAACAATGTCTTTATCATGGGCCTCTCCCAAAATTTCAAATGATGCTAGTTTTTGGAGGTAGACCCCATTTACCATTTGAGATGTCAAATTTTACCACTTCTCTTCACCAGTAACTCAGAAAATAGATCTAGGATTCTCTTATTATGTAACAGAAAGTTGAGGGTGACGCAGACACGTCGATGCAAGGGCATTTTAGTAAAAATGTTAAAATATTTCTTTAATTTACTTTAATTTAATTAGTTATACAACTTTATTAAAATTATAGGACCCACTTTAGCTCTAGCTTTTAGTTTTAAATTTATATTCTTTGATTGTAGCTTTATTATTTTCAATGTTAATAATATTTGTGTATATTTTATAACTGCTTTGAGTAAAAAATTAACAATCAGTGATGAAAAACATTTTAATTATGGATATCTCAATAGACCTCTTCACATTAGATTTCAAGTATTTATTTTGTACTTAATGAAATGATCATCATTTAGTTAATATCACATATTGGGCCCATGCATAGCATGAGCTTTTCACGACTAGCTTGCTAATAAAACTAAAAACCTAAGCCTAAATATAAAAAATCAGAATGATCCCTAAAATTATAAGCTAACATTGATGGTGGAGGTTAACCGAAATCCCACAAAAACCAAAGAAGTTGAATTAAAGAACAAGGTCAGTGGAGCTAAAGCACATGCAAGAATGATGCCAGAAAATTGCACTTTCTGAACTACGAAAAAACTAAAGGAATTAAAACAGCTTTAGATTCTGTGCCAAAGGATAAGCGACAAAGAAACGGAAGATAAGCGACAAAGAAACGGACTTTGGGCATAACTCAACCCTAAATGCTAGCTCATGAGGGAGGATTACCCAAGACCATATGAGGAGTTCATGTTCCTATCCCACAAATGATGTGGGACTCGAACACCCCACCCCACCCCCCACGCCCACGACTGGACATATAGAGCATGGACACTATAAGATGAGAGGTCCAACATAAAAAACAATGAATTTGGGATGGGTTTGGCTTTGATATCACGATAAAGAAATGGACCTCATGCCTAACTCAACCCCAAAAGCTAGCTTATAACGGAAAGATCCCCCAAGACCATATAAGGAGTTCATGTTCCCATCCCACAAACAATGTGGGACTCTACCAACCCCACACACTCAAGACTTGAAATATGGAGGATGGACAATATAAGATGGAAACCCAACATCAATAATGAATTGGGATGAATCTAGCTCTGATATCATGATAACGAAATGGACTTTGGATCCAACTTAACTCCAAAAGCTAGCTCATAAGAGATGGATTGCTTAAGACCATATATAGAGTCCATGTTCCCATCCCACAAACAATGTGGGACTCTAACACACCTGCACGCCCACGATTGGACATCCAAAGCGTGGACAATATAAGACTGGGGCCAACATCGGAAACAATGAACTGGAATGGCCCGACTATGATACCATGGTAAATAAATGGACCTTGGACCTAACTAAATCCCAAAAGCAAGCTCGTGAGGGAAGGATTATCCAAGAACATATTAGGAGTCCATGTTCCCCATCCACAAACGATGTGGGACTCCAAATTAACACAAAGCTCAGAAGAACGGAATTGGTGTTGTTGACCCAATTCTACTACAAGCAAGGATTTCTACAAATCCTTAGTAAATAATGTAAAATTGATGAATAATCTCCGCAAACTTTTGCAGTTACCATTATTTTATTTTTTTTGGAAACTGGTAACTTTGAATTACCATTATATATTATAAAGTTCAAGATGCCGAAAACAGTCTATCAGGAAATTGCAAGTATAAGAAATCCGCTCTTCCAATTCCATGCAAAGATAACCTAACAGAGATTTATTTTCTATCAATTCCAGCACCAATAAGATATAATCAATCACCGGCATCACAAAAATCAGGGTAAAACAAGTTGCATTCTAATATAATGTATATCATACCATTAAATAGCAGAAACAGTTTGCTCATGAGGTTTGCATCCTCCAAATTCACACCAGAAGCATTCTTCTTGTGAAGCTCCTCTCCTCTCTTAACAATAGACTCTTGACTTTCAAATAAAACCAAAGAAGCTGATGTTATTTGACTGAAATCAGAAATGGGAGCAAAGACATTCTACTACCTAAAACAAAACCTAAACACATCAGGTTCCGCAGAATCAGCTTCGAAAGAAACACAAAAATACCTATCTGCAGACGCAGCCACATAGAGGGGATAAACAAGTTCTGTAGACAGTTCCATGGCTTGAATAATATTCAAGATTCCTAACTGCATAATGAGAGATAGACCAACAATATGTTTTCTTCAGATAGTCAACAGAGATGGGCAAAAATCTATCCATGTAATGTTTACAGCATGGTACATTAAGCTACTGAATCACCTTCACATTTGTTAAATAGTCACTTGTCAATTGTCGTTTCCCAGTAACACGGTCACATTGAGTAATTGAAAGTCCGGCAGGGCAAGCGCCGCTGTATTCATAAATTTTATTTAACAACAAATTAGTCAATTAGCTTCTCAAATATCAAAATTACCAAACTAATTATACTCGTATAAACTCTGTCCAACCTTTGAGAAGTTGGTTGATATAAAACCGTGTGAAGGCAAAATTCAAGAAATATCTTGCGGTCTGACAGATCACCAGATTTTCTATACTTCTCTGCTATTTCATCACTTATTTTAACAGAATGACATTCCCCAATCACCTGAAAATCAGAAAAGATTTGATCTAGAACTTAACACAGACATGATCAACATGTTTATTGTCTTGTGAATAGAATCCAATGTGATTGATAAAGAACATTCTAACAACTTATCAAAGGATCTTCACTAAAGTAATCAGTCTGAAAATTTTTACACGTCTCAAAGAGCATTTTGAGAGGTACAATGCAGAAAAATGCTGAATCCAGTATAAGCATCATATGGACTTCATTATCTACCAATTGTAACAAAATGAATTCTTTACATGTTTAACTGGTTCAAAGCATTGAAACCATTGTACACAGAAATCATTTATCACGCAAATGTTCTCCGGGAACTTTTCCTGACAACTTAACGGCATTTACAACAAAACTTCTAATCTGAAAAAATCTTTTGCTATTGCTTGGACCATTACCTAATAGAAACTCACTGACCCATAGTTGGTCTTTTCCTCAATGCTATACATGCTTGGTAACATAATACTAGCGAGATGCCAGTCATCAGACAGATATATAACCCCTGTGGATATTCTTCCATCCAAAGCTAATTTTATAGTAACAATATTCCCTAAGAAGAAAGCAGAGCATAGAAAGCATAAACAAACATAAGCCAAGGACACGCAAGAGGATGTTTGGCTGTCACAAAAGAGCAGCAAAAATGAGAGAAAATAACTTTTATGTATTCCTAAGAAAGAAATTCATCCCTTAGTTTCCGTGTTTCCAAGCGATGGCAGATTTACTTCCTCCTAGCAAAACTCACAAGAAAATGTGGGAAAATCTCCTCCACTCCATAACAAGTCGTTTCTTTTTATTGCTACTTCTTTTCTCTTTTTTTTTTTTGGAGAAGGCAACATTTTTTATATAACTATTTGTTGCATAAAAACCACTTTTGTCCATAATTACAAGGGAATATATGAAAATGTACTAAGCTGCAACCTACCTACAGACTAAGTTGCTTAGACTCGGGTGCAAGTATCTGACACAGATTCAGGGGTCGGCTTCAGCAAAATCTAAATTATAAATACTAGAGTGCGGACCTAGGTATGGATAAGGGTGCTAGGATTTGGCTAAAAAGTTCAAAATTATTTTTTTTATGACAAGTGGAACCCGCAGCCGCTACCCTTTGGGTCCACACAGGATAAACCCTCGCTCCTATGCAATAGCTCGTAAACCACACAAGAGAGGTAACCTACACTAGGCAACCTGATGCGACGAGCTCGACCCAAAAGGCAAACCTCTTGCTTTCGCTGACAAGGGGTTTCGAACCTGAGACCTCCAACATGGAAGTCCCAAACCCAAACCACTGCTTACATGCATTTTACAGAATTCAATCTTTCATATTCCAAGATAGGCATTAAAAAAACATAAAATACTTCCTCCGTCTACTTTACTTGTCCTTTATGAACTTGGCATAGGAATGAAGTAGTAAATGATAGGGTAACTTTACCAAATTACCTTTGAATATAATTAAAAAAAATGCCTTGAAAAATATAATAGGGAAATGACTATAATTAATGATAAAGGTAAATTAGGAACAAAGCGTAAAATTATCTCTTGATTTCATAAAGTGGACAAGTATTGTTGAATATCCCAAAATAGTAGAGAGGGATAAATAAAGATGGACAGAGGGAGTAATTGTCAAAAAATTAACATGTGAACAATTAATTTAGAAATTGTCCCTCTTTTTTTATGAGAAAGAAAACATTTCTAAATAGAAAATATTGACCAAGAGGAAAAGCTAAAAACGGATTGAAGGTATGCCATTTTTCTTGTCTTAAATTTGTTCTATCTTTTATTTTAAGAAATCAAAATCTCAATTCCCCCTCCCCCTCCCTCCAAAAAAATTTTGTCCAGTCAAAGTATCAGGGATGTGGGTAGACTGAACCCTATAGTTCGACACCCCAAAAAAAGGAAGAGTCCGCGAAACTTAGCTTACAGAGACATGGAACATCAACAAAAGATTCTGCCTCTGATATATTTATGTTTACACCAAGAAACACAAAAGAGCTAGGCACTTCACTTTTTTATAACTGCATCTTTGTCAATCATCATGAACTAATAACAGCAACAATAACATTCCCAATGAAATCCCACTAAGTGACATCTGGAAAGGATAGAGTATACACAAATCTTATCACTTTCTCGTGGAGGTAGAGAGGTTGTTTTCAAGAAACCGACGACTTAAGTGCATCAAACCCAAGTAAAAACAGGAAGAAAACAATGAAGAAAGCATAACAATTAATAAGAAAACAGTGTAAAGTCTATAAGGAAGAAACAATAACAACAAAATAGTGTAATAATTGAAATACAATCAATAACATATGGCAAGAATTACAAGGATACAACTAGTACTACAACAGGTACTAGCCTAAACCTTCGTATTGTAGGACAACATTCTGCACCTACTAACCTTCTACCCTAATACGCGATCTCCAATCCTTCCTATTTAAAGTCATGTACTCAAGTAATATAAAATAACGTCATGTCATATCTAATCACCTCTCTAATATTTTGCCAGCCGACCTCTACCCCCTCCGCGTACCCCCTACAACAAGCCTCTAGTACCTTCTCACTAGAGCATCGATGCACCCCCTTTGCACATGCCTAAATCATCTTAGTCTTGCTTTCCTCATCTCGTCCTCCACAAAGGTCACTTCCACTTTCTCCTAAATAACCTCATTCCTAATTCTATCACTACTAGTATGCCCACACATTCATCAACATCCTCATCTCCGCAATATGCATCTTCAAAACCTAGATTATGGTATCTTCACTTCATCCACACCACACCAATGTGATGTGTGACATCTTATCATACAAGACTCAAAAGGCAAGCCTCCATTCGTCATGCCACTTCAATGCGATATGTGACATCATCATATATGTCCTCAGTACATTGGATTATGAAGCCAAGATACTCAAAACTCTCTCTTGGGAATAATTTGTGTGGAAAGCCTTCCACATCCATTTAATCTAATACAACACTGAATTTGCACTCTAAATATTTCATTTTGGTCCCACTCAATCTAAACCCTTTGGACTCTAAAGTTTGTCCCCAAACCTCCAACCTAGTATTAACTTTGTCTCATGTCTCATCAATCAGTACTATGTTGTCCGCAAATAACATAAATCATGGAACCTCCTTCTGAATAGGCCACATCAACCCATCCATCACCAAGGCAAATAGGAAAAGACTAAGAACAAATCCTTAATGTAGCCCCATCTCTACTGGAAAGTGTTCCAAGTCTCCTCCCACCATTCTAACCTGAATCTTGGCTCCATCATACAAGTCTTTTTATCGCCATAACATAAATCAACAGAACACCTCTAGCCTCCAAATATCTCCAGAGGACAACCCTCGAGACTTTGTTATAGGCCTTTTTAAGGTAGACAAACACCATATATAGGTTCCTCTTTCTTTCCCTGTATTTCTCCACCAATCTTGGCACAAGATAGATGGTTTTAATAGTCGATCACCCCAGTATGTATCCAAATAAATTCTCAAAAATGAATACCCCTCTCCTCATCCCCATCTCCACCACTCTCACTCATACCTTCATAATGTTCTTTACAAATTTGATACCCTTATAATTGTTACAAATTTGATATCACCCTTGTTCTTTGTACAATGAAATTATTGTACTCCACCTACATTTGTCGAGCATTTTGCCATCTTAAAAATAGCATTAAACAACCCAGTCAAACCTTCATAGTGTGGTTTAGCAATTTAATATCCCTACAATTATTGCAATTTTGGATATCACCCTTGTTTTTGTACGATGAAATCATTGTACTCCACCTCCATTTGTCAAGAACTTTTGATATCTTAAAAATAGCATTAAATAACCCAATCAACCAATCCATACCTACCTTATTTGTGCTCCTCCAAAGTTCCAACAGAACCTAATCAATTCCAATCACTCTTCTCCCGCTCATCCTACTACTAGCACATTTGGCCTTCTCAACTCTAAAACACCTACAATGCCCTAAGTCCCAAAATCTTTCAGAGTGTACCAATTCAGCCAACACAATGTCCCTATCCCCTTTTTCGTTTAAGAATTTGTGGAAGTATACTTGTCATTTTTGCTTAATGGAGGTCTCTTCCACCAACGCCTTACCTTTTGTACTCTTGATGCACTTCATTTGATCCAAGTCATGAACCATACTCTCTCTCGCTTTCACAAGCTTATACAATTTCTTATCCCTACCTTTATCCCCTAGCTCAACATACAAGCATTCGAAAGTTGTCGTCTTAGCAGCTATAATCGCTAACTTAGCTTTTGTCTTCGTCATCTTATAGACTTCCTTAAGTGTCCGTTTCTCTTTCTCATACACACACTCCGCCAACTTTGTACATGCAACCTTCTTTGCTTCCAATTTACCTTGGACTTCTCCATTCCACCACCAATCTCCTTGGTGTCCACCATACCTTTAGATACCCTTAGTACATTTGTATCTACTTCCCTAATGCAATTGGCAATATTAACCCATATGTTGTTCACATCCTCATTACTACTCCATGCCACCATACCGATGAAAATCTTCTCGGAGTTTGGAATACTTCTCACTACCTTGTCCAAATCCTTGCAAAAGAGTTTGGCCTCCTCATCCAGGCTCACTTGAGTCACATAAACACTAATAATGTTCAAATTAAGCCCACAAACAAGCTTTTTGTCCAGATCCTTCCAACAAAGCTTTTTGGCCTTCTCATCCAGTCTCACTTGAGGCACATAAACATTAGTAGTGTTCAAATTAAGCCCACAAACGACTAGCTTAATTGTCATATCCTACCATTGATCATCCAAACCTCCACAACTCACTCCCTTAGGTCCACATCTACTAAATGCCTACTCCATTTCTATCTCTCAAGCCTCTTGAGTACCACAACTTAAACTTGTCCACATATTGTGCCTTGGTACCTACCCATATAACCTTCTGGACATAAGCAATATTTATCTTCTCTTCTTAAGAATCTTCGCTAGCTCTACGGACTCCTTCATAAGCAATCATATGTTCCACGACCCTACTATCAGCTCTAGAGACCCCGTAACCCCCTTCACTACTTCTCATCGCCACCAACCTCAACCGAACAAATGCCCCTAGTCCACCTTCATTTCACCTAAAAATATAAACTAGACAAGATATAAATGAAACAAGAATCTACTAAAAGCACTGAATCAAGATTAGAGTTTTTGACCAATTAACAATACTAAAAATCAAAGAAAAGCAAGAAATAATAAAATGGATAAACAGAAGCATCCAGCTCTAAAATATGTGTACACCCAGTATATTAACACGAGAAACCACAAGAACTCTGCAACATGTGGTGCTATGGATCAAGAAACAAAGGGCAGAGTTAAACTGAGAGCAAAATGAGATCAGCAATTAGACAAGAAAGATATATCGTAACGTCAAATCTGAAAAATAACTCTTAACTCTGCATATGGCACGGGAAACAAATCTGACAACCAAAAACTAAAGGCAACCTGCATATTGTAATTCAATAATTTTTCCTAGAAACAATATTGTCCTTGATAATATATATTCATTTTACTTTCTGAATATTGTTAGAACAGGAATAGGATTACATAGTCCTATTTAGAGTTGGAATAGGAATGGTATTGTTTCCTAGTTGAATTTGGATTAGGTTGTAGTGTCTATAAATAGGGTCTTTATGTAGCAATGTAA
Organism: Solanum ossicruentum; assembly: GCA_025774065.1. Classification (NCBI taxonomy): domain Eukaryota; kingdom Viridiplantae; phylum Streptophyta; class Magnoliopsida; order Solanales; family Solanaceae; genus Solanum; species Solanum ossicruentum. The sequence goes on from JAOTQR010000007.1 coordinate 17,124,561, forward strand.
ATACACACGTAAACAAACACAATTCAATAATATTTCTCCCCATATTTCTCACATGGTATCAGAGCATTGGTTAGAAGAAAATCAGTCAGAAGAAAACCAGTCAGTTCTGGTATGCATCATTTCTTTGTTTTGTGAGTGTTATACAAAAACAACACCACCACGAGGTGCGGAACACTCAGGCGAGAAAACCCCAGTAAGCTCCTCTGAGTTTCAGTTGTTAACGCGTCCTCACGCACCGCATGCAGTGTCAGATCTTCGTCTCCACGCGCCTCACACGCCGACGCGTGTGGCTATTTCCGGCAAGTTTTTTGGTTGATTCTTTTTCCAGCAGGGTCGCCTCTCCATTCTGAGGCTACTCGTGCAATTGTTTCGCAGATTCAATCGCCGAAACTAGGGTTCCAACAATTTCAAGCAGTTTCCAGCGACTGCTCACTGTTTCCAGGCAATTTCCCAGCCAATTTTTTTTGCTAATTTTTTGACCAATTTTCCTTTGGCTACAAAAGTTTGATTTTAAAGATGTCCTTTAGGATAGATATGTTTGGCTCCAAAAGTACAGGAATAGGAAGTTCTAATTCTATGATCACTTCAGAACCATTAATGGGTAGTTCCAACTACTTAGCATGGGCTTCCTCGATTGAATTATGGTGCAAAGGTTAAGGTGTTCACGACCACTTAACAACCAATGCTTATGTGGTAGATGAAAAGAAAAAGACTACTGAGGAATCTACAACAGCCAAAGCACAATGGGAGAAGGTTGATGGTCAATTGTATAGTCTCATGTGGCGCTCTATTGATTCCAAGTTGATGCCCTTGTTTCATCCATTCCAGACATGTTATTCAGTTTTGGGAAAAGGCTCGTGCTTTATATACCAATGACATATCTCGATTTTATGATGTGGTATCTTGAATGACCAACTTAAAGAAATATGAATCCGATATGTCTACATACTTGGGACAAGTGCAGGCAGTCATGGAGGAATTTGAAACATTTATGCCAGTCTGCGAACGTCACAACACAACAAGAGCACAGACAAACATTGTTTTTAGTCCTTACACTTGCTGGACTTCCTGCTGATCATGATTTTGTGCGCGACCAGATCTTAGCTAGCCCTACTATCCCTCCAATGGATGAATTATTCTCTCGTTTACTTCGTCTTGCTGCACCGCCCAGTCATAAAGTAGTTTCATCACCCACGATTAACTCCTCTATTCTTGCATCTCAAACTACGGATAAACGAACATCTACAATGGAAACCCACGAGGAGGAGGTCGTTCTAGAAGATCTCGCTCTAAGTGTAGTTATTGTCACAAGGCTGGACACACTCATGACATATGTTATACTTTGCATGGTCCACCCCGCAGTTATGATCCTATTGTTATAAAGAAATATAATGAATCCCTTCGAAATCGAGCAAATAAGCAAATTGTTGCTCAGCCTAATGTTTTTGTTGCTCCACCTGACCGATCATCCAATAATGCTCATATTGCTCAAGCCGAGTATGATGAGTTCCTTCAGTATCGAGCAAGTAAGCAATTGTCTCCACAAGCAGCATCGGTTTCTCAACCTACTGTTCCTGTTGCGGGTAATCCTTTTGCTTGTGTTTCACAGTCTAGTACTCTTGGATCATGGGTTATGGACTCATGCAATTCTGATCATATTTATGGCAACAAAACACTTTTGTCAGATATTGTTTACTCACAATCCCTTCCTGCTATTACTTTGGCCAATGGGATCCAGACAAAACCAAAAGGGATTGGAAAGCCCAATCTTTACCTTCTGTCCCCTTAGATTATGTTCTTTATGTTCCTGGTTCTCCTTTTAATTTGACATCTGTTAGTCGTTTGACGCGGGACTTACATTGTGGCATTTATTTTTTTTGATGATTTTTTCCTTATGCTGGACCGCAGTACGGGACAGATGATTGGCACAGAACATGAATCACAAGGCCTTTACTATCTTACCTCTTCAAATTCCTTCACAGCATACTCCGTCACAGATACTCCAGACCTAATTCACAAATGTTTGGGACATCCTAGTCTATCTAAACTCCAAAAGATGGTGCCTAGTTTGTCTGGTTTATCCTCATTAGATTGTGAGTCGTGTCAACTTGGAAACACACTCGTGCTACATTTTCACGTAGTGCTGAGGGTCGTTTTGAGTCTATTTTTTCTTTAGTTCATTCTGATATTTGGGATCCTAGTCGAGTTAGTTCAACCTTAGGATTTCGCTATTTTGTTAGTTTCATTGAGGATTATTCAAGATGTACTTGGGTTCTTTTAAAGAAAGATCGCTCGGAGTTATTTTCTATATTTAAAAGTTTTTTTGTTGAAATACAAAACCAATTTGGTATTTCCATTCATATTCTTCGTAGTGATAATGCATTAGAATATATGTCCTCTCAATTTCAGGAGTTTGTGACTCACCAAGGAATTATTCACCAGACATCATGTTCGTACACCCGTCAGCAGAATGGTGTAACAGAACGAAAGAACAGGCATCTTTACTACTCACACTCCTCTCTTTGAGTCCCATGTTCCGCTGTGTTTTTGGGGCGATGCTGTCCTTGCATCTTGTTATTTAATTAATAAAATGCCCTCATCTTCTATCCAGAATCAGTTTACACATTCCATACTGTTTCCTTTGTCACATCTCCACTCTATACCCCCTCGTGTCTTTGGGGCACATGCTTTGTTCATAACTTAGCTCCAGGAAAAGATAAATTAGCCCTTCGTGCTCTCAAACGTGTCTTTCTTGGTTACTCTCGAGTTCAAAAGGGTATCGTTGTTATTCCCCTAACCTTAATCGGTATCTTATGTCCGCTAATGTCACATTCTTTGAACCTCAACCTTACTATACATCCTCTGATCATCCTGATATCTATGAGGTCTTACCTCTACCTCAGGTCCTACCTGTACCGACTTTTGAGGAATCTCCAATTGTAGTGCCACCTCTAACAA
>JAOTQR010000007.1:17127618-17140356 GCA_025774065.1 Solanum ossicruentum
CTCGTATTAATTATATTTGTAACAAGCTAGGTGCTTATGATTTGTATGCACCAGTTTGAGGGGGAGTGTTAGAATAGGAATAGGATTACATAGTCCTATTTAGAGTTGGAATAAGAATAGTATTGTTTCCTAGTTGGATTTGGATTAGGTTGTAGTGTCTATAAATAGGGTCTTTATGTAGCACTATAAATACACATGTAAATAAACAAAATTCAATATATTTCTCCTCATATTTCTCACAGATATATGTAACATCCACACAAACACAGAGAGAGAGAGAGAGATATGTATATTCATTTACTTTATGAATATTAGAAAATGTACATCAAAATTATTAGAAAGAATACTCATAAGATTTTGTGCACATACAATCCTGGCCCTGCGATGTGAGGACATTTAGCATACATGCTTAAATTTGAGAAGCAGTCCTCCAGGTCTCTAACTTCCCACAAGTTTTTGGACAACAGACATTGCTACTAAAGTCACTCATCTTTTCCTTACTGTTCTTTCCTACATATGTCTTGCAGATTCTGAACCATAAAGGAGAACAAAGAACCACATATATTCTACATAAAGATGATTTGATTACCTTGGATATGATCCTCAACAGTATGTCTTGATGTTGAAGAGGTAGCTTTGAAATGTTAGCTAAGAAGTTAGGTGCCATATTTTCTTTATCCTGAAACAATAGATAGTAGAATCAGCAAAGGTTAATTACATTTGTCTTGCAAAATGATGTCAATTCACCAAAATGGAATATGTGCGAGCTTCTCTTCCTGTGAAGCCAATATTAACTCAGACCTCTTTTGCTGCACGCTCAACTGCCATCTCAATATACATGATGCAGAAATTCCTAACCATTGATGAGGCATTAGATTCCATGTATAACTGCCACAAGTCAGATAATGGCAAACCAATGGCATGCTGGTGCTTCACTCTCTTGTTCACATGGCTTAGAATCTCAAGTACCTAACGGAAATAACACAAGTACAACTTAATAAGTGTTAAAAAAAAATAAGGAACAAACAGACAGTACGGCCCAGTTCAAATTTGGGAATAAATTTGAGAATGCAGACAAGGAAATAAACATATTCAAAATATGTAGACGGATAATGCACAAACAACTTCATAGGAAGTGCAACACTCATGAGTCATCCCAAGCTAGAAGCATAATGCTCATGCTTATTGGAGTACCAAGTAACGAGAGTTCACAAGGCTAGTCGATTGATTCATGGGAAACTAAAGATTGATTAGTTTATATTAGTCCTACCACTGACACAAAGAAAAGCAGAACATTTAATAGTGAGCAAATTTTGGTGAACATAGTTGAGGCGAATCAAGAAAAGAGAAAATTAAGAAACCCAATTGGGAAAAATTATTACTTTGTTGCGGACAAGAGGGGCAGAAGATGAAAGGGAAGCAATGGAGAGAGGGAGAAGCTTGGTGAGCAAGTCTTGTAGCTTGGAGTCATCGCAAAGTGCGAGCCTTGTGAGCATTCGATCAAGGAGTTCCTCTATCTCAGCATCCGATTTTCCAGAGAGCATAGATGACCAAGACGATGTCGTTGTGGAAGAGGAAGATGGAGAAGAAGAGTCCGCCATTTTTGCCTTTGTGAAAACCTTGGGGAGATCCTTTGATGTAGGTATTCTGCCAAGACTTCGGAATACCCCTCTTTGAAGTGTTCTTTTTTTTTTTTAAAGTACATAAGCTAATCTTTTTTCTCAATAAATTGGCGAATAGATAATTTTTTTGGACTGCTAATTTAAAACATTATTTGGAGCCCTCAATATGGATTTGGTCCTAATTCACCCCATGATTTGATAGAATTAGACAGAAATTTTTGAAACCCTTTTACAAAATGATATTTTTAGCTCAGGTCGAGTAAGTTTGCTAAATCATGAAGCTTGATCATGTCAAAATGATATTTTTAGCTCAGGGGAGTAAATCTGCTAAACCATGAAGCTTGAGTGAGGTATTCATGATCACAAACACTTTAGTAAAACTTTTATCAATCGGCAGTGATGAAACCTCCTTGCATTTGTCACGATCCAAAATTCGAGTATGATGGCACTCACCTAACCCATCAAGGCGAGTCAGCCCAAAATCCAAACAACTTAACAATAGCAACAAAAGTGGAAGATAACAGTCTAATAAATAGATAAGCAAAAGATAACCAATCATTACTATTCTAAGAACTGGTGTCACATGTACAAGACTCTAAGCATAGATTACTCAAATGAAATACAAGTCATAATGTCTAGTCCTCAAATAGAACTAGAACATAAATGGAATCCTCAAGGCCTGCTAAAGACATAGGTAGCTACCTCGTAAAAAATCCGGAAGCTTGATCCAACAAGAAAGAAGTCTAGCAGGATGACCGGACTCACAACCTACAAAATGTAGCAAGGGGTGCACCAATCAACAGGGTACTCAGCAAATGGAACTAGTACTCAGCAAATGAACTAACCTAAGTAAACAATGAAGAACACAAGTAACTCCTTAAATGTCAACTACAATCCACCAAACTACAACCCTGCACTCAGAAAAATCTCAACACAATATATATTATATAGATCATAATAATGTAGATATACTCATCATTTGACATAGTACCTCAATACACAAGTATATAAGTAGATCCAATTCTTACTCAAGATCAGAGATATAATAAGTACACAATCTCATAAATAATATACAACATTATCAACCATATATATATGAGATAGAGTGGATGCCATAGAATATGAATAATGCGATGCATGTCTATCATAGAATACACATCCGCTGATCAGATGACTGCCTCAAATGAAACCCATAGGGTGTCACGATTCGGACCTAGGGTCTAGGAGTAACATGGCGAATGGGAACCCGAGAGTCCCCAAACAAGCCTCAAAGTATCCATATTCACATAATCAGTTCGGAAGTGTATAAAGAGATAGTAAAAACATAGTTCTAAGGGATGAGAAAGTATGACTCACACTATGAGAATATTATAGGGATATGAATTTGCATGGATTCACATAACACATAAGGACTAAGGGGCGAGTAAGTATGCTCACTCTACGGGGGCAAAATGGGACTTAGGATCTTCCACATTTCCACTTTGTATAATAAACACACATCATAATAACCATATCCAAAAGATAGTCACAACCATAATCTCCAAATAGCATAAGATAACATATATATGTACAAGAGTCTACAAGATGTCCAATAATATCTCTAATCATATAATAGGACGGGGTCAAGACATGTCTCGGGCTCACCCCCAAAGTAAATATAACATAAGCGGAAGCGAAATAAGGTAGATAGATGATGTTTTGTCCTTGAAAGATAAAACTCACTAGAACAACTTTCTCAAATCCGAACTAGCCGTCAAACGGTTGATGAATGTAGTATTCGGTCCCTACATGGTTAGATCATGTAGGCAAAAAGTATGCATTAGTACGTTTTAATGTACTAAGTATGTGAGCATTCTTTGCATATGAACTTATTAAACCTGCATTCAATATTAGATGACAAAGGTACATATATAGAAAGAAACATATACCAAAGAAGAGTAATATAATAATATGCCATGAAATCCATGATGCATGCAATGTATAATACTTCAATATAGAGGGGATGAGACCTCAACTGACATATAAGATCAAGCGAGCTATTACTTGAAATTCCGATGTTATCCCCACATCGGACAAAAGGTGATCTATTTGCCAAAGGTAAACCATACTTCTCCTTACGGGCCTCCCATGTTTGATAGGATTTTTATATCATATCATATCAAAATTATAACCGCACCTTACGGGGCTCCTATTCCGGTGAGGGTTACCATATCAAATACTTATGCTGGCACATAGTTCAAGAGAAAGGAAGAGGACCCTTGGGGATAGTCTTGATGCCTCCAATCTCATCAATGTTAGTTCATCATACCACAATATATATATACACATGCTTGCAAAAGTGGTACAAGTCATATCGAATCATTTCAATACATACTTGGATGTAAAAGCCAAACATTCTTCATAATCATTCATACTAGGGATCAAAAGCCAAATCATACTTCGAATCATACTTTTCCTCATTCACATACATCAAGATGGTGTAAATATCCAAAATGCTCAAAGAGCCCTATCATAGACATTTATGTGATCACATTCTTGTCATAATCATATATGAGCTTAACCCACCGAATCATTTTCATCAAAAATTGTATTCACAAGTAATTTTGTTTTATGTTAATTTGCAGGAAAATGGAAAAGGCGTGGAGAATTGGGTGAAGTGCACGAAAATAACTCAAAAAGGAGCACAAGTGCTATCACATGGAGGCCTCCACGGGTCGTGTAGCATCACACGGACCGTGAAAGGCCGCGTGGACTTGACCTAGGCACATGAAGCAATGAATGGATCTAAGTGGAGGAGCACGGGCGTTTGCACGACCCGTGTGCTATTAAATGGACCGTGAGGCCCGCCTTGGCCTCACGCTTAGCGTGCCAAGAGGTGGCCGGAACAAAGGATACAAAGGCAAGTCCCACAACGCCTTTCAGGACCCTGGGAACTCACACGGGTCGTATGCTTGACCGTAGAGTTGACGCAAGTGATGTTAGGTACCATCGAAAATTAGAGAAATTCTGTAAGGAAGAGTCAGAGGGACCTTCTCAAGGACTGTGTGACATACCACGGACCATGAGGAGGTCGTGGCACTAAGGGTGATACTAGTAGTGAAGGAACTGCACAAGGCAAGGGTCACGGATCGTGAACCCTCACCACGGGTCGTACCAACCGTGCGTAAAGAAGCAATGAGAGTTGAAGACCAAGTGTAGGACCACGGACCATTTCACGGTCCGTACCAGACCCCAGGGGCGTACTGACGCCCGTACCCATGTCAATGCTTGTTTTTCTATTTTAAGTTGAATTAGATTTTCCCTTGTATATAAAAATATTAATTTTATTCTATTTTTAATCATCATTAACTATTTGGCACAGAGAGTAACGAGAGAACACTATTTTGTGCTTAATTACATTGAACTCTTGGATTTTGATCATCTCTTTGAGATTGTAATCCGTGGATTCATCATTTTATCAATAGTAGTTCTTTCTCATGATTTCTTTTACATTGTTGTGGGCTATTTATATTGAATATGCTAGGCTAAACCCACAACTAGGGTTGTAGGAACCATGGCAACTCAATGAGATAGACCAATTTGGGATAAATATTGAAATTGCATATCATATATATTGTAGTGTTCTTCACTTTAACTTCTTCCTTAATGAGTCGACGCTTTAGGGTAAGCCTGTATTCGTTACATGCTAGTAGGGATGTAGTGATTAGGAAAAGAAATCTATAATAAAAATTCGGGGTTATTAACCTAGTCTGAGTACTTGAGATAGTGAGGTGAGAGTATTATGGGGTCCACAACAAGGGTTAAAGAGTATACATTTTGAGATCGGAAGGTGAATTAGATGTTACATAACTTGTTTGATCTGTATATGCAATCATGAACGAGTTTATTAAATGAATTTGGCTATCGCGTTGGACGTCATGGGGAACACAATCCTAGCTCCTAATTAATTGTTTGAAATCCAATAGTTACTGCAATCCTGTCATTATTTTATGTTACTAAACTAGTTTGCAACATTAAAACCCCTATTTACTTTATACACTTTTATTTTGGGAATAGATATTACATTTGAAAAAGGGTGCTAATAGATCTATTCTTACGCATTCCCAATGGGATCGACCTTAATTCTTGTTGAGTTCTATATTTGATCAATGACCGCTTTACTATTCCTTTTGGAGTGTAAATTTGGGTGTATAAGCCATATTTTAATCCCAAATCTTTATTTAAAGAATTTCTTTGACATAAAAATTTAGTTTACTTCCTTGATATTATCACACATTTGCAGTCTTATTCTCCCAAGTGTTCTATACCAAATCATGTATGCCTTAGATAGCCACACCTCACTATGTATATTAAGTAAGAGAAGAGAGAAAAAAAATATGAGGTCTGCATTTTGAATCTTGTGGGGATATATCTAGTCCTTAAACTGAAATTTTTAAGGCATCTTTTTGAGTTTGGTCCTTTACTAACTTTGGGTGGTCCTGACATGTGGCTTAATCAAAAGTTCAACTTTTAATAATAGGATTTCATATCCTCCTTAACAGTTGTATCGTTGATGTGATAGACACGGATGACTCATTTGTTTTTTTGACTGATTGTCGATTTTGAATTCATCCTTCGTTACTTGTGGAAATCGCCTATTCCCTCATAAGGCATTTGAAGTTATTTGCACCACAAATTCTTTTGACCCTATACTTTCTTTCATGGTATCCTCTTTTTTTGGGTGAGGATTTCTTTGAGACCCTTTAGGTTAGCTTCTCTTTTAGAGGGCGTCACACACTCTATGTTGAAGTTCATGATGTCATAATTAGGAGTCTCATCAACTGTCTGATCCTGCTTGTTGTGAAAAACTATTTGCTTACTCAACAAGCTGCATTCCAATCAATGCCTTATTGGTCTAGGCTCCTTCAATTTGGTTATTTTCTTTATTCGCAATACCTGGATTGTTGCAAGCTAAAGATATCAAATTAATAATACAAAAGTTAGGTTAACACACACTTGCTCTGGCCTCAAAGTGACTATTTGCTAGAAAAATGGGACAGTTAAATTTATATGAGGTTAAGAGCATGTGTTTTATCCAACTTTATTTAGGTTAATTACTAGTTGTTTATACATCAATTAATTAATGGATGAAAAAAATAAAATGAAATAAAGCATAAGCAATATATCTGAGTGCTCTACAGGTGTCTTCGACAACTCTAGCTTTAGCCTCGAAGGTATCCATGTAAGGATGAGCTAAATAATAACTTAATCAAATTAGGACAAATTTAGAACCTAAGAAAATGGTGTAACCTCTTGTATTGCTAGGATTTAGAATGTCTTTACAAATGATCAGTGAAACAAATTATTTATAGGTTACAATGGTGAGACCTTAGCTAGACATTACAAATGATCAGTGAAATAAATTATTTATAGGTTACAATGGTGAGACCTTAGCTACGATGGGTGATGAGCTTCATCGTCGAGAGGGAAATAGCCCGGATCATCAGCTAAGACTCCTAAATGACCGTTCAGGGATAAAGGAGATAGAGGTGCAGAGACAATTAGATCGATTAATCTCTCGATTTAAATAAGATGAATTTTTATTTCTCCATAAAATTAACTGATTAAATACCTTGGGAAAAACAGAAAAATATTTTCTTTTGATAATTACCGTATGACAATAAAAATTTTTGACAAAAGATTTAATATTTATACATGCATCTCTCGAAAAATAACAATTCTTATTGAAAAGAAATATTGAAGGATCATATGCTTTGACCAACATACTTAAAAAATGAAATCCTTTACAATATTTTTCATAATTTGGAGTAAAAGGTCGACATTTATTTTATGAATAAATAAATTATTCCAACAAAAGGCCTAGAAAAAGTGTGAGACATCCCCATATTCCCGGTGGACTTGTTACCCAACCTTTTCACATGTATTTGTTGCTTGCTGATCATTAACCAATTATGAAATATCATGATTAACCAATTTCACTTCACAAGGGGAGTAAATAAACTAGAAATTTTACAAAAATAAACAAAAACTAAAGTAAAATTATGTAAGAATTCTTTCTCACCCCCTTTATTCTTTGTGAAAATCAAGTGATAATTCTCTGTTGATGTGTCGTATTTTTGGAAAAAAAGTGAAAAAGAAAAAAATTTTCTTTACTTTAATTTTTAAAATTATAAAGCTCTTTTTAACCAGTTAAAAAATATGTTGTGAATAGCTATTAAGTCTGTGCACAATATGAATTTTTAGTAACTAGTATGTATTTAGGGGCCATTGGTCTACTACATGAACCAAAATAATGGCAGCATAGTTTCCATATATATAACTATATAAGTACACATCTTTACTTGGTCTCTATACTATTTTGGGATGTTCAACAATGCTTGTCCAATAAAAGCTAATTTTATGAAATCAAGAGATAATTTTACACTTAATTCTTAATTTACCCTTTTATCATTAATTATAGTCATTTCTCCATTACATTTTCCAATATATAGTATTTATTATATTCAAATGGTACTTTGGTAAAATTACCTTATTATTTATTACTTTTTAATCCTTGTGTCAAGTCAACAAAAGTCAAATAAAATTGGATGAAGAGAGTAATATTCTCTATGTCTTGTTTTACGTGACACATTATCTTTGATTATAAATTTAAAAATTTTTTATTTTTTAAAATATCATGTCAAATAAAAAAATATCAAATAAAATTGGATGAAAGAAGTACTATGGTTAGTTGTGCAAGAACTTATAATCTTCAGAAAAGTTGATATATTATTCAATTGGTCTTATTTAACTTTATATTGGTTAGAGTAATACAGCAATTATGATTACTTGATGATAAATAGAATGTAAATATTACTAAGAATAACTAAAGGCAAAAGGATCTTTTAAAATTACCCATCCCATGTAATTTAGTGTATTCGTTCATAAAATTCAAATAGAGCTACTCCTAGAGTAAAATACAGTAATATAAAAAGGGAATTCAATGATTATTTGCCACATAATAATCATATAATAATATTCATCGTATGATATTTATATTATAAATAATACATACATAACTTTGTCCGCAAATCAAACTGACTACACAAGATAGTAAATTCTAAAATGAACCAAAAGAAGTAAAAGTGAGAGAACATCAAGCTAACAATATAGAAAAACAAATGGTGATATTATACAATCAGTATAACCCCAAAACCTCCAATATTGCTTTATCCTATGTATACTATAGGTATAAATAAAACACAAAAAATAAAATTGAAGTAATCAACAAATACCAAAAGCTAATGCAAGCATAACGAATATCCAATTTAATCGAATACCTAAAAACTTAGAAATTATCGATGATGAAATCGAGTTTGAAGGTTCAGGGCTATCATCAGTACTCACATCACGTGGATGATCGAAAGAAGAAGGAACTAATGTATCCGGTGCCGATTCTTCATCACCGGAAATCGGACTAATCGGAGCCATTGAATCGTCGTCAGACGGATCCTTAAGGCTTCGAGGCAATCCTTGACCATACGTAACGTTTATTTTGAAACGTTGGCCATTTTCGCACTGTTCGCCATCGTAATCGCTAGAGAAAAAATACACCGGTCCAACTTTTAGAAGTGGCACTGCTACTGAAACTGGAAAAATTGCGGTTGAAGATGGATCTGCTGATACCCATTGTATGGTATCATTGTCTAAGGCATTGTTGTAGTCACAACTCTTGTATATAGTAAAGTTGTAAGTCTGAGTGACTGAATGGTTATTGTCCGTATTAAAAACTGCATAATTGAACACACAAAAGAATAAGTAGAAGAGTCTTTTTAGTATAATTAGGACGATATTTGAAATTATAGAGCGAATTAATTATTTATCGCATTAAAATTATTGAATTCGGCCTAGATGTTGATCCCTACTGACTATGCCCCTACCTATGGCAGAGAATGATGAAATGGCTTCTATCTTTGGAACATGTGAACTACATGTTACTTGTTATAATACCTTATCATGACACACATTTCTACAGCTAACTTATCAAGCTGTCAATAATAGTACCAACAAATACAGCTGTTTTTGATTAATTATTAAAAATAGCCCAAACCATCAAAATCAAGTGAGGAGTTGGTAATTTAAGAAAATAGCATTCTTAAAGATTAATGCATTTGGTATTGTAGTTTTCTAAATCATTCATCACTCAATTAAAATTATCGAAATTCACTTTTGGACATATATATTCAGATCCATCATATTATTTTATTTCATAAGCAAGCGTGCTGCATTAAACCTCCTGCTATGTGTAGAGTCTAAGAAAAAACCCGACAATAAAGATCTATTATAAACAATCTTACCCTTTAATTTCTATTATAACTCTTTAAGAATTCGCAAGCATATGTAATCACAAATCTCAGGATCCATAAACTAATTTCAATCTTTAATTTATTCCATGCTTTAGTTTTGTTACCATTCAGATACAGAGTTATCTTATGATGTCCCCTACCCCACACAAAAGGAAGAAGAAATTTATGGACACCAATATTTGGAATAGATTCAAAAAACTTTACACCAAATCATGTTGAAATAATTGAGTTTGGAGATAATAACGTGGAAAATAAAATTAATAATCTACTGTAACAGGTTGAATTCAGGGGCAGAGTCATAAAAATAATAAGTTATCGATTTAGCAGAATTTAGTAATTTAAATATATATAAGTAATCTATCTAGAATTCAGTAAGCAAAAGTAATTATGATCCAAAATTTTAATTCCGCCTTTGATTAAATTATATAGATCATATTTACATTGTCAGTATATATAAGTTAAATAACAATTTGTCTGTTTCATTTTAGTTGAATTTATGAGGTAACGCATACATATTAAAAAAAATATTTAAAGATAAAATTTACACCATATTTTTACTATTATCTTTTGTAAAATTATAAATATAAAACTTCAATAAAAGAAAAACAAATATGAAAAAAGTTTCAAACATTAGTCTTCAATTCTCAATAATTCAACTATTTTAAACATTTAAAAAAATTTCAAAAATTTAATTAATTTGGGACGAAGGAGTAGTATCCAATTATTACCAAGAAGTGGTTAAGTTGATGAAGAAAACTTACTTAGAAAATCACCAAGGCTGAAGTTTTTGGAAGCAACCCATTTGTCATAGTTAACTCGAGGTTTTTCAAGATTATCAAACCAGCCTAAAGATTCACCCACTGTGTAATTCTTGTAAGCATCAGCTGATCTTGAAAAGGAAATCAAAATAAGGAGGACAAGAAGAAGCCATGAAAGTCTACTATTAAAAATAATTTGTTCCATTATTCTTTGTTTGGAAGAAGAAGAAAGAATAAAGGCAAATATGGAGTACTAGTTAGTAAAGAGAAGTGGTGGCACTAGCCTTTGGTGCTTTTATATCGAGGACCTTGTTCTTTTCTTAAATTTACCAAAATGGTTTAGCTCTATTTTCTTCTTGATTGTGTACATTTTTCCCAATTAGAGGTATTGTTTATGTTTAAAAGTCTTCCTTAACCACTACTTTCTTTCGAAAAAAAAAATTAATTGCATGTGACTCGACTAATTAATTTATTGAATATATGTTATCTGATTAGTGGTAAATTTAAGATTGTAATTTAAGAGTTTTGAAATATAAAAGTATAAATATGTGAATAAATCAATAAAATATAAATTTTAAAGGAATAATTAATAGAAGCTAAAAAAATAATACTTTACGTGGAATTTGAACTATAAATACGAGGGTTCATTTAAAAGGAAACATATCATTATGCTACACTTTACTTATTCTTTAGAAGATTCAAGTTTAATATATATACGAAAATATAAAAAATTTATTTTATATATATAATATAGTTTTTCATCGAAAGAATTTGAATGAATCTAATTCGAATGAACCTCTCCCCCTCCCTAGGTCTACCCCTGTATCTAACACTTGTACATAGTTTACCCACCAAGACTTAGCTAATTAAGAGAAACAAGTACAACCTACTACATTGTAGGATGAATTTAGAGTGGTATGTACCGAGTCACACTAATCGAATAATTATGATTTAAATTTAATATATAAATTAAAATAATATTTATAATTATTATTTGACTGTAAACATGATTATTATTATATATTAATGTGAAATATAATTATAAAACCTTGATATGTTTTATTTATTGTTTGGCCAGACTGTACCTGTACATCAGAAAAGATCTTTAGCGATAATTAATTAACAGTGATAACTTAATTATTGGTAAATTTTTTTAGAGGAAAAAACTAATAACAATTAGTGCTCTTTACAAATATTGATAAAGCCTATAACGACGTTGAATCTAATGACCACAAGGACGTTACTTATTTTTATTAATATGTATATTTTTGCCGCTACAAGTTGTCGTCAATCGTCATCGTTGTATAATGTGTATTGCATTTTTTCCTTCAAATCTCTTCTTTATTGTATTATTATAAGTACTCCCTCCATTTATTATTACTCAACCCCTATATTAAAAATAAATATTTTATTATTTGTTTGGTTAAGAAAATTAAGAAAGCTATATTATATTATCTCTTTTTTTATCTATTATTGAATAAATACAAATCTAAAGTATTATACTCAATTAATAAGATTAATTTTATAAAATACACCTCTAATAAAAAAATTTCTTTAGAAATATATTAAGTCAATAATGAGGCAAATAATATGAAGGTATTAACTAAAGTTAAGTGAGTTGATGAGGATTAAAATTCAAGGAAATATTGGTATTTATACATACATTACATTACTCACAAGTCATATGCAACTAATATTTAGGCGCAATCAATTCCTCCACTATTAATTACTTATGATTTTACGTCTTTGAACATACTCTATTAATGTCAAAAGCAGCAATTTGTATAAGTATTATGTGTTTTTTCAATACATAAATTTTAGATAACTTAAAAAAATAGATTGATTCAGACATCAAATTAATAAAGTGAGTCTTGTTTGAAGTAGTAAGTGAAAATGAGTCCCAATTGGTTTAGACATTACAATATAAAACAAAAAATTAGTGATTTAATAATATAATTGTCACTATATTACATTTAGTAGTAATAATAATATAAATATTTATAATCAACACCT
>JAOTQR010000007.1:17140456-17162133 GCA_025774065.1 Solanum ossicruentum
CCTTTTAATTATTTTTGGACATGTTTTCCTTTTTGACTAATTTTCTTTTACACCAAATCTATTTTAGTTGGAAAAAGATTCTTTGTGTAGGAATTTTTTTATTTAATTTTTATTTATATTTAATATTATTAAAATAATAAGTCTAAAAAAAAGTAAAAAGTGAAAAGACAATTTTGTCTAAAGAGGAGTCTTTTAATGAAGGGCAAAAAGTTCAATCAACATTACTAAGGACCTTCATACTTTTAATATAATTAGTTTAGTGTACGTGCGTTGCACGTGTGCATCATGTCAATAATATTAAATTGAATATTATAAATATTTGAAAATTCTTAATATTATCATAATTTTTTAATTATTCTACTGATGTTCAGAATCCGCATTGAAGTCCAACTAATTTAAATTTAGACTTGACAGACCTCATTCGAGAATAGCGCTCTATACCAAGATTTTTTTTCTTCATACCTAGCCTACACAATTCTAAGTAAATAGATGACCCAAAACATACGTTTAATTTAAATATAACATAAAGCGTATATTTTATGAATTATTTATATAGTTCTATTTGTTTTATTCGGGATCAAAATGATCATATTTTGTTAACAAAAAGTAAAAATTTGAAAAACTGTATTTTATTAAATATTTTTGAAACACTCTTTTTTTACAATTCTTTAAAAAATATTGTTAAATAAGATAATTTAAAAAATTGACACTTTAATTTTTTAAGAAATATGAGAATAAAAAGATTAATCTTTCAACTTATTTGAGAGTAATAGCACTTTAAATTATGTTCACTCCATAAATGAACAAATCGTTGGGTTTTTTGTCGATCAATTAGATGAAAAAATCTGCAAATAAAGATCAATTAATCATGAATGACTGAAAATATAAATAACTTTCATAAGTGAAAGAAAAAAGATAACAAAACTAACCAGTGTAACTTTTTACCAACCACATCTTTGTTGAAACGTCTAAAATCTCCTTAATATTTTAAATTTTACTATATATTTTCGAACTCCTTAATTATTAATTCTACCTAATATCTCATGCTTTATATTTCTCTTACAATATACTTTATGATACATGTGTCGATCTAAAAAATTATATATAAATACTACTTGCTATTAAAATAAATACAATATTCATGTAAACAAAATTAAATAAATGCTATTAATTTGATACAATAGTTTAATTTATTATGAACAGGCAAATGTGAGAAAATTAATTTAATAACTTATAATATAGAAATATATTAATAGTTTATGAATACATAAAGTAATAATTTGAAGTGAGCAGTTAATTGATTAAAATTTTAATTTTTAAAAAGATTTCTAAATATAAAAGGAGTAGATTAATGTTTTCAACGTAATTTTAGTTACTCTTTTTCTTTTGAAATTCGCTATATTATATACATTTATTAACAAAATATTTAATAATCAAAATTTTAGTTAATTAATTTCAAAGTCTTAAATATTAGAAAAATAATAATATTTTTCTTTTTCTGTCATAGCCTAGACAATGATTTATATAGAATAATCCTAAATCAAGACTGAATTATAACTATAAAGAAATTCTAATTCAAAATTGAATCTTGAAACTAAATAAAAATGATGAAATAATAAATTAAAAAAAATAGTGAAAAGATAGAAGATCTTTTTTAATCAAAAATTATTTCTTGTTTTCATAATAATTTTTAAAAAATAAATTTAACTTACTTCTCGTTCATAGGTACGATGTCTCTTCATTTTATTTTTTCTCCTATGAAAATCTTTGAACTCTAAAATATGCCAAGTATATCTAGAAAGAAGTCCAAGGACAAATTATTAAGTAAGAGAAATATACTATTTTTATTTTAAATAGTTGATAAAATCTGAAGACATACCCAGATTTTTTTCCCTCGATATATAATGTTGGATCTTCAAATGAAAAAAAATTGTTTGAAAAAGAGATAGTAGAAAACTGACTGCTGCAGTCCTAGACTATTACGTTATCGATGGATCCAATCTCAACTTCTTTGTTTACCGATAACAAATTATGATTAGCATAATTAACGCGTCCATTTATGATGTAATAAGCTTTGTCTTGTTACAATTTTTCGTTTCACTTTACAACATGATGATAAAAAGTGTAGTATTAATTTTTTGTGTCCTGTTAAAAAAATAAATATTAACGACTAAAATATATATGTAATGTTAAAAATAAAGGAAAAAAAACTATTACCTCTTCCTTAACAAATGTCAAAGTTTTTCGAGTGTCTTCATTGGTACCCCTTTTATATCGGTTTATTGGTCCATTGTCAATAAGCAATATTTTTATTATTGAGTAAGAATCGTATCTTTTCAATGTATTAATTGACACAATTTCATTGATGAAGTCCTTTTCAGAATCTATTGCAAGATTGTTTAAATAAATTGTTGACAATAATAATAATAATATGCAAATTTATAATAAAAAAAATTATAAGATGAAGAGGTATTGAATAACAATTTACAATTCCTTTATTTGGATAGGGATTGTAGAGTTGTATGCTAAAAGCTACTTAAATTTTTAAAATAAATACATTCCTTCCAAGCAAGCATGCATGCATACAAATAAAAATTGAAGTCAGTAAAAATGCAGACAAATTATCAATCAACATGCATGTGAATTACAGAATAATATAATATTATGAAAGATGGAAAAATATTATTACCTCTAAACCCATCATTGTGGATAGGTGTGTTGCTTTGATGTGAATATAAATTTACTCCTTATAAAGATTATACATGTTATAGTGTTATTGTCTAACTGTTATTAGTATTGGATTGTAGAACTTTTTTGTGTGTTAGTTTGATTCAATCTTAAATATTATGTAAATTGATCGTCGAAAAAATTTGACCTTTTTTTTTTAATTTGTGTTTTTTATTTTTTTGGACAGTTTTTAGACTTTTTTAAAAAACTTTTTATTTATTTTTATTTTTAGACGTTTTTAAAAAAATATTATTATTATTATTTTAATTTTTTTTATCAAGTGTATTTTTGAAACTTATGCCTATTTTTCTAGACGGTTTTTAAACCTCTTTTCTTTTTGAGACTATTTGGGTTTTATTTTTTTGGGATGTTTCCTTTTTTATTTTTTTTAATTATTATTTGATTTGTGTTTCATGTTTTTTTAATAAAAAATTTGTTCGTTATTAGTTTGGAAGTTTTTTTAATGTTTTTTTTATCAAGTCTATTTTAGTTGGAAAAAGATTCTTTGGTAGGAAGTTAACCATAATAAGAAAATCTTCTTCATTTAAATTTATTCCTGTCCTCTGTTTCAAATTAAATGAATTATTGGACTATATCACAGATATTAAGAAAAAAAATAAAGACAAAATTTAATCATATTTTTCTATTTTTACCCTTTTTAACTCCAAACACTCATTTAATGGAGTAAGAAATTTTCAAGAAAATAAATCTTGAAAATCAACTTTAGAAACTTTATTAATAAAGATCAAAATTGGAAAAAATTCCAACAGATTCCTTGAAAAGTGAACAATTTACTTATCTTGAAAAGTCAAAAATTCCTCAAAAATTCACTTAATTTGAAACATGGGAGAATGTTTATAATAGTCAATATTTAATATAATTAAATAAGAAATGATGAAAAATGGTGAAAAGATATTTTTATCTAAAAGGAATCATTTAATGAAAGGTAAAAAATTCAAACAAAATTAAAACTGAACAAAAATAAAGAAAAAAATAATGACTATCACTTTTACGATTAACAACCTAATCACCACCCCAACAAAGTAACTACTAACTCCTATATGATTTGTATTAGGACACATATCTACATTGTAATTAAAAGGATATGGGTCAAAAAAGAAAATTTCAAGATAATTCTTCATAGCATTGAGTTTGCCAAATGAAATAGTAGTTTGTTTTATTTTTGAAAATGAGGCGATTTTTTAATTTTGCTTAAAATATACTTTTTGATTTCTTTAGCCAAAAATAACACTTTTTGACTGTTAGGACTCCTATGGAGTGTGTACTTTGCCAAAATAATGATATCTTTTTATTTCTCAAAAAACACGACAGTTTTAATGTTTTTTTTTTTTCAAAAAAAGCCTTTTTTTTGTTCTTTTTTATGTTGCTCAAATAATACTGCGATAATATTTGTTTAGCTAAAAATAGTTAAGAACTCCTGTTACGTAGAATTGATTTGTAATTTTTAAATTGATACTTCTTCCTTTTTTATTTACTATACAATTATTTCTTAGGATTAATAAGAAGAAAATCTATCGATATGAATTTTTAAATATATGTTTAATTAAATAATAATTTGAGAAAAATAGTAATTTAAGTATTTTATCGAACGAAAAAAGATACAATCAACTTTCCTAATAATCTTCATATTAAATATAATATTTTATCGAAGGGCAAAGGATTCAATCAACTTTCCTAATAATTTTCGTGTTTTTAATATAATATAGATTCTGTAAGAGTTGTTAATTTTTCACGTTTCAAAATTTTTATTTTTATCATTGTTATTATTCTCATCTATTTTAAGAGTGAAAAAATATTATCGAAATAAGTAAATTATTATGTAAGGTAGTTTTTTTAATTTGTTTAGAAGTGTAAATATTATGATTTTTTACATAATCAAAAAAGGGAAGACTTAATAATAAAAATTTCAATAATTCATATTTGGATTATGGATATATGACATTTTGTAATATGGATATATGACATTATGTAACGACGGAGAACAATAGAATCTATCAAAATATTGCATTAATTAAATTAATACAGTAAGATATTATACGATACAATATATTATGAAACAATATATAACAATCATCCCGATAAAGTGTAAGGGACATATCTGTGGAGTGTCATATTTTCTTGATTGTATTTCCTATCAGTGATTTCACCACGAAGGAGTGTCATATTATTGTGATTGAATTTCCTATCAGTGATTTCACTAGGAAGTTTTAATTAAAAAAAATATAAAGACAATACTATCCAAGTAAAATAATAATAAAAACCCTAAAGGTCATATATATTCTATCACTTTAGAATCCATGACAATTTAGGTTTAACCTGACTTAAAGTGTTTTAAATATTAAAACTTATTAGGCTTTTTTTACAAAACCTTCCCATATAAATCCTTTATACCTTATTATTTCGCGGACTTTAAAAGGAAAAAAATTCCTATTATTTTGAAAAGTTTTTTCATTTATTATTTATTATTTTATATAGTTAATATATAATATAAAAAGGTGAAAAGACGATTTTGTTTAAAGAGAAGTCGTTTAATGAAGGGTAAAAAATTCAAACAACATCATTAAAAATCTTTATACTTTTAATATAGTATAAATATATAAATATAAATATAAATTAAAATAATATAATCAATAAATAAAGACGAAACTTTCGAATTAAAGGGTATCACTTGAGAGGTTTCACAATAGTTTATTTAATTTTTTTTGGAAAATGAGCACAAAATAGAGTGTTGGTGATGAGAAGCACGAAATCCAAAATTGAATGTGGCGTGAAAGTGCATGTGTCGGTGGAATAATGCTAAGGCACATTAATAGCTGTCTCTCTTTTTTCCCAAACTATATTTCATGTGCTTTCCATCAACGTATTCCATGTACATCCAAAAACAATAATATGGACAATTTATATTTGGAACTATTTATAACTATTTTTTAATTAGTTAAAGATGTAAAAAATATATATATTATGTGGGAGATTTAGAGAATGGAGTTGAGGTTTTCAACCTCGGATCACATACGTAATTTGTATTTACTTCAATATTTAGGACTAATCATTTTATAAGCTATAGGTTGCCTGTGAATTTCAATAGGTGGTGGTCTCTCACGAACCATAAAAAGATAATTATAAAAGGGATTCGGGGCCATCAGCCAAGTCACCTATACCCCATGTATAATATTCCATCACTACAAACAAAAAGAAGAAAAGATGCCAAAAGGTTATTGCTCCCCACAGATGATCTTCAGTCACTTTTACACAAGACTTGGAACAATGAGTTTTCTTACTCTTCCTTTTCCACCCATAAGCGGCAAATGAGAAAAAACAGCAACGATTACCTTCAACTGATGGAGGTTCTGATATCAGCAGTTCAGCATATGTTATGGAGCCTTATTTTATACTCCTCCAATCTTCTTGCCTTCAATATCAACATGTAAACTCCATCGAACAATAGATACACTCACAAACACCTCCATATGCTATGATGGATGACAAACAACTGCATTACAGGATAAATCACTATCCACAATCCACATAGCAAACTCTTCAAGTCCTTTTTGTACCCGTTCTGAACTGATCTCAGCCGACCAAATGGCAAACTTTTTTCCATTTCTTGAAGCGGTTTGGTTAGCGTCCATAAAACTGATGTTCAAACTAAAATCAGTTTCATCAACCCCGTTAAATGTAGTTTTCTTTTGTTCCAATAACTTCTCAACTAGATTTACAAAATTTCCCTCTGTGGCAATTGAACCTATAGTCTTCAAAGTGGCAACCGAAGCAACAACTTTGTCCAAAACATTGTTGACCCAAATTTTTAAGGCAGATGCTGAATTTCGAACGAAGACAAGTTTAAAGTTCTTCCCCAGTAAAAAGTCATTAGCCGGATCAAACGAATCAAGAAATGAATCACTGCTGAGAGGAATCATGTCACTATCCACAACCCATGTCTTGTATTTAAGTTCCAAGGACTTTCTAACTACTTGGGCCTTCACAACAATCTCTTTGCCCAATTTTTCATGTGATTTGTCAAAGTTGATAGAGTTTTGTAGCCTAATACTCTCAAAAAATTGGTCAGTATCAATCACGGGGTAACCCCTTCTTGCAAGATCAAGTAGGAAATAGGACCGTGGACCCAATAAGACGCAGTTTTGGATATTCAGTCTTTCCAAGTGGCAGAGAAGATTCCTAATAATTGACTCTGACACCTGTTGTAGGTTCACAAATACTATAGTCCTTGATTTCTGAACTGAGTGAAGAACAGACGCTAGATCATCAGAATTGCGTACAATTCTACCAGGAGAAATTTCCTTGAAACAGAAATCGTACCACTTCAGACTGTGCAAAGATTGCATCTTTGAAAGGTTAAAATGAAAAGACTTTTCATCCACCAAATAAGAATCTGGCCCAATTGATTTCCCATAGTTAACGCCAGCATCACGATGAGACACACTAAAAGCTCGCTCATGCAAAAGGTTGGTATATATATTAAAGTAACCACGGGAATGGATGAATTTAATGAACCAAGGTGTCCAGATTCTTTCCCCCATCTTTTTGTACCATCCTGTTGTCACCTACAAGCAAATTACATTTTACAGTTAAAGAGTAATTAAGTTTAATAGGGCTTCTCGTTATCTTCACTAGAAAATGCAACGAGAAGAGAAAAATTCAGGAAACACACTACCATCCCATCAAGAAATGGTTTCAATCCCTTGGCCTTGTGTGTGTCATACCATATGCGGAATTCTTTCCAAGGTCTTGGAAACAGAAGCTGACCCCAGGTGCCAACCAACTGGTACAAGAAAAGTTGAGTTTCATCATCAATCTTCATCTTGTTTCCATGTTTACCTGTTTGCCAAAACTGCATTATATCATGCGGATACGAGTAACACATGACTGTTACGAGATTGTTATACAGGATATTAAGAATGATAAATTTCCAGAGAATAAAAGTACACCAATATCCAAGCAACGCATACACCTTCAAACAACAACGATGGACATGTACTCTTCAGTGAAATAAAAAAAGTAACTTAATGTAGGTTTTAGAGTACTCTAAATTTTAGAAGCATACAGGATGGCTCATGGAAATTTACGCTATTCGGGGATGACCCCTAACACCAAAATGTGGAATCTTAAAAGTGTTGAAGGGCTGAGTCACAAGAACCTAGCAATTGATCTATGAATTGTTTCATATCTATAATTTCAAATACCAAACTGGAAAAGCATGACACATTTATTTTAAGTTCTCAACACAAGTGTTTCAGCAATGTAATAACAGACAAACATTCAAAAATCCCCCGATTTTATGGACATAGAAGCACCTTAACAACACCAGCTGAGCAGCCCAAAAGGCTATAAGGTAGATTTGAACTTCAATAATTATAATTACGAGCCAACATATCTCAAATCAGTGATTATAATTTCAACGACCCAACACATCTCAAAACAGAGTGTTACAAAAAAGATTTTAACTAGCTCAAGGGCCACAAATCTTCTTCTGATAATTAAGGGCAACGATAATTAAGTTTTCTCCAAATAGAAAAATGAGAAGGCACTAATACTCTAGCTAACAATTTGGACGGCAGCACTTTTCCTCTACAAATTATCTTTGAACATGTGTGATATGCCTTAGGAACCCTCATCAGGGGAAGACCGTATTCATGTGCAACTTATTTAATAGTACCAGTTATAAACACAAACAGTAGATAGGAGTGATTATACTCAAGGACAAGCTCTCACAAGAGTCACAACGTCAAGGCAAAGAATAAATCCTATTGCAAGAGGAGTGTTTCTAATCAGAGCTAGAAGAGTGAGAGGGAATTAAATAGCAGCAGCTGCTACTTCTGTTGGTGTCAATCTTCTCCTATTATTAAGCATTGAAAGGGATATTGGAAAATGCGTTTCAAAAGCTTGAACTTCCCCAGAAAAAACAACACAGACACTCGGATAGCACTAGTCCTGGTTAATGGTTTTGAAGAGAAGGGCTTTGGCCTACCAATGAGTACACATATACGGTGTTAACAACAACATACCCAGTGGAATCCCACTAAGTGGGGTTTGGGGAGGGTAAGATGTATGTAGACCTTACCATTACCTCCTGAAGGTAGAGAGGCTGATTCCAAAAGACTCTCGGTTCAAAGTGCATCAAACCCAAGTAGAAGAAGAACAAACAATGAGCAAAGCATAAGTTAAAACGAAAAACATTATAAGGTTTACAAGAAAGAAATAATATAATAGCAAAACAATGTAATAATCAAAACACAATAAACAACATATGGAACGAAGTACAAAACACTACAAATACTATGACAGATACTTAATAAGCATACGCTTTCGCAATGCAACACAAAATTCCACCCCCACTGACCTTCTACCCTAAGATGTGACCTCCACTCTTTCCTATCTAGGTCGTACCCATGGTAATAAGAAGTTGTGGTCCTGTATAATCACCTCTCTCCAATACGTATTTGCCAACCTCTACCTTTCCGCATAATTCCTAAAATCAATCTCTCACACCTCCTCACCGAGGCATCAGTGCACTTACTCTTCACATGTCCACACCATCTAAGTCTCGCTTTCTTCATCTTGTTTGCCATAGAAGCCACTCCCACCTTCTCCCCTCACTCCTAATCATATTGCTCCTGATATGTCCACACCTCTATCTCAACATTCTCATCTCCATAACATGTATTTTTTGAACATGTGAATTCTTAACTGGCCAGCAATCCACCCCATATAACAAGAACGGTCCAACTACCTCGGTAGAAAAAGAAACAAAAAGGATACGTGTGAAGTCACCATTACCTGTTTAAAAGAATATACGTGTAAAGTCTATGATCATTTCTGGGGAAATGGCTAGGTATTATTTTGCTTGCACTTACTAAACCTATTCCTAAGTGATTATTTATCTTCCACTACCAAAAGCCTTCATAAAGAAGGTGTTCATACGCATTGCACTTCTTGTTGTCTTAATTTAAGTTGCACAAACTCTTCATTTTGATGCCGCACCTGTGTCGGATTCTCCAAAAATACACTACTTTTGAAGAATCCAGCATGCACCCGTTGACCTTTTTGAAGAGTCCGAGCAACATAGGTCTTAGTTCCCCGTCACTTTGAATATGTTAGATAGTTGATCGTTCTCGATTGCCTCCGATCTGGTAGATTGTTCACCTCTAGCCAGCGACTAGCCCAAGTATGGAGCTAAGCTTACACTGCCACGTCAAGACTCTTTTTTGAATGTGAGATGTCGACTTCCACAAGAGGGAAATATCACGTTGGTTGTGTAGCAAAGCACTATTTATAGAACTTAATTCTTCAACTATGTTCTCTCTTCATTCATTTATCTCTTTTTAACAGAGAATGATGAAACAATCTTTGATTTGTTGTACTTTCTCGAGGTTGTCCTTTATTCTATTAAATTAAAAGATCTCCCGAAAATATGGTCTTGAAAGTTAAATTCACATTGAAAGTTTCATTCCAAGAGAGTTCAGAATTAAGGCCTTGAAAGTTTCAATCAAAAAGAATTCATTAAACACTACTTCCAAATATGTGTCTGCATTAAGGGAAAGATATATTCATCACAACATTTTACTTTATCCATGAGAATCCATAAAAATCAAGGATGATATTAGATACCATAAGAAAGCGTCCAACATAAAATTATGTCTCACTACAATCCAATGAAAAGTTGTCAAACTATGCACTATGCCTTCTTTCTCAATTATAATATTTTATATATGTGTGTGTGTATTATATATAAAATCAACAATATTTTGCCCATTCACATAAAGCAATATCTCAAAACCATGCTCTTATCTAAGGAAAAAGAAAATCTTAAAATCATGCAGAGATTGTGGGGTCAAAGAGGGATAATAGGGTCTCATGTGGAGATTATTGTCTAAGAGAAATTAAAGATATACAAATGAATTACCTCCTACAATTGTATAAATCCCCAATTTCTTCTCAATCGCCATTTAGACCAAACATGACATACTATCATACTAAAAACCACTAACTTAAACAACGAATTTCACCAAAGAAGAAGTTCTGGTACATAATTACATGTATATAAGTACTTACAATTCAGAAGATGATAGCTGCAGGCAACCCAATTTCATTTCTTTCCCCAGAGACAAGTTCAATTATCCAAGGACAACTTATATCAAAAGATTTATTTCACCACCATGTATCCTCAGATGAATCTTACCTCAGAGTGCTTTGGCTAAGACGCAGATAGATTATTTACTCCTTAGAAAGGGTGATAGAGATCTCGGTAAGGATTGGAAGGTTAATCTTAAGAATCTTACAACCTGACACAAGCTCTTAGCAATGGATTTGGAGATTAAGTTAAGGAGGAAGAAGAAGGTTAGGTGTGATTAACCAATAATCAAATGGGGTGGCTTGACGGTTGCCAAACTCTGGAGTTGAGGGAGAAGTTGATGGTAATGGGAACTTGAAAGGCAAAGTAGAGATGCATGCAATATGTGGAATAGCACAACTAGATGCATTAGGGAGGCAACGAGAGAGGCATTGGGGGTTTCAAAGTGTAACTTTGACGTTCATCAATGGGATTAGTGGTGGAATGAAAAAGTCCAAGAAAAATCAATGCAAAAAAGGTTGCTTATTTGCAATTGCTGGAGAGTAAGGATGAAGAGGAACATGGATGAACGGGAAAAGGTATAAGATGTCAATAAAGGAGGTGACTTAGCGGTGACAGAGACAAAAAGGGCGGTCTTCAAACATTTTTATACGGAATTAGGTGATAAAGACGAGAATAAGTAGTTCAGGCTAGCCAAGACAAGAGAGAGTAAGGTTCGAGATTTGGATCAAGTGAAGTACATCAAGAATGAGGAAGACAAGGTATTGGTTAAAGAGACTCATTAATAGGAGATGACAAAAAGTGTTTCCACAAACTCTTAAGCGAAGAGAGGTACAGGGACATTGTAATGTGTGTTTCCGAGCACTCAATGAGTTGCCTAGATTTTGGATATTGTAGGCACATAAAGGTTGAGGAGGTTAAGATTGTATTTTGTAGGATATGCGGGGGTAGGCTGATTTGACCAAATGAGATCTCGATGAAATTTTGGAAGAACATAGGTAGAGTGGGTTTGGAGTGGTTGACTAAGTTGTTTAGTGTCATTTTTAAGATGACAAAAATGATTGAAGAATGGAGGTGGAGTATGATGATTTCATTGCACAAGAACAAGGGAGATATTTAAAAATTGCAATAACGATAACGGATCAAGTTGTTGAGCCACACTATGAAGTGTGGGTGAGAGTTGTGGAGTAGAGCAAAGAAGGGTGGGACTATCTTTGAGAACCGCAGGAGTGCTCCACTACAAAAGTCATTCATCTCGTGAGGAGACTAGTGGAGCAATATTAGAAGAGAATGAGGTACTTACATACAATATTCATTGACCTAGAAAAGGAATACGACAAAGTGCCTAGGGAGGTTTTGTGGAGATGCTTGGAGGCTAAAAGTGTCCTGCACTAGAGAAATAAAAGGCATGTACCATGCAACTAAGACTTGTGTAAGGATAGTAAGAGGAGACTCAAAGCACTTCTC
The DNA here is from genome assembly GCA_025774065.1 of Solanum ossicruentum. Lineage (NCBI taxonomy): Eukaryota > Viridiplantae > Streptophyta > Magnoliopsida > Solanales > Solanaceae > Solanum > Solanum ossicruentum. Next base: position 17,152,761 of record JAOTQR010000007.1, read on the forward strand.
TACTCTGATGAAATGTATGAGGGATCGACTCTTAGCCATTTCTTATTGCCTTGGACATATCCAAAGTGATGTACGATATGTTATTTGTAGACAACATGATACTGATTGACGAGATTCCTGCAGAGATAAAACTAAGGGTTTGTTCGGCATCATGATAAAATGTTTTCTTGGAAAATATTTTTTAAGAAAACAAGTGAATTTCTTACTTATTTTCTTATATTTAGTAGGTAAACAAAAAATATTATCCTAAAAGTATTTGTATATAATCTAGACAAATACTATGGGATGTGGGTAGTGGGGGTAAGGGTGTGGGTGGAAGGCATGAAAAGGAGGTGTCTTGAAGGGTGAGAAAGATACAATCAATGTGAAATGCCACTTGTGAAACTTGTTTCCTATTTTTTCCAAAATTTATTTCCTAAAGAATGTTTCCCAAAAATTTGGACCAACCAATAATGAGAAAATCAAAAAACAATTTTCAAAAGTATTTTCCTCCCTACTGATCATATCCTCAGTCGGAGGTTTGGAGACAGACATTAGAATCTAAAGGGTTCAAGTTGAAAAAGACCAAAAAGAATATACGAGGTGCAAGTTCAGCGATGTAAAACAAGACAATGGCATGGAAGTGAGACTACATACATGGGTCATCCTCCAAGAGAGATAGTTTCAAGTATCTTGGGTCTTTAATTCAAAGGAATGGGAAGATCCATGATGATGTCACACGTCGTGTTAATACAAGGTGGATGAATGAAGGTTCACTTTTGGAGTTTCGTGTGATAAGAATGTATCACCAAAAACTATAAAAAGTTTCTATAGAGTAGTGGCCAGGCCGACTATGTTGTATGGGGAACAATGTTGGCCAGCTAAGAAAAAAACTGACAAAAATGAGGATGATGAGATGGATATGGTCATACTAGGATAGAAATGAAAGGATGAAAATATCTGGGATAAAGTGAAAGTGACCTCGGTGGTAGACAAAATAAGAGAAGCGAGACTGAAATGGTTCAGACATGTAAAGAAAAGTTAGACAAAGGCCTAACGAGGAGGTGCAAAAGGTTGTCCAAAGTGGATTTTTAGGGGATAGAGGAAGGCCAAAGAAGTATGGGATAAAGGTGATTAGACTAGACATGACAACTTCAACTTTTCAAGGAAGTGACCTTAGATAGGAGGTTATGGAGGTCAAGTATTAGCATAGAAGACTGGTAGGTAATTGAGCATTTTTTTGTCTTATTTTCTAGTGGGGTTAGGTATGTGCATTGTGCCTGTGTCCATGTTTATAGCAGTAGCAGTAGCATTTTTCTAGTATTTGCCTGTCTTGCGACTTTTGTTACTCGTTATTTATTGTGTTTTAGTTATCATATTGGTTGGATTATTATATTTTTTTTTTGAGAAAAGGTAAGTTGCATTATAAACAAAAGGAACACTCAAAAGTATCCGATAATACTTACGATAAAAAACGCCTAACTGAGACTGTCCTCCTATGAAATCACATGTAATCTAAAATACTAGGGATATCCTCATCTTCTTGAAGATATTCGTGTTTACACCAAAAATAGAAAAGAACCAAACAATTCAGCTTCATCTTCTCCATAGAGCAACTCTCATACTCAAAACATCTATGGTTCTTTTCCAACCAAATAGCCCACCAAATATAAGCTGAGACAATCTTCCATCTCTCCTTGTGCCCTGACTGATTTCATCTCTATTCCAGCATGCCAAAGGTTATTTTAGTTCCCTGGCATAGACCAACTGATGCCCCTTGCGTTGATGAAAATATGCCAAAGTTTCATAGTCTCCTTACAATGTAAGAAGAGATGTTTTAAATATTTTTCTTTGCCCTCTATACCTCTATACTTTTCTTTGAGCTGCTCTGATGTTTGTTACTCAAGTTGAGGGTCTTGGAAATTGTCTCAAGGTTTGCGTACACTCTATTTGATGCCAACAGTGACACGATGATCTGGAACTTGACAAAAAATGGTCTCTTTTGCATTAGTATTGCATAGAAGCACATATCCGCGGGTATCAACGGCAATTAGGAACATATCCGCGGGTATCAACGGCAATTAGGAAGAGTCTTTAAAGTATTTCAAATGGATCTGGGCGATAAAAGCTCCCAACAAGATCAAAACATTCCTCTGGATTTTCCATCATGGCAGACTACCAACAAGCCTCTCCTTCCACAACATAGGGCTAAACATCAATCCTAAATTGTCATTATTGTGACTCCCCAAGAGAGAATACCAATCATATATTGTTCCAATGCCACAATGCATCTGAATTATGGACGAAAATCTTAGAGAACAGCTCTAGTGCCCAAGCATTAGACCTCAACACCAACCATAATGATAACTGGATCGCCACTTAGAACAGCCTTTAAAGGAAGCCCTAAGCTGCTATAATTTCCTGGGACAATGCTAATCCTTTTATGCGTGTGGAACATCTGACTTACAAGAAACAACCACCTCTTCAACAGTAAGAAGAAGATGGTCAGTGATGATAACAATCAGTCAAGCCACCGAATATCAGCTAATAGTTGTCAAAAGACAAAAAAACTATGAGCCCAAATACCACAATTCATGTTAAGTGGATCCCCCGATTGTGGGAGCTTACATACTCAACATCGATGGAACAATAGAAGTAGCCCTGGGTCAGGAGTGCCTGAAGGGGTTTCCAAGGACCATATGGGAAAGTGGATCTTGGGATTTATAAAGAAAATGCCCCTCACTGACCCCACAATGGCTGATCTCCAAGCCCTCAAACGAGGCTTGATGCTGAGTACCAATCACAACCTAATGCAGTTATAGTTAGCTCTGACTCAACTAACATAATTAGTAAGATCTCACATGATCACATGCTTTATAACAACCTAATCATTGAGTGCAAGTCCTTAATGCATACGATAAAGGTTCCCGTGATGGCACACATGTTCAAAAAGCAGAATAGAGTGGCAGGTGCGATGGCAAAGGAAGGAATAAGGAATGCTGTGCTTGATGTGCCAATCATTTTGCAAGTTTCTCCCATGTGTGCACAACAGGTGTTAGAAGCAAACATTCTAGGAATTACTTTTACTAGAACAACTATCAATGAAGACAATTTTTCCCAGGGCCGAGATGCAGCCCAAACAATTATTAATAGTAATTTCTCAATGAGGGACTCTACAAAGTAACTGCTCTTATTATCATTTGAAACTAAGAAAAATTGATTAGATTCAACAACAGAAGGCATTAAGTATAATTCGAATAGATTCAACAACAGAAGGCATTAAGTATAATTCGAAACTAAGAAAAAATTGATTAGATTTAATGACAGAAGGCAATCAGTTGTAATATGTAATAGAGAAGATACATAGATAGACTGCTAGGCTCAGGATTCTTTTATCTGGAATGACAAAATGCAATTGCAATTTCATTATGAATTAGCCAAACATAATAGTTCTGGTGCCTCTTAATTATTTGCAAAAAACATCCTAACACTACATTAGACCATTGAGTGGGCTAACAACATGGCTGAGTTGGACAAAAGTAACAAAACAAAGTATAGCCACTAAACTACCAGAAGTACAGAGAAATATAATTACAGCTATTCAAATGCAGATTACCATAAAGAAATCATTTCTTCTACGCAACACTAAGATCCTTAATGTTTCACAGCAAGAAAAAGGAGGCAGAAAGAAATAGCAATGAAACGAAACTAAATACCTGCTACAAATCTTGGCCTCTGCAGGGAAGCTCCATAAATCATAGGACTAAAGTTGGAGTCGTTATAATAATAATTGTCAATCACACTCTTCAAGAACCGAAAATAAAGAGGTGACAATTCAAGATCATCCTCCACAACAAAGGCAAACTCATCATCCGAGCTAGGCCACCAAGCCTCCAACCACTGAGCCTGAAGTCCAGCATTAGAAGTCCTATAATGAACCAACTTTTCCCCATATTTCCAAGAAAACCCATCAACGAAATCAAGAATTCTTTTCGACAGATTCAATTTTTGGTCGATTTCGTCATGCCCATTTGGGAAATGATCAATGTAGATATGGAGATGAACAACATGGTCATCATAGTGTGCTTTGGAAAGTGAATTGAGACACCTAGAGAGGGACTCAAGGCGGTTAAAGGTGAGAACTTTGATGATAAAAGTGAAGTTTTGGTGCTTTTTGGGGTTGTTGGGGTTAAAGGAGAGAGAATTTACGGAATTCAAGTTTGAAGGGTGGTAAGAGAAGAGGAAAAGAGCAGAAAGAGAGAGGAGAATGAAAAGTGGGATGTAATTCTTCAAGGTTTTCTTAGGTTGTGCCATATGATTGGCCATTCTTTTTTACACACAGGTTTTCATGGATATAGCTTCGAAGAAGAAGAGTGTGAATGCAGGGGAAATCTTACATTGACCCTACGACTTTGTCATAATTGCAATTTGAGTCTCACTTTCAAAAATATGACAATTGAATTTAAAATAATATTATAATACGAATAAGATTTTGCAGGTCCAACCATTTCTCAGGAAAAATCAATTACAATATCAAAAACTTGTATTATTTTTCTTTTTATCAAAATATTGTTATTGTTCTATGATCTAATCCTTTTTAAATTGTCCTCATTGCTTTGATGATATTTATCACCCATACTTATAATTTTTTTGAAACATTGGCTACATGTAACTTTTGACATCTTTCTTCTATAAATCATTCTTCTTATACTATTGCGGAAAGATCGGAAAACACAAAGAACAATACTTCTTTTTCATTTAGTCATTCTCTTCGGCTAAATATTGTTCTTCCTCCTAGATTATACTTGTAATAATCCTTTAAGGTTATTTTTTATGTTTTAAAAAAATTATCATTTTATCCCTTTCATCAGTTGTTTCAAATCTTATTTGATCATTTCATTAAGTTGGTTTTGAAAAATTGAGATTTTTAGAAAATTTTGAATTGTAAAAATTTAAGTTATCAAAGTTTGATTTTTGGAGTTTTTAAAATTTCGAGTCTCAAATTATAATTTCATCAATTCCATCAGTTCTAAAATGTAAATATTGGTCTAAGAGAGCTGCGAAAATCAGATTTGAAGTCGTATCATGAATTTGAGGTTCTAAGTAAATTTTCAATTTTGTTAATTATTTTAACGAATTTTAGTATTTTTGCATCTTCTTATGTTATGAACCTTCTAATTTTTGCTACTATTATAAATAAAATAAGTCACTAGGCAGTAACTTAATTTTATTTGGTTTTAAAAAAATTAAGCTCCCAGAAATATCTCCGTAATTTTTTTTAAAAAAAATAGCAAAGAAAGAGATTTTTCCTTAAACATTGTTCATTTTAAAATTAATTTTTAAAAATTTTCTATCTATGTTTTTCGATGGAATTGGCTTAGCTAAGGACTTATATATGAAACTTTATTTTTTTCGACTGATTCTATGAAAATATGAAAATAAATAAATTGAAAATTGTTGACCGAAAGTTTCAAATTCCTCTTATAGAGTGTCCATCCAAAAACTGAACATAAACATCACCTCTCTCAATAATGTCTATCAGTCCCTATTATTTTTTAAAAGTGATAGTGATGCACTAATACAAATATACATTAAAAAAATTGTGAGTTATACAGTTGAGTTTGATTTTGCTATGCTCATGATATATAAAGTTGTAAACAGGTTGAGTTTGATTTTATCATTCCTATGTATAATATATAATGTTTTAAGCAATCTAAATCATTCTTAAACACCACAATAAATTCAGAAATTCAAATGAATATCTAAAACAGTCCTATTTGAGGCTCCTTTTTAAATCGCTGCAAGGAATTGAGTGAAATACTCTTTGATTGACCTGTAAATAAAATAATTCTCTTTCCTTTTTCAATTAAAAATTGCATTGTAAAATGTATTCAACTTAATTCTTGTAAAATTCAAACGTGATCAAAATACTATATGAAAATAAAAATTACAGGACATGTATACGATTTTAAATTAATTAATTCAATCAACCAAAAAAAATAAATTCATATGCGGTTCTCTCAATGAGGTTGTGATATATATGTATATACTAGATTATGGTTGCCCGTGGCCCAATATTTAGCAATTTGTTTCTTCAGAGTAAGATTATGTTGTGGAAATTAATTTATTGATTAGTGATAGTTAGGGGTGACAATTGGGTGAGTTGGGTCAAATTAGACCGGTTCAAAATGACAAATGGATAAAGACTCAACCCAATCCAAATTGTCTTGAGTCAAGACAGATCAAGTAACAGGTCAAAACCCAACCCACCCAACTTCCTCCTTTTAAACTTTCAACAAATTCTCACTAACATTTGTCAAAAACGTTTAAACATTTGAAACTTCACATATGACATAACATTTAATAATAATGATCAGCAAAAACTAAAATCCTCTAATACATCACTAAATTAAAAAATAAAAGTAGTTTTACGCTAATAAGAACTTGAATCCCACAATAACTCTATAGCAAAACTGCAAAAAGAATCTCTCCCAGCACAAAATCAAAGCAAGCATTCCACAAACTACTTCAAGCCCAAGTTCCCCCTTAGCATGTGGCACCTGAAATGATGAACAAACAGAAGCACATTAGCTCACATAGAAGAAACAGAAGCACATTAGCTCACAAATTAGTTAATACACAATGCCGCATGCACAATAATCTGGGAAAACAAATATGCAGCCATTAGTTGTGAAATAAACTGCAGATATCACATGACTAATGCCATCCAGGGCACACAGTTTGCACAAAACATCCACATCTAACAACTATATTCAACTTCAAATTGTTCAAGAAATGCACATTTGCTGAAGCAACCTAAAGGAAAAAACCAAAAGTGCAAAGATCATTTTGGTGATTTTCAATTAATATCTGAGGCAGACTACATTGCAGAAATAACAAATGCTCGAGCTCTGCACCAGAAGGACAGAACTTGACATGAAAATAGTATCTTCATTCTTCATTTTGCCATAGAACCAGTATTTGGAAGCAATCTCAGAGCTAGCAGCCAATGTGACCTTTCAGCTAGTACAAGTCTTCTCAAAATTGGCACACCTCCGGCAGCTATAATTGCAGAATGATTCTCACTGTCCATACTCAAGTTATATAGTATTGCTAGAGCTGCTTCAACAGCTCGCTCACTCCCATTTTCGAGCACCTTCACCAATGGAAATATCCTTCCCTCTGCAGCCACTTTTTGGGCTACGTCACAAATCAACACTTCTACTATATTTCGTCTACTATTACAAATAGTACGCACAGTGTATAATTTTCTCTACTATTACAAATGGTAGGCTCTCAGAGAAAAATACCAAAAATAGTGAACACGCTATGTCTTTTAGGAAAAAATATTTCCTAAGCACACACTCTAGTTTTTCCTTCACAGACTATTTTATTTTATAGTCTAAGTATACCTCACAGAATAAATAAATACACAGTATTTATTTGTATTTCCTGTGGCTCTCTTTTTTTTTTTTCTCTCTGAATCTGGTGTGAAATGAGGGAGCTAAATGCCCCTTTTTATAGGCATTTCCTGCCTGCTTTGTTGATTTCCAACTTGCTGCCAACCTTTGTTGAAAAAGAAAGGCAACTGTGCATTATGACAACCACTTTGCAATTTGGTTGCCACATTTGACAATCAAAAATGTGTGGGCCCTCCAGTTGGAGGGACCCACTCAACAATTCTCCCCCTCCCGACAAATGGAGGGTTCTGTCATTCCTGCAGCTGTTCGACAATATTCGAACTTCTCCTTTGGTAAAATCTTTGTCATCATATCAGATCCATTTTCATCAGTGTGGATCTTTTGAAGTTGTAACAACTTTTTCTCCAATGCATCAGTTATCCAACGATATCTTACATCGATATGTTTAGACCTTGCGTGAAAGGAGGCATTTTTGCAAAGATGGATGGTACTTTGATTGTCACAAAATATCTCAAACTTGTTTTGTTTGACATCAAGTTCTTTAAGAAGTTCCTTCATCCATAACAACTCTTTGCAAGCTTCTGTTGCTGCTATAAATTCTGCTTCTGTAGAAGACAATGCAATGCACTTTCGCAATTTCGACTGCCAAGACACAGCTCCCCTTACAAATGTAATTAGGTATCCTGATGTAGACTTTCTTGAGTCAACATCGCCAGCTAAATCTGCATCTGTGAATCCAACTAACACAGGTTCTGCCTCTCCAAAGCATAAGCATATTTTGGATGTACCTTGAAGATACCTGAGAATCCACTTAACAACTGCCCAATGTTCCTTTCCAGGATTTGAAAGGAAACGACTCACTACTCCAACCGAGTGAGCAATATCTGGTCGTCTACACACCATGGCATACATCAAACACCCAACTGCTGAGGCATATGGTATTCTAACCATATCTTCCTTCTCTTTGTCAGTAGAAGGGCACATATTGGAACTTAATTTAAAGTGATTAGCAAGTGGACAACTAACCGCTTTAGCCTTGTCCATATTGAATCTCTGAAGTACTTTTTCAATGAACTTCTCTTGAGATACCCAAAACTTCCTGGCGCTTCTATCTCTTGTAATTCTCATGTCAAGAATTTGTTTTGCTGATCCTAAGTCTTTCATTGCAAAAGACTTACTCAATTGCACCTTTAGACTGTTGATTCTTGAAATATTTTTTCCAATGATCAGCATATCATCTACATAGAGTAGAAGGATAACAAAATCATCTTTAGAGGATTTATTGACATACACACATTGATCTGCAGTAGTTTTCTTGAAGCCTTGCTCTCGTATAATAGACTCTAACTTCTTATACCATTGTCTTGGTGCCTGTTTCAAGCCATATAAACTTTTCTTCAATCTGCAGACGTGATCTTCTTTTCCCTTCACTTTGAAAGCCTCTGGTTGTTCCATGTAAATTTCTTCTTCTAGATCTCCATGAAGAAAGGTAGTCTTCACATCCATTTGCTCAATTTCCAAATTGAGACTTGCAGCCAGCCCTAGCACAGTACGAATGGATGTCATTTTCACAACAGGTGAAAATATCTCGTCAAAGTCAATGCCCTTCTTTTGGCTGAAACCTTTGACGACTAATCTCACTTTAAAGAGTGGATGGACTCCGTGTTCTTTATGTTTTATTCTGAACACCCATTTATTCTTCAACATTCTTTTACCATTAGGCAATTTCACGAGATCAAACATTTTATTCTCATGCAAAGATTTCACTTCATCTTGCATGGCTTCCATCCATTTTTTCTTGTTTTCATCGTTCATTGCCTCATTGAAACTTTCCGGTTCTCCCCCGTCAATCAGTGTAACCCACTGATCAACTGGGTACCTAGTAGAAGGCTCCACATTTCTACTAGATCTTCTTAAGGGTACTGGAGACTCTCCAGCTATTGGTGGTTGAGTGTGACCACCATCAACATCCT
>JAOTQR010000007.1:17165160-17192056 GCA_025774065.1 Solanum ossicruentum
TATTCCCATAGTGAGGAGGAGTATGTGAATCACTTGAGGGTGGTGTTGCAAATCTTGAGGGAGGAGAGGTTGTATGCCAAATATGAAAAATGTGAGTTTTGGTTGAAAGAGGTTGCTTTTCTAGGTCATGTGGTGTCGAGTGATGGCATTAAGGTGGATCCTAAGAAGATAGAGGTGATTAGAAATTGGCCGAGACCTTTGACCCTATCGGATATTAGAACTTTCTTGGGTTTGGCAGGTTATTATCAGAGGTTTGTAAATGGGTTCTCTTCTACAGCCTTACGACTAAGTTGACCCAAAAGAAGGTAGAATTTTTGTGGACCGATGAATATGAGAAGAGTTTCCAGACTTTGAAAGATAAGCTTGTCTCCGCTCCTATCTTGTATCTACCGGAAGGGTTTGTTGTATATTATGATGCCTCAAGAATTGGTTTAGGGTGTATTTTGATGCAAAATAGTATGATGATAGCATATGCCTCTAGACAACTAAGGTGCATGAGAAAAATTATCCCACCCGTGATCTTGAATTGGCGGCCATGGTATTTGCTTTGAAAATTTAGCGTCACTACTTGTATGGGGTTCATGTTGATGTGTTTACCAATCATAAGAGTCTCCAATATATGTTCACCAAAAAAGATCTTAACTTGAGACAAAAATAGGTGGTTAAAGCTCCTTAAATATTATGATATAAGTGTGTATTATCACCATGAAAAAGCTAATATTGTGGTCGATGCTCTAAGTAGGGTGTCTATGGGTAGTCTAACTCATGTTTATGATAGTGGCAAAAAGGTAGCTAGCGAGGTCCATCATTTGGCTAGATTGGAATTAGGTTGGATGAAGTTGATAATAGTGGGGTAGTGGTTATTGATGGTTCTATGTCTTCATTGATTGAGGAGGTAAAGGCAAAACAAGAACTTGACCCCGCCTTGTTAGAGTTGAAGGCCTTAGTGAAGAATGGTAAAGTGGAGGTTTTCTCCTAAGAGGGAGATGGTGCCCTTAGGGACCAAGGAAGATTGTGTGTGTCTAATGTGGGTGAGTTGAGAGAATTGATCTTAAAGGAGGCCCATAATTCATCCTACTCCATTCACCCCAGTTCTACAAAGATATATAGAGATTTGAGATAAGTGTATTAGTGGGGTGGTATGAAGAGAGATATTTCCAAGTCATATTCAGATGACACAATTTTTAACAAGCAAAAGCTGAACATCAAAGGCCGGGTGACCTAGCCCAAGATATAGAGATTCCTACTTGGAAGTGGGAGGAAATCAACATGGATTTTGTGGTTAGATTTCCTAAGACGAGAAAGCATTTTGATTCTATTTATGTTGTTATAGATAGAATGACAAAGTCAGTTCACTTCCTACCGATCAAAACTACTTATGGTGCCGAAGATTATGCCAAATTGTATATTCATGAGTTGGTTAGATTGCATGGGGTGCCTTTGTCTATCATTTCGGATCGTGATGCTCAATTCACTTCGCACTTTTGTAGGTCCTTCCAAAAAGGTCTTGGTACCAAGGTAAAGCTTAACACAGCCTTTTACCCTCAAACGGATTGCTGAAAGGACTATCTAAACTCTTGAGGATATGCTTAGGGCTTGTGTTTAGGATTTAAAGGTAGTTGGGTTGAACATCTTCCACTTATCGAGTTTGCTTACAGTAACAGTTATCATTCAAGCATTGGCATGGCTCCTTCTAAAGCTTTTTATGGTAGGCATTGTAGTCCCCCGGTTGGATGGTTTGAGGTGGGGGAGATAGCTTTGTTGAGTCCATATTTAGTCATGGAAGCCTTGGACAAGGTGAGGTTGATAAAGGAGAGACTGAAAACAGCCCAAAGTAGACAAAAGTCATATTCCAATGTGAGAGGGGAGATCTTGAATTTAAGGTTGGTGATTGGGTTTACTTGAAAGTCTCACCCATGAAAGGTGTAGTACGATTTGGCAAGAAGGGTAAATTGAGCCCAAGGTTTGTGGGTCCTTATAGAATATTGAGGAGGATTGGTAAGGTGGCCTATGAGTTAGAGTTGCCCATTGATATGAATATGATTCATTCGGTCTTCCATGTATCTATGTTGAGAAAGTGTGTGGGTGACCCAAGTACTAGTATACCTTTGGATGTTGTGGGTGTGGTAGAAGATAATTTGACTTATGAGGAGGTTCTGGTAGAAATTTGGATAGACAAGTGAAGAAGTGGAGAAACAAGGATGTAGCTTCCGTCAAGCTTCTTTGAAGAAACCAACAAGTTGAAAGTGTCAAATGGGAAGCCGAGGTGGACATGAGAAAACATATCCACATCTCTTCCACTCTACTCAAGCCTAAGGTACTAATTTAAGTCCCGTACATGATTTCAAGTCTTAAGTTTCAACCCTTATATAATTTGCATGCATTCATGTTTATGTTGACAAGTTTATGGTGATTTTGGCATTCATATTGAGATTTTTGAAATGATGTTTAAATGCATTTGTTATATTCATGTCGCGCTGAATTCTTCATGATTAATTCTCTTATGTACGCTTCTTTGACATTCGGGGACGAATGTTCCCAAGAAGGAGATATTGAAACGCCCCAAAAATATGCTTCTGAAATGCCCATAATCGTAATTTTCATATATCTCAAAATCCATGCATGATATCAAAATATGACTTTATATTCATGATCAAGGGGAAAACTTGAGTGGGAAATAGGTATAACCCCGATTTTAGAGGACGCATAGCGAAAAATAATTTTGGCAAAATTTCAAATTCAAGTGGCGATCCGCGACCTGGCCATGATGCACCAGGGGCGCGTATCTGTGTTAATTTTTCCTCTATAATTCTATTTCTGTCCAAGGGCCTTGGGGTCATAGCCCTATCCCCACTTATGCATAAAAACACTTATACTTAGCCATTTTTCAACTCTATATCACTCAAGACCCTCTCAAAACCCTCTCCAACTCTTAACCAAATATTTCATCCAAATTCAAGTGTCCCAAGCTTAATTCCAGATCTCAAGGACTCTATTCAAGCTTCAAGTCTCCTTCAAGACTACATCAAGAAAACCCAAGTTTGAGGTATATGGGTTTCAACCATTGGGTTCTTTCACCCATGCTGCCCAACCTTCCTTTTTATGAAAATTGCATGTTTTCAAGTTGTATTATATGTGGGTATCTTTTATTATGTTGATTATAAACCTTGTTGGGGTTTCATGAAATGTTGATTGACTATGCATGTTTTGAGTTATGAAACTATGATCTATTATGAGATTTGATGATGAATTTCAAAGTATCTTACATGAGGGTTTTACTATGTGTTGATGGGTTGATTTACATTCAACTTTCTCATATTATTTCACTGTTAAATTGCATGATTTTGAACTTGCATTACATACCCTACAAGTATTTGATAAAATGTCTTGACAAGGATTCTTAAGTTATTGAGGATCTATTACATGGTTTACAAGTAAAGAGACTTTATGATAATTACGGGAATGTATGTATGTGTTGAATTCATGAAAAGTATCTATGGTGTTGCAAGTTGACCCTACTTTGTCGGAAGGTGACATGCCCAATCACCTTGTTAAAGTGGTGACATGCCTCAATCACCTTGCCAAGAGGGTGACATGCCTGTACAACCTCGTTGAGGGGTATGTACCTCAATCACCTCGTCGGGTGGTGACATGCCCGTACTACCTTATTGACGGGTATGTACCTCAGTCACCTTGTCGGGGGTGACATCCCATATTACCATGTTGAGGGATAGATACCTTGACCACCTTGTCGGGGGGTGACATGCCCGCACTACCATGTTAAGGGGTAGAAAATACCTCAATCACCTTCCAAGTGGGGGGGTGACATGCCTTGGATTACAAGTAACAACTTTCTTGAGCTTTGATTATGGTCTCTTCCTACACATGTAATATATAATTGCAAGTTATATGTTTTACAAGTATGTTTTACCACAAGCATTGATCATGCATGCCATATTGATATTATACTTACCCCTTGCTTATGATTATGCATTTTGACTATGTTGCCTATGTCTTGTTGCATTGCATCCTACATACTTAGTACATTCAAATGTACTAACACATACTCTATGTCTACATGATGTTACCATGTAGGGAATGGAGTACCTCTCTATCATCCTCCAAGTGGGTAGTTTAGTCCTTTGGAGATATGTTTTGGTGAGCCCTCAAGTCCGAGGATGCTATCTATGTTACTCTTGGATTTTTGTTATTTCCTTATGTTGAACACTTGATACTATGAGGGTGAGCCCGGAAAGTGTCTTGTCCCCCACTCTAACATATGTTTAGAGATGTTTTTGGAACAATTGATGTACTTATGTTTTGATCTTGACTGTTGAATGTGATATGATTATCAAACTCTTTTCCTTAGTCCCATTTCCCTTATTTATATATCTTGTTGTTGTTTATTTTTGCTTCTACGACCATGTGTGTATGATATGCTAAGAGGCTTGTTTGGATTCCCATTCATCGTGTCACGTCTAGGCCCTACGATTGGATCGTGATATTCATACACAAAGAGAGAGAGAAAGCATGTGGAATGATTTGAGAGCAATAAATAGTAACCAACAAGGGCTGTGGATTTCTACGAGGGATATAATGCAGTAAAGTCAGCAATAGATAGACTTATTGGAAATACTCCAACTAAAGCTGAGATGCAAAATTATAGATAGTTCTTAGAAGACACAAGAATGGCAGTACTAAGGATAAGGGGTAGAGAATATACCTGGACAAATAGGCACACATACATCATTATAGACTGGGGATTGGCGAATGTAATCTGGATGATGACAATGACTGAACATTAAATTCAAATCATGGAGCTTGGGTGCTTTGACCATGCTCCATTGTGTCTACTACTAGCATAAGAGCAAGATAGAAGACCTAGACCTTCCAAATTCTTAAACCATATAGCCGGTCATAAAAACTTTCTTAAGTATATGGAAGAAGTGTGGTCTAGGAACTTGGGAAGATGTAAAATGACATGTATATGGGGAAACTTGAAGAGTGTCAAGCAGGCAATGAAGAGACTAAACACACTAGAATTTAGTGGAGTTGAAGACAGAATACATAAATATAAGAAGCAGCTAGAAGTATTACAACAAGACATGTGAATCCCAACACAACCTTGGGAGAAGATTGAAGCTGCATGACTAGCAAAACAGACACTTCAAAAATGGCTAAACATAGAGGAGAGTATGAATTCGACTTGCCCTCAACTCTAGCCAGTTGTTGGTATATCAATTTTAGGGTGCACTAACATTCTAGCTCATGTTGGATTCTATAGTTATGGCATAATGTCCTTAGTTTTTGGACATGAACTATTTTATCTATCTATTTTGGTATTGCTACTCTTAGACTTAATATTTGAGATTAAATGTCTTTGATATCATGACTTTTAGGTCTTGGGGAATCATTATGTAGTGTACTTTGTAGGTTTTGTTATTTCTTGCTTCAATAAATTGAGCTTCTATATTATTATCGTATTTTATAAGTTAAATAACTATATAGATTGAGATTTGTATCGTTGGTTCGCCCACCTGGGAGAGTAAGTGCGGGTGCCACTCATGGTCCATTTTAGGTCGTGACATTTCTTTGATGACATTCTTTTCAATAGTATAAAATGGAAGGCTCATCTACAACACTTAGAAGAGGATTTTAAGTTACTGAGGTCTAATTAGTTATTTGTGAAGAAGAGTAAGTGTGTTTTTGGTGTGCCACGAATAAACTATTGAGGTCATGTCCTTTCTGCCTAAGGTGTAACAATGGAGAGCTATAAGATCTCAGTTGTTATGAGTTGTCCTCAACCAACAAGTATCAAGGGATTTAGGGGTTTCTTGAGTCTTACTAGCTACTATAGAAGATTCATAAAATGGTATGGAATTATTTCCAAGCCATTAACTGATTTGTTAAAGAAGAATAAGTTTCATTGGTCTGCCGCAGTAACCACAACTATTGAAAATTTGAAAGTAGCTACCATTTCTGCTCCTATGTTAGCTTTCCCTGATCTCTCTAAAGAATTTTTTTTGTGGAAACTGATGCTTCACGTGAAGGTATTGGTGTTGTTTTGCTCTAGGAGAATTTTACTTTAGCCAAGGTTTATCCGGAAGGAACTTAGCTACGTCTGTTTATGAAAAGGAACTATTAGCCCTAGTGATTGCAGTGCAAAGGTTGAGACCTTACTTACTGGGAAGACACTTCACTATAAGAATTGATCACCATAGTCTTAAATTCTTACTTGAGCAAAGGATTATTACCCCCGGTCAACAGAAGTAGTTGGTCAAGTTGATGGGATATGACTATGATATTAGTTACAAGAAAGGGAAGGAGAATATTATAGTTGATGCCCTATCTAGGAGAGACAGTCCAGCATAGTTATGTAGCATTTATGGGGTGCATACTTCACTATTAGATGAAGTTAAATTCACTCGGACAGAGAATCATTCACTACAAAAGTTAATGTCGGCCATACAAGATGATCTAAGCCATAAACTTTACTATAGATTCTAAGGGGGTATCCTAAATAAAAAAGGTAAGACAACAGTGGGGTATAATAAAAGCGTCGGAAAACAACTAATTACATTTTATCATGGGAGTGAACAGTGGTCGCTTAGGGATAAATGTCACCTTACAAAGACTTAAACAAGATTTTTCTGGGAGAAAAAGAAATAAGATGTCTATGCATTTGTTAGGGAGTGTGACATTTGCCAAAGGTGCAAAAATGACAATGTGGCACCACTGGGGGATGTTGCAACCCCTCCCAATACCTTTTCTAAGAGAGTATAGTAGAACATTTCTGTGGACTTTATTAAGAGTCTTCTCAAAGTAACAGGAATAGAATTTATCTTTGTGGTGGTTGACAGGCTCAATAAAGCAACTCACTTCATGGTTTTGAACCATCCTTAACTGTTTTGGATATGGCTCAAGTTTTTATAAACAATGTATTTAGATTGCATGGAATGAGTAAAATAAATATCTTTCATAGAGATGTGATTTTTACAAGTAAATTTTGACAAGAATTATTTCAACTTGCAGAAAGTGTCCCTCCTCACTTCTACAGCCCACCACCCCCAAACTGATGGTGAATCAGAGATAGTAAATAGATGTCTTGAGTGTTATCTCAGATGTATGACTTTTGAGAATCCTAAACAATGGCCTTAGTGGCTAGCCCTTGTTGAATGGTGTTACAACATCACTTATCACACTGCTACTCATCTTACTCCCTATGAGATTGTCTATGGACAGAAGCCCCCTCTTCTATTATCTATATGCCTTTTGATTCGGCATTAGAGATTGTGGTTAGGAGTTTACAGGCTAGGAAATCTACCCTCGAGACATTGAAGTTCCACTTAGAACAGGCTCAATATAGAACGAAAATGCAAGTTGACAAGAAAAGGATAGACAGGTCTTATGTACTTGGGACAGGGTTTATGTCAAGTTGCAACCTTATAGACAATTCTCTCTCAAGGATCATTCCTTCAAGAAATTCTCAGCTAAGTTTTATGGCCCATTCAAGGTCCTTAATAGAGTTGGGACTATTGCTTATACTTTGGATTTCCCCCACACTCTAGAATCCATCCTACATTCCATATTTCCCAGCTTAAGAAGAGGATATGAAACCACTCTACTTCCATTCATTTACCCGTGGTCCATACTATAATTTGGTCATATGGTTTTGACTCCTAAATCCATCTTAGATAAGAGATTGGGCCATAAACGTGGAAGGGTTGTGACTCAAGTTTTGATTAAATGGTCGAATGCTCTTGCTGAAGATAGTACTTGGGAAGACCGACAAGACTTCCAGCAGAAATTTCCAAATTTTAATCCTTCAGGACAAGGATTATTTCAAGAGGAGGGCATTGTTATGATCCCAGTGGCATTAGTTTCTATATTTGTATTAACTTCGACTTACTTTCCACTTTGTTCATTTTATGGTTGGATGCTTAAATGAGTTGGCAATTAGTTAAAATTGCTGAAGAATTCTGTTAGATGTAACAACCTAGAAAGTAGTCATAACTATTTTTCCCGCCAAAAGCTTTGTAGTTTGTAGTTTGTAGATTTGATATAAAGCTTGTAAAGAGGGTATAGGGATAATCTTTTGGAAGTAAGAAAATCAGAGTTAGCTTTAAGTTTTTAAATCATTTTAATTGAGGATTGTTCAAGGAGCAGTTCCTTAGAACAATTAGCATTGCTTTCTAAGTTCTTGTTGATTCTTTTGGAGTTATATCAGAGATGTTTTGATGAAATGACGACGAATTTTTGATAGAACAAAGAGAGAGAAGAAAGAAATTAGAGATTAAATTCGATTTGGGTCAATTAAATTAGAAAAATTGATGAACGAACTTGAATAGTTCATTGATTTTTTTGTTAATCGATTTGAATAAATCTTGATCAAGAAACCGATAGACATTACAACCCCATCAAATTTTGAATATTAAATTAAATATAAAATTATTTTTATTATTATATATATTTAACTAATAAATTAATTATTAAACAAAACGATGGACATGGCCGATTTGATTACAAGAGTTGATAACAGTCTACCTTAACCATCGGATTATTCAATTTTATTCGGATAAATATTATTAGCACAAAAATATGCAAAAAGAAAATAAAATAATAAATAACGATGTAATACCCGAGGAACAATGATTATTTATTAAAAAATAATCTAAAAAATGAAGAAGAATACAATTCATTTACCTCAATTTCTCTGAATCTGTTATTGAGCCATTTTTTAATTTTCTTTATTGAGCTGTTTCTAATAATGACAATAGTGATTAAATTTGATAAATAATTTAAATTTTAATCACTAATTGTGGGCTTCACTCTTGTATGATTATTTTAGAAACTAGATGATAGTCTTGACTTAATTTATATTTTTTTAGTTTCCTTTTCCTTTTCCTTGTCCAACTTTTAAAATAAATTAATACTAAAAAAATGGTTTGAGATTACTTGTGGTGGAGAATTATAATTATTAAACAAAAGCAACTCTTTTTGAAGTCAAATATGAAATCGTCCGTTCAAGGTTGCCTTTTCGAAATTTCAAATTTTCAATAAATTAATCACTTCACTTAAAATTGACCTTAAACTATCTTTTCTAAAACTTTATAATTTAAATTATTAGTAGTATGAGTTTTATAGTTAAATTATTATTTATTAATTTAAAAAATTACCTTTAAATTTAAACAATTATATTTAAAAGTTATATTTGAGTTTCTCAAACTAATCAATAGTTTAATTATGAAATCAAAAAAAAAAAATCAGCTCAAGCGTTGATCATAATTCTTTTTTTAATTTTTTCAAACGCCTACTTTAGGAGTATTTCTTTTTTTATTACAATAAAGCAGGGTTTACAAAATTTCACGAGACGAAACAAAAGTTGCCGTGAGTGTCTTGCGTATGTTCACCTTCGTCGGCAGACACGTGGCAATTTGTAGGACCCACAGGTCAGTAGTCTAATTATTAAATAAGAAGAAAATAATGGATGTTTTTTCCATTTAAAACTTAAAAAGCGAGGTGGAGCCCATTTGACAGGTGATTTAAGACTTGGTTTCGTTAGGTAAAATTTCAACGGCCTAACAAATTGACAATTCTAACTCCGGCCGTTGCACAACTAATACAAAAAAATAATAATAGAATAAACATAAACCCTTATGGTGTATTTTTAAATTAAGGAGTTGATAGAAAATGACTTTGTTAATAATGAAATTAAAGTACACCACAAATGATCGGTGAAGTGAATAAAATCGTTCTTCTCTTAATTAGATATCTTGAATTTGAGTTTTGAATATGAAAATAACCTCAATAAAGAGCATTTTACTTTGAAATGGGGCTTTACGCGAAGCAAAATCAGAATAATGGACTCCAATACTATTATCAAACATCAAAAGAAAAATAAAATAAGTCAAACACATAAAAGAGGCTCTTAAACTTGACATGATTTTTCATTTTAGTACCTTAATTATGATTTGTTCCAAATAGACACTTTAACATCATTAAAAGTGTATAATTTAAACATAATTAAGTGATGTCGCAAGAGTGCATGTATCACACTTTCTCTAAGAGAGTGAAAGTCAAAAAAATATTTATTTATTTTTTTAAAATTCAATTTTACTTTTTCTTTGATTTTTTAAAATTCAATTGTACTTAATTTTTATTAGACGCTTTATCTTGGTTGTTCCATTTTAGTCTTTCAACTCTATTTATTATGTACCATTTAAATAAAAAAAATACTAATTTTATAATTTTGTAAGTTTTTATATGCATTTATCAATTACAATTTTGCATTTTAAAAATCGACATTCATATGTTATAAAAAAAATTAACAAATGAACATTGATTTTTTTTAAAAAAAAAAACATTCTTTTTGAGAATTGTATTTTTGTGTGAAAAATAACCGTCAAAAGTGCGTAAATTTTCTTTCTTAAAAAAATCAATAACAACCCAACAAAGTCTATCAAGTTTAATATTTCTTTAATAGCGTTATTAGCTATGAACAAGAGTTCTTTTTTTTTTACTTATATTGAAGATGAGTTCTTTTTACTCATATTGAGTCGAATGAAAAATTAGAAAGCTAGTATTTGAGTTAAATCCAAATAGTTTGAATATGAAAAATAAACTTATGGTGTTATTTAATTCAATTGATTGTTTAATGAAGAAAATCGACATAATTTCCTTGGTTATTTTTCAAGAAACGATATAGAGAAATTCCAAAAAATAGTTTTTTAGAAAAATTTATCTATTAATTTTTTTAAAAGATATTTTCAAAAATAATGGACAAACGTCGATTATAAAATGAAAATGAATAGTATAATAAAAATAAAGAAATTACAAAATTAGTATTTTGTATTTAAATGGTATACAAAAATTAGATTTGAAGGGTAAAATGAAACAAAAGTAAGATATAGTGTCAAAATAAAACATGAGGACAATTAGAGGGGTGTTTATTTATTTTTAATTAGTTTTTGTGTCATGACATGGCATGTGGAGCACACTCTACTCATGTTGTTGGTTCTTTGGACAAAAATATCAAAATGAAACGAAGTTGAAGGGTTAAAATAGAACAAAATTAAGTTGGAGTGTCAAAATGAAATTTAGGATCAAGTTTAAGAGTTTACATATGTGTTTGACCAATAAAATAATACAAATGAATTTCAAAGTAAGTTATTCCTAGGACTATTAAAATGCTTTGATGAAAATAAATTACAACAGCACCAATAACATACCCAGTAAAATTCACAAGTGGGATCTGGAGAGGGTAAAATGTACGCAGACTTTATCATTACCTAATAGAGATATAAAGAGATTGTTTTCGAAATACCCTCAACTCGATGAAAATGAATAATAATTAATAATTATTAATATTCGAAAAATTACCTACTAAAATCACTTTTACTTTTCTTAGGAATATTACATCTTCCAATTATCACTATTTTCTTCAAACTATACTAAACACAACGTAGGTTTTATTCTTTCTTGGTTGATGTTACAATGAACCGTATTTTCGATCCTATTCAATTTTAAATCCGGTAAAATATTAGATTCAAGAAGTGAGTAATGTTCGAAAGGTCAAAAGAACCTTGCTCCATTGGTAATGTGTAAGCAAAATTTTAACAAGGTTCCTTTACTTTCCCAAACATTAAATGACTATTTTGATATCAAATATTATTTTGATCATAAAATATTGAAGTTTAGTATTTCAAATACTGGACAATTGTTAGTAAATATATCGCATTGAGAAGTATTTTCCAGTAAAAAATCTTTAAATAAAAATTCATGAAGAAAGACAGAATGACTTCACTTTTATATAATTTTGAGTCTAAAGTAAGTTTAACAAAAAATAATTTATAAAGTGTGCTAATATGATACAACCTGTTAGTCACGAGTATTGTCAGTTTAGTTTTTTATTTCATTTTAGAAAAAAGTTGTACTGGATGTTTTTAACTAAAATGAACTTATTTGGATAATTGTTTTCTTTACACTTGCTAATTAAATATTATATGTCGAATAATACATATTCTCATTTTAATGTTGAATTATTAAAACTAAAATTCATTGATTTGGTAAATACAAGAGGTACAAGTGTACAACTAAGCTATAGAGCTTAACCATAATTGCTTAGCTTATTTAGTAAAAATAAATAAATAAATAACCCCATAAAGAGAAACAGTTGTCAATAATAAATTTTATGGTCCAATTTTTAATTTCTTTCCAATTACGATTTCATTAATTTAATATTTCTGGGATATTCATTTTATTAACTCTTTGTCTATTTAATTCGTCATTAATTCGTGGGCTCAAACAAATTTATGCACGCTGATTGAACTAATACAATTAGACCTTGTTGAATGACATCAATATATTGAAAAAGTCATATATCATTTCTAGCATAAAAGTATAAAAAATGACAATCAGCAATATTCTTTTAATTTGAATATTGTTTATATTTAATATCACTATCTCGAGTAGATCATGAATGTCAACCATACCAATTCTCTTGAGAAAAGATCAATAATAACCCAACTAACTAAGCAAAGACGTATAAGACAATTAAAGTTACTGAAGCAAGTTTAACTAAAAGAAAATGAATTGAGTTTCTGTATATAAACTCAAACAGAAAACGTAATAAGGCAAAACACTCTACAGAAACTGAAAGTCATTGTACCAATATTCTAACTAAAAGTTTAACATAAGGGGACACAAACCCAAAAAAAATATAAAAAAATAAATAGCTAAAGTGTTAAATTCAAAAGTAAATGGAATGAGACAATAGACAAATTCATGGAAGGCCTGAACGAGTTGGCTCATCCTTGAATTCGAATGGTCACCAATTTTCTAGTTGAGGTTTGTCAACAACCGCTTGAAGATGCACTGTACTCAACAAGGAAAGAGCAAATGTAGTATCAGTATATATAACAACAGTGTACAAGTAGGATCACGCAGCTACTCCAAGAAGTGAATATAAACAAGCAACTCTAACATTATAAAGCAACATATATGATAGAATAACAAACTTCGACATAGTAAAGCAACACATATGATAGAATAGCAAATTACAGTTCATGCTTACATATCACTCTCATGGTTATCATTCTCATCAAAACAATTTCAACAATGGCCCTCTCATAGGATCCATACCCAAATAAGTTGTGTCCAAACGTGACACCCAATCTGATAGTATGCTTAAACGGGACATCCGATCCAATAACATGTCAAAATATGACACTCGATTCGATAATATGTCGAAGCATGACACCCAATTTAACAATCCAACAATCACACGCATCATGAATAATCCACACATTGTGCAAATTCGGTGATTGGTTTATTTCATGTAATTTGATCATGAGAATCATTTATTAGGTCCATGTTATTATTCCCCATTTACATACATGCTAAAATACTATGAAATACTAAACAATCATTTATTACACATATGAAAAACAAGCATTTATTACACATATGAAAATACTAAACCATAACCTACCTCAAAACAAGTCGTGAAGACTCTAAGCAATAGAAGCTATCTCCTTTTTCAAAGTCCTTGCTCGTTCTTGATCTTTAAATAACCAAGAAGTATAATAATTAATAAACAATGGCCTCATTTCTTAGATTAAAATCAAAATTCTAATCCTTGGCCACTTTTATAATCATTTTCACAAATTAGTAGGACTTTTTTCCAACATTAATTTGCAAGCCAAGATCTTCCATTATAATAATGTTCCTACATTCTAAGGTCTAGGGATTAATTTACAAGTTAAAGGAATGATTAACTTGCCTGTGATGATCTGAAATATGTGACAAATTGAAGAAAATTTGTGACTGTCCTGCCATGACAGTCATTTATCCGGCCATGATGGCACTATCATAGCGAGATGTATCCCACCATAGAGGATTGTACGGAGACAGAAACTTTGCAACTCACATCCCAAGTCCATATTTCACAACACACCCTTAAATCATGACATTCAAAATTATGACCTTTACACCAAGATCACTTTCATAAGTTCTACTCGCTTCAATTTGATTCCATAAAGTCGTACGGGCTCCATATTGACTTGGCTATCAAATCAAAAGATCGAACTTATAAACCAATTCTTAATCTATTAATGTACTTCCAAGACTCATATAACTCAGATTTCATTCAAGTCCGGCCTAGCCTAAAAATTTTCAAGTTACTATTTGGAAGTTTTCTAACCCTATTTCCTTTTCCATTAACCTACCCATAACGATGAGTCAAATCGTTAGATTTAACTAACTTGAGCAACGAATAAATTGTGTTCATGAATAATATGGTACTTTATAACGTTAGGGTTGGTATTTTTTTAAAAAAAAATATATTCTTAAGGATTAATAATTTAAGAAATAAAATATTTGTAAATATATAAAGATGTCATTCACTTTGATTTTGAAATAGACTAATAAAGTAGGTGAATTATATAAGAAAAAATTACGTAGGTGATGTAACACCCCCTACGATCTAGGTTGAGATTATCCTAAAATAAGAGAAAAAAAAAAAAAAGATCCATCTTGGACTAGGTCTGGATTGTGAACCTGGGTGGAATTTTTAGCCGTTGAAGTTGAAAATTTATTTTCTTAACCGAAAGAGTGCCCATCAAGTCTGTATAGCGGATTTGGCTATAAATCTTATGTCTTTAATGTGATTTATGAGTTAGCGGACTTGGCTATAAATCTTATGTCTTGAATGTGATTTATGAGTTATTCATAAATTGCATGTCTCGAATATATTTTATGTGTTCCAGTAAAAAATGAAATGAGATAGAACAAATTCGCATTGTGAACTTGCTCAATCTCAATACCCATTTATCAGTTTTAAGTGAAGGGTGTGTTATGGTCTTTTCCTCACTCCATTTGTACTTAATCAATGTCCTTTTAGGACCCAAATTGATCTCATATCAATATCAAACACTAAATTTCTCCCATGTATGCCTAATCACTTTTGAGAATAAAGGTTGAAGAAAAGAGAAATAGCTGCGGTTCAAGAATTTCAAGCCTAATCTCTCACTTTCGCTTAGTAATTCTTTATTTCAGGTATGTAAAGCTATCCATAGCGTTGGATTGAGTTTGTACACGCACTCAACATCTAGATTTCATCCTAATTGAGTTTAACCCTAGTACTTGAATTCTTAATGAGTTAATTTTGCTTTTATTGAGGTAATGACCTTGTTGGTCATTTTTGAGCCTCTTTGTAAAAAATATATTTTATCCTTTCGTAAGTTGCTTTGGACCTATTTTGAACTATCGATCTAGAATTATTCAAAAAAGAATACGGTGACAAGAAGGAGTCTAAGCAAGCTCCAGAAGATCGACAAGAACAAACCTTTACTGATCAAAAAGAGCATGAGCAGCAGGTGAGAGACAAGGAAGGAGACAAGGAGGACTTTAAATTTCAAAAACCCAAGAATCAGCAGAGAAGGGGAAAACCACAAGAAGCCAAGAAGACATGGAATGTTAGGGGAAGGATAATGAAAAATATCAATACGGAGAATAAATTCGCAGCACTAGAGAAGGAGGCAGAGGATAATCAAGACCACAAAGTGGGGGATAAATAGATGGAGAATGCTACTCCAAGGAATAAATCAACAAAACAATGGGTGGAAGATACTTTTCAGTCGGGAAATAGCAGGCATCGTTGGAACAAGGGAATGACAACAAGACAGGGAAACATGAAAACTCTACTACCACTATCGTATGGACAGATTCAACCAAGGACAACTCCCAAAATGACATGGAACCAGTAGGACCATCTTTGCTGGAGAATTTCATAAAAGCTAGACTAAATAATAGCGTACCTCGTATTTTTCCCTCTGCCTCAGGATGTCTCACAATATCCTCTTCTGATTCTGGAAGTGAAGACCAGGTGGAGGAGATCCATGACTTTACACTACTTCAAAGGAAGAGATTGCAAGAGGAAAACGAGGATGAGGAGCTAGAGATGAACATTAAAAGCACTGAAAAGGCAGGTGACCTATCTCCCAAGCAGATTGCAGACCTCAAGGGTGGGTACAGAAGGATCAGGACAGTCCAGTCTCTCTTGCCTTTATAAGTTAAAACAAGGAGGAGTAAAGAAAGGGAAGACAACCAATCCAATTATCAAAAATATACTTTTTTTGAATATTAGATCAGTCAACTCTCAAAAATCCTCTGAGAGAGTGATTGATTTACACAAGAGATATCACTTTAATTTTATTGCTCTTCTGAAACTTTTTTAAGATCCAAGGGAGATACATAGTTATAGCAGAAGACTAGGAATGCAGAATTCGTACTCAAATGTTTCTTCCAAAATATGGATTTTTTGGGAAGATAGTTGACAGGGGCAAATAATTCTGGATGGTTTTCAGCAGCTTATAGTAAAGATGGAGAAAAATTACATGGCCATTCATGTCACAGCCATCTATGTCAAGTGCTTTGAGCATGAAAGATTGGAACTTTGGGAGGAGTTAGAGTACTCAGGTGAAAGCATCAATCGTCTATGGATAGTGGGGGGTAATTTCAATGTTATTCTTAACAACGAGGAGAAGAGGAGAACCTTGGAGGATTGTCTTTCTCTATGGATGAAGTAGTGGATTTTTCTCATTGTAATAACAGTTGCTCCCTAATAGAAGTGCCATTTGTGGGGAGTAAATTCACATGGTGGAACGAAAAGATAGAGGAGGACTGCATATTCAAAAGATTAGACAGAATCATGGTGAATCAGAAATTTTTAAACATCCTCTTGAGTTCAAAGGTGCAACATTTGGTTCGACAGGGGTCAGATCATGCACCATTGCTATTGAGTGTAACACATAAGAGGTTGCTATGATTAAACCCTTCAAGTTTTTGAACTTTTGGGTGAAACACCAACAATTCCAGCAAGTAGTTTGGGATGCATGGAAGATTAATTTTTTGGGTAATTCATTTATAGAATTTCATGAAAATCTGAGAAACATAGAGAAAGCTCTGTCAACATGGAGTATTGAAACTTATGACAACTTGTTAGAAAAGGAGGCCACCCTAGAAGACATGATCAGTGCCAAGGAAAGTCAATTTAAGATTTATTCAAGCCAGGAAAATAGACAGATTCTCAAAACGGTGAGGCAAAGCTTGCAAGGTTTCGAGCATTGGAGGAAGACTACTGGAGGCAGAAATTGGGCTTAAAGTGGTTCAAGGATAAGGATAGGAATGCAAGCTTTTTCATTCAGTGGTGAAAGGCAAGAGGAAAAAGTTGCATATTTATGAAATAATTGATGGAGCAGGGAATATGCTGAATATGCAGTCCCAAATTGGGAATGCAGCCGTTAATTTATACATGGACCAGTTCATTGATGTAGAGGCTGCAGACTGGCTAGAGCTGATGGATAATATTCCATCCATAATCACCCCAGAAGAGAATGACCAAATGGCAGCCGACCTAACCATGGAGGAAATCTAAGCAATTGTCAATAGTATGTGTGGGGACAATGCTAGTGGGCCGGATGGCTTCTCTGGACTTTTCTTCCAAAAATGTTGGGGCATAATTGGTGAGGATGCCACAAGGGTGGTTAAAGCTTTTTTCTGTGGGCACACATTACCAAGGTTTATAACTCACATGAACCTAGTCTTATTGCCCAAGAAAGAGAGTGTGAAGGACTTCTTTGACATGAGGCCCATTAGTCTATTTAATTTTATAAATAAAATTATATCTAGACTAATTCATGCAAGATTGAGTTTGGTTATATTCAAGCTAATGTCTTCCTTGTGTTGTTATCTATACTGGTGTACCTACATTCCATTATCTGAGGAAAAAGAAAGAAGAATGGAGCTGGCTGTTGAACATATGGAACATGGTCTTCCTTTTAAGATGAATTTCTTTATATGGAGAGTATGGAAGAAGAGAATAGCTACTGATGACAACTTGAAACAAATAAGGAAGAAAATTATTTCAAGATGTTATTGCTATGAATCATACCAGGTTGAAACCATGGAACATTTATTCCTTAGATCCCCAATTGCACAGGATCTATGGAAATACTTTGCTGCTTGTGTAGGAATCAGGGTTGAGGACACACACTTGCAATAATTTATTACATATTGGTGACAGATTAGAGGGGCAAGGAAATTTAGGGTAGTTTGTAGAATTGTGCCTACTGTTATCTTGTGGGAGCTATGGAAACAAAGGAATTCCAAGAGGCATGACAAGGATATGACTCTTAGAAAAATGATAAGTATGTGTGAAAATGCTATTTATCACTTTATGAGAGTCACATATCCATGGATTAGCTGCCCCAGGAATTGGAGTAACACTATAAGTTCCTTCAAAACTACATACCTAAGCTATATGTTGAAAATATAGTTTAGAGAAAGCCAGAGGAGGGGAAGGTTAAGTGCAATTGTGATGGGGCTTCAAAAGGAAACCCTAGTGGGAGTTTTTATGCATTTTGCGTAAGAAATCACCAAAGGGGTCTATTATGGGCTGAGGCAGGCAGAATAGGCTTTAACACAAATACTAAAGCTGAAGCTATTGCTATACTGAAGTGCCTATAATTTTGTGTTGCAGCAAAGTACAAATATGTTATTGTGGAGACAAACTCATTAAATATCAAGTGTATAACTACCAACGAGTGGAAGATCCCATAGGAGCTATATGATTTGATAACTGATGCAAGAAAGATAGTAGAAGAGCAACAAATACAAGTAGTTCATAATTTCAAAGAGGGGAATATGCTTGCAAATTCCATAACAAAAAATTCTGCTTTTGAAGAGGATGAGAGAAAAGAATACACACATATACACCAACTACCTAACATTTGCAGGGAGCAACTATTGATGGACAAAATGCAACTTGGTAACTTAAGAATCAAAACAAGGAAAATAAAGGAAGGAAGCATTCAATAATGACAACATGCACTAGAATTTAATGACAGTTGCAATAAAACTACAAGTTTCACAAGGGAGGATAAACAACAAAGCTGACTGCAAAATAATTTACACATGTAGAAGAAGGATAACCCCAAAAACTGAATTATTTGCTTGGGCTATACATTTTGACCAGATAAGCACAACATGTTTACCTGATGGTTGTGCTATTTACACAGTGTATAAAAAGGGGCTAGCAAAACAGTCAATACAGCTGTCCAAACACCTGCTTTCACATGATGCTAGGAGGGGGGAGCTCATCATTATCCGCTTTGACAAGCGAAAACTACCACTGCAAGGAGAACAGCAGCAGAGCTCAGACACAAAAGGAAAAGGGAAGAAAATTAGGGAAAGAATCTGTGACAGGGTCGTCACCTGATGCCAAGAACTATGGAGATCTCAGAGGCTCCATAAGATGCTATAAGAATAATAATGGTATGACATCCTGCAACAACACAGTAGCAGAGAAGATGAAGAACAAGGATAAGCTAGAGGAAGAAGAAGATAAAGAGGAGAACACAAATCTTACCGAGGTAAAGATGATCACAAAAGGAGAGGGACTCGTCAGAGGAGCACGAAACCCGATGCACATAGTCAAGAAGTTAGCCATTCCATGGTTTTGGAAAGGGCGGTGGTAGTTGAAGAGTCTAGAGACTCATTTGTAGTTTATTTTATTTTCAGCATAGTAGTTGGGTCGGGTAATGTCTACGCCAATCTATTATTTTACAATTCTGTCATGGACTATTTTTCTTTCCTCTTATACTAGCAATAAAATGAGCCTTGAGCTCACAAATTGAAAAAAAAGAACTGGAGTCTCGTGTTTTAAAAGTGAAAAATATGAGTTTTGGTATTTTTGGAAACTTAAGTTGTTGAAAAATTATGTTTTCGTACCATTTTGAGATTCGAGTGGGGGATCGAAAATATGTTGATTTTGTTAGTTTTGGAACATCAAAATCTGGACTAGAAGAAGTTATGAAATTGACTTTGGAGTTCAAATGGAGATTTTAGATCCAAAGTTGCATTTTCAGTTATTTCTGGAGTCAAAGTTTGACTTTGATCAACATTCGATGTTCAATAGCTCAGATTAAAATTTTGACAGTTCTAGTAGTTTCGAATGATAAAACTAACGATAGAAATTCTCTCATTTTACAATTTTTAGAGTTTTTTAGGGCAGTTTTGATATTTTGAGCCCTAAACAATTTTTTTTCAGTTTTATTGGTAACTATGTTGAGGAGACCTCAAAATTAAATTCTGATAATTTCGTTGAGTCCAAATTATTATTTTGAATATGGATACAAGTCTGATTTGTATAATTTGGATTCCAAATAAACCTTGGAGATCTGTTCCGAGTAATTGCAATACTTGTGTTTTGCTGAATCTGGTGCAAGCACCATTGCTCTCCGCATTTGCGGAAGGGTCTCCACATTCGCGGAGAATTATGGAACTCAAACTTTGTGTTCGTGACCCCAACCCTCGTTCATGGAGATTGTCTTGCCTAGGCTCCACATTAACGAGCCTCAGCCTTGCATTCATGGAGGTCAGCTGCACCTTGGGCTTCGCATTCGTAAATCCCCATTAATTCATGTTCGGAGTACAATTCGTGCTTGATCAGTTCTTATTAGGGAAATCACCTTTTTCCTCCATTTTTAACATTTTCAAGCTTTCTTGAGTGACTTTTTAAGAAGCTTTTCTCGAAAAACATTTTGGTAAGTGTTTCTAACATCAAATTGGTTAATTTTCACTACATTCATCTTTATTTTGTCTTGAATGTCATGATCCAGTGAAGGGCTATTTTTCAGAAGTTGAAATTATGTGTTACAAAGATGGGTCGTAGATCGTTTGATGATCCATACATCAGTTCATGATTTGAGGCCCTAAAAATATGCATGGTTGCTGAAAGTTAACAAGATGAAGGCTTTTACGAATCATAAGTCAATTGACGATTCGTAGGAAGCAGTTCATACAATCAAGGCAGATTTTGAAGATACAATCTACAAAGACACAGTATGGGTCGTAAATGCCTCTACAGCCCATAACTTCGTTCATGAAAATCCCACATTCTAGTTCTCCTAATCTATTTAGGAATTGGTTTTATTTTTTTATAATAGGATTTTAAAGTACTTTTAAGATTAGGAATGAGACCATTCGGGAGAAGCTAGAGGTGGCCCCTGTGGCTGATAAGATGAGGGAAGTGAGGCTGAGATAATTTGGTCATGTGTAGAGAAGAAGTATCAATGCTCCTATTAGGAGGTGCTGAAGGTTGGATTTAGGAGTTACTCAGAGGGAGGGAGGTAGAGGTAGATCGAAGAAGTATTGAGGGGAGGTGATCAATAAGATATGGTGAAACTTGATCTCATCGAGGACATAGCCTTAGATAGGATGGAGTGGAGGTCGCAAATTAGGGTAACGGGTTAATACATTAGTAGGTTAGATTGATATCTAGTTGTGGAGTATAGTAGGGTAGTAGGTTTAGTCGTGCTTTTATATCTTGTGTGTTGTTATCCATCTTATATTTGTTAATTTTATCATTTTTGGCATATCATCATATATTTTTAGCTATTAGTCACTCTTTCAGTTCCTTTTCTTTCATTCTCTGTCTTTCATATCTAGCTTATTCTACTTATGGGTTTTTGAGATAAGGGTTCCTAGGAAACAACCTTTCTACCTCTAGGAGGTAACGGTAACGTCTGCGTACATTCTACCCTCCCCAAACCCCACTTGTGGGATTCCAGTGGTTATGTTGTTGTTGTATAGAACTCTAGACTTCATCTTATTACATTGTTTAAGCATGTTCTTGTAGGTTTTGTGTGGAAAACTTTTGATTTTATCTTTGGGTTATAATATTGTGAGTTACATGAAGATTATGGATTTCATGTTCTTCAATTCTTCATTGTAAGTGGTCAATTATGCAAATTTATGACATGATTCTTTCAATCTACAATGAGCATGAGTAGCTAAATCCACAACTAGAGTTGTGGGAATCATGAAGAACTAATAAAGTAAAACCAAATAAGTTATAATCCTTGGAAAGTGTAATGCATGTATTATTTATCTCTCCATTTTAATTGCTTTTTAATGGTTGCAAATGTTAGAACTTGCCTTATTCTTACTCAATGGACCAAGGGGATAAAGAATGGAAAAATGGATAAAATAACATGATTTGATATGAGCACACTCGTCTAATCAACCTGAATGGATCGATGGATTGTCATATTGGGATAAGGTAAGGGTTAGTAATACGACACTCATAGACGAACCAAGTAGGGTGGTGAAATTTTCCTAGTTTCCAGACCAAGAAATTAGGCGAACATAACTTATCAGTTCTGCATGTTACACTGTAGAAAAGGTTACTGTTATGAGGTTATACTGTGTTAGGAGTTAATGTGGAGCACAATACCTTAGTTACTTCTCTTATTGAATTCACAACACTTGTATTGACTGCTTGATCTTAGTTTAGGTTTAATTATTGTTTTTTATATTAAAAACCTATTTTTGGGAAGTAATCCAATCAATTCATCTTAATTGCTTTAATTACTCCAAGTCTGGACTATATTCCTTGTAGGATCGAGCCTAACCATTATTAGGTTCTTTATTTGAATAATGATCGCTTATACATTAATTAACAGGTGTAATTTGGATGTAATCGGTAACCAGGGAGCCTATCAGATTTACGAATGGTATAATGATGATGAGAGCTCACCTCCCACTTTACACTAGATATGAAATGACCTATTTTAATGCATGAAATTATGAGTTATGAGATTATGATCAATCTTGATTATGTGATAAGTATGAATTATGAATTATGACAAGATTGATTTCATGCTTATGTCATGTATTCTGTGAGATGTTGACTTAGCACCGGATGAGGCTCGCGGTGCGAACTCGACCTAAGGGGTTCTTATATGAAGATTTTAGTCTCATAATTATGCACCACTGTGGGATTTATGATTATACCATCATAGTTTGCAAGTGGACCCGCATAACTCATGACACCCACCTAATGGGCTAGAGTTCTACCTTGGCAAGTAGACTATCTTTTTTCTGATATAAGGGTGATGTCGAGATTCCATGTTATAGCTCACATGGTCTTATAGTCGGCTATGGTGACTTCCCACATATGTATGACTCATTATGTTTTATGCATCGCTTCATTCATGATATATTGGTATACTGATCCCTTTTTGTATTCTTGTTCTATTTATTTCCTTACTCATATACTGTCTAGTTTATACCACATGTATTGTATTATACTGTATGCTCACATACTTAATACATTCAAATAAAGAACATATTTTATGCTTCTATTATTTCACAACATAGGGATAGGTGACTATTCTTCTCTTCATCCTCCTAGATAGATTTGGATTACTTCCTAGACTATTTTGGTGATTTCTCATGCTTCAGGGACAGAACCTGCTATCTTTCAACTTTTGTTATGTTTGAGATATTGTAAGACTATCTTTTATTTCCTTGAGGGTTAGCATATTATCCCCTGCCTAGTCTATTATTTTAGAGGCTTGTTGGATGTGATGTATGAATTTTATATGATATAGTACTCCTCATGCTTTCATGCTTTTGTTTATTGTCTATGCCTTAGTTTCCACTAAATGTGTACTACTCATTGCCTATGAATGCTTATAACATGCTAAGAAGGCTGGCTATTCTTTGTTTTTTCTGTCATGTAGAAGAAAAATTAGTCTTTGTTTTAGTTTACTATTTTACATGGTGGGGGTAAAGTAAAGACGAAGGGAGATTTACATAAAAGCAACACAAATGAATTTTTGATTGAATCTCAAATACAATATCATTATTTGGTAAATATAAGTCTATTCTCTATTTCAAATTCACTCATATCTTTAGCAATAATTGTTGGAGCACGCACTTTAATGAAATTATAATATGATAGAGTATTATCTTAATGGATATAAATTGACAAAAATGTGATCAATTATTCTTGATGTAACTTATGTAACCACTAAGTCATGTTCTACCTCATTATGCCATGTAATTCATGTAACTTCTAAGGCATAATTCCTCCATTCATTTACCTACATTATTCCATTTATTCCTATTCAAGAGAAGGAAGAATTTCTCATATATAAATACTGGTGTTTCTTCTTTTGTAAAGAGTATGCAAGAAAATGAGAAATGTGGATAAATATTATAGTGTATAGTGAGCAGTGACGGAGCCAGGATCTACATCAAGTGGTGTCAAAATATAAAATAAGATTCAAACCCTGGACATCAAAGTAGGATTATTGCAACCCCTAAACCACTAAGTCAGCTCCTCGCATTATGTCAAAAGGTGTCAAATTTAATATGTCTAGGTATGAAATTAAATTTTGACTTATCTACATAGTATAATTTTTCGACGAAGGGGTGTCGACACCCATCGACAAAGGGTAGATCCTTCCTTGATTGTGAGGTTAGTGTAGTGAAAGATAGAGTTGAGACAAAGAAATTAATCTTCAACTAATTCACTATACAAAATGGAGTAATCATATGTTAAATGAAGATGTTTCCTTTGTGAAGCTTTGGACTCTTCAACTAATCTAGAGTTGTTTGATTCATACTGCATTTGCTGGACTATTGTATCTTGGACAGAACAAGTCAATAGATATATTGCTAGATCTGTATAGATTATACCATGGTGAATTTGAATCTCGTTAAAGAGATCAATATATCTGTGGCTTTCTATCATTTTATTTTTCAACTGTAATTAATTATAATTTGTGATAATACACCAACAATAATTGTAAGAGATCTGATGTTTATACATTTATTTTAAAATGGTGCAACACTTTGAAGTTTGAGCCTCATATTTCTCTTATAACTACCTTCATATGACGATTTGATGTTCTGTGTAAACCAACTTCGAAGAATATCGTACAAAAGTTGTATAATTATCTTTTGAGGCTTCTTTTCCATTCTTCTTTAACATATACCATAGAGATTACAGTTAATTGAACTCCAAAAGTAATTACAGTTTTAAATTCTTGAGAAATTTCTATTTTTAATATTTCTGTTTGCCCTTCATATAAAGTTGTCATAACTTAATTTTATATTATTATATGCGCGTGAAAGAAAAAATAAATAATTTGCATTGTAGTAGCCATTATTTCACTAACTTTAGTATTCACGATCTTTTAAGAAATAATTATCAAATACCCTTCATTATTTCTTATAAAATATTCATGGTTCTATCTTTTTAGAGAAAAGACACAAAGTCACCCTTGAAGTTGTTTGAATTTTTCAAAAAGACACTTAAACTTTACGGGGGTCCTATGACCCCCCTGAGCAATCTAGAAATAATATTATTGCCCCATTTTTTTTGTCAGCTCCACTTTTAAAAAAGAAAGTGATATCACGACCCAATCCTTAGTTGCCACGTGTTAAGCATCATAAATTTAAAAAATAAAAAAAGACTAACTTTTTATTAAAAAAAATTATCCCCTCTGCCCATCGACTTCTCCTCTTTCCCTAATTCTCTTTAACACTAATAAGAAAAATGATAATGATTAAGGAGGAAGAATCTATTTGTGATTTACTCCAAATATACATCAATTAATACCATGGATAGAAAAGGTAGTAATATAGATCATGGAGGTGGAAGAAAAATGTCATTTTTTTGTTGTCGGAAAAAAACTTATCACCGAAAAAAATAGTGACTAATAGGATTTAAGGAAGAATAGACTATTTGTCATCATTCCAGATTCACATTAATTAATACCAAGGGTAGAAAAAGTAGTGAAATAGATCATGGAGGAAGAAGGAAAAAAATGTTATTTTTTGGTTGTCGGGTAATGTTTTCTCGCCAAGAAAAAATGGTGACTAATAAAATTAAGGAATAAGAATCTATTTTTCATTATTCAAAATTTACATCAATTAATTGATACAAAGAGTGGCGAAATTGATCTCGAAGGTGGAGGGAAAATGTTATTTTTTTATTGCCGCAAAAAGTTTTTTTCGCCGGAAACAATGGTGATCATCTCTCTCACTATTTTTTTCTTTGAATTTTATTGTCTTTTCATTATTTCCATTAAAAACATTAAATACCAATGAAAATCTGAAGCTCAAATTTCTTCATTTCTAAACATTCTGTATATGTTGTTTGAATTTCCTCTTCTTCTTCACAAATCTTCTTCTTTTTCCTATTTACACGAATAGCCCCTACTATTTCGCTTTACACAAATAAAAAAATATAATAAATAGAGAAAAGAAATAAAAAATAATTTAAATAGATTAAAGATGTTAACTTACTCTCTTTTGAGAGTGTGAGTTACACTCTCTCTATCACGTGACTATAAATGATACGTTAATATCAATATAAAAATTTTTAGGGCGGTAATAGGTCGTCCACAAAGTTGTGGTGTCTTTTTGAAAATTTGAGACAACATTAGTGATGTATTTATGTCTTCTCCCATCGTTTTATTAGCCATGAACTTTCATATGATTATAGGTATTTTTAAAGGACATTAACCCTCCTGATCTTCCCAATCGGAAGGTTCGATGTTTCAATATTCAATTTTTCTTTTTTATGGAATCAGTTTTATCATAGGAGATTTACAAGTCTCATTTATTTACATTTAATGAAAATCTTAATCTCATTCATTCAATCTTAAACATTAAGTGCCTCTTTGGAAAGCCATCATTGAGATTGGATGTAATTGGTGTAATTACACTCTTTAACCTGTTTCGCTGGCCAAGTAATTACTTGACAAGATAGGTTTAAGTGTAATCGAATGAATGTAAGTACACTCTTCAATTCCCAAAGGAAGAGTCAGGAATTGGTGTAATTACATCATGTAATTGCATGAAACTTTTAAAAAAAAATTTCTTCCTTTTATTTTAATTTTATTTTTATTATTCTAATATTTTTTAAAAATAATTTTTTTATTATATATATTTTATTTTCTTCATTCTCAACTTTTACTTCTTCATGTGATTCCATGTAATTTTTTATATTTTTTTGAGTTGGATTACTCTCACTCAATTC
>JAOTQR010000007.1:17192156-17202539 GCA_025774065.1 Solanum ossicruentum
TATACAGTATTTGCTGCCTTACATACTCAGTACATTATCTCGTACTGACGTCCCTTATGGGGGACCTGCATTTCATGCTATAGGTACAGGTGCTAGTAGATCTCCCTAATAGAGTACAGGACATTCAGCTGTTGTTACCAAGCTCCAGGTTATTCCGGAGCTTTGTGTGTGCTTAGAGCTTATATGTTTGCATTATATGATTAATTCAGACGGGGCCTGTCCTGAACATTAGCAGATACTTTCTCTTTACTAGAGGCTTTGTAGACTATGTAAATTAAAGTATGGTCATGTCTCGTACTTTAGACACCGTGGCCCCAATGACCTAGCTATACGCATCTCCTTTTAGCTTATTACCGTTTATCTTCCTAGAAGCATGCCAAACATAGAAATTCCTTAGAATATCTATACAAAGTGCATAGATATAGGTTGGTTCCCCCGAGCC
Organism: Solanum ossicruentum; assembly: GCA_025774065.1. Classification (NCBI taxonomy): domain Eukaryota; kingdom Viridiplantae; phylum Streptophyta; class Magnoliopsida; order Solanales; family Solanaceae; genus Solanum; species Solanum ossicruentum. The sequence continues at coordinate 17,192,599 of JAOTQR010000007.1, forward strand.
TTACCGACAACGGGTGCCAGTCCGCCCTAAAGGGACTTTGGGGTGTGACAAGTGTACTAAGGTTAACCACCAAAACTATATCATTACCATCAATAATAAACTAATCTCAACCTACATATTAGTTCATGTTCTAACATTCGTTAACAAGCGCTTAGCATAATACTTCTTATGTTGAAAAGTTAGAATAAGAAAGAAAATGCAGAAAATGATCATTGGTGCAGGAACCACGAGCCTAATCTATGATTCATAAATAGTTTTATAGATCATAAATAAGGTCTCGAGCATGGACCCGGACTTAGAAATATTGCAAAAGAAAAAATTAGATAATTTTATAAGTGACTTGTACAAGATGTGTTTTAAGATATGACTCATAGATTGAGTATGTAGATGATATTTTGAGAGTGAAAATATAACTTGATACGCTAAAGCCCAAGCACAGATCATGTAAAGTTTTACGAGTCGTGAATTGATATCTCAAAAGTCTGTTACACTTAGAATAAATTTAGAAATCTTGGGATAATCTATGAAGGGATTGCTACAATTCGTATAAGAATATATGGGTCGTAGTTTTGGCTCGTATAGTGGGTGTTGAATGATGAAAATTTGGCTAAGTATGGGGGGATTCTACAAGGAGTTTTGACAAGCCTTAGATTAAGCTCATAAAGTTAAGGTGAAAATTTTAGTAATTTAAATTTTGGTGCAAAAGTTCTACAAGAGGTAATCACAACTCGTAGACGGAACGATAGGTTGTAGAATGATTTTATGGATGAGATCTTGCAGCCTTGAAAATTTACTCTAATTTTCTTAAATAGACTCTATGGTCTGTACTAGGAACTATGGATCGTAAGCGTCTTGTAGGTCCTGTCCGGTAGTTTTTCATTAAGGATATTTTTATTCTTTTCTACCTTCTTCACTGCTAAACTATGTCATTCTAATCCTATTTATTTATCTTATAATTATTTTTGTACTATTTTCCACCCCCATTCCCCAATTTCCACCATAATTCATCAAGTTCTCTCTAATTTTCTCTCTCTCAAGGTCTCCTTCTTCTTCGAGCTAGGATTTCAGGAATCAAGCTTTTAATCCAAGTTCTTCTCTAGTTTTAAATTTTACCTCAAAGTATGTGGGTATTCATAATAGGTCCCTTCTACCCGTGGGGTCCAAAGAATTTTTTACATTTTCAATGAATTCAAATTATCTATTTTTATGAATTTTCATCATTTCTAGTCAATTGTATAAATTATGATTTAATTGTGATTTTTGACTCATTTCAATATGAATTTATGTCAATTGCATGAAATTGATGATTTACAAGTGAATTCTCTACAAGAGTTTTAGACTTCATGAACATCAATGTGAGATTCTAAAATTTTGATATCAATTATAATTATGCATGATTTCATTAAAATACATATTTTAAGAATAATTTGAGATGGAACCATGAAAATTACCCCAACCTATTGAGAACTATGATCATGAATGAAAGAGGACTTCACCCATGTTTCATGAAAATACTTATATATGATTTATATTTAGAACAACTATGATCATGAATGAAAAAGGACTTCACCCATGTTTCATGAAAATACTTATATATATGATTTATGAAAGTTCTAAATAAATGAATAATGTTGATGAAAGGATTTCCTCACCTAATCATGGATGCTAGATGTGATAAGGACAATTCTCATAATGATTGAATCATCAAGATTTTAATGAGTTGTTCTATATGAATGATTAGTGGCTCAAGTTATGATATGTTTTCATTGATTTAATGTACTATGATTTATTATTTCATTGAGATTTAACATAAAGATTATTTTCCCAAGAGAATACCAGTAGCAACCTCTTTTCTAAAACTACATGCTAATGCAGGTTCACCTTACAGATTACTAGTAGATCCATATAAAGATCATGATGTTGAATGGATGTACTATCATAGAACCTACCTTGGCAAAGTAGCCTTTCCCTTCTTGATGTGGGAGTTACATCAGATTTCGTTTTATAACTCATATGGTCTTATTATTGGTTAAAGTTGATATCCCACACAAAATAATTATATTACTTTAAAGTTTTACAATGATTTGATGCTTGACTCTATGATTCTAATTATGCCTTATTTTATGTATGTTCCATCATTATATCTCACATCTCACATTTTATATACTATATAGTTTCATTTCATTCATGCATTTGCTCACATACTTAGTGAGTGTTTGAATTGACTTGATTTTAGTGGCTTTTGACTTTTAAGCTCTTTTTTAGTTTTAAAACTATTTAGGTAACTCAAGAAGGATTAAAAGTAAACACTTCTTTTAGGCTTAAAAAGTATCAAGAAAATCCAAAGTCAAAAATAAGATGTTCCAAATTCATGGCTTTAGTTTTTTACTTATAAGCCACATCAGAAAAATCAATACAAATACTCCTTTAATATATTCAAAGTACTAACCCCTACTTCTTTATATATATCATAATATAGGGATGGATAATCATGCTACTTCTCATCCTCCTTGTGACTAGCTCTAGAGTCGTGATTGAAAATTTGATTGGTGAGTCTTTATGTTTTGAGGGCAAGCCTGCCACTTTATCTTTGATTTTCTTTTAGCTTGCATTGCTACTTTGAAACTTTACCTTTTCTTACTTTTACTTGAGGGTGAGCTAAGAACATGACTTATGCCTTTGTTTATGTTCTAGTAGAGTCATAGTTAGACATCATAAAAGTGTAAGTCTATTTAATCAGATATGCTATTTTAGCCTTCTTTCGTTGCTGGATGAATTTTGATTTTTGCTTTACCTTAATTTGATTGATTGATGCTTATTACCTTTGTATATATATGATATGCTAAGATGAATTGGTTGGAAACTTATGAAGTTTCGATTGTCGTGTCACGCCTAAGGTCCAGCTTGGACCGTGACACTTAGTCACCTTACTCCGTACCTAAAGGACTAAGTATGATCTTTCCTGTCAATCTACATTATACTATACAGTGGGAACAAGGTTTAAACTGCTTAGGAAAGAAAACCTAGCCTATACTTGGGGTCCAAGCTGATACTAAATGGAGAAGGATTCTACTTTTGGCTTCCAACAACGAATTCGATGGAACTAGTATGAAATTCATAGTCATAGCCTTCTATGCACTAGACTCTCTTCTCTCCATACTTTTCAAGCCTAAAACAACCTTTTTAAGGGGTTCTAGGGTAACTCTTGTCTATTTAGACATTTCAGGAAAAAGAAAAGAAAAATAAGAATTCACATTTTTTATTTCTAGCCTATTGATCCCGAAATAATGGGTGCCATCTCTCCATGGTGGCACCACTGCGGCGGGAATATTTCGCCATGACAAGGTGTTGTCAGTCCTGGAAAAATTAAAATTGTAAAAATTTTCCACCCAATAACGATGATTTGGATTGTTACAAAAATGAAATATTATCAATTACCATCCACTAATTTAGATAATATTTGTGTTTCTATTTCTTTTATTAATAATTGACTTTTAGAACTATAGATACTTTCTTTTTAGAGAATAGTAACCCTCCTGTCTTGCTAGGTAGGAGTTTAGTAATTCAAAATTTAATGTTTTTTCTTTCAAGAAAATTATTTTTATTATATGAGGTTTATTATATCCCCAAATTCTTTTTATTAAGAAAATTTGATTGTTTATTATGATTAGAATAAGATAATAAAAATAGAAGCTTGTAATATAATTAGATCAAATTTAATAAATGGAGTCTGATAATAATATAATAATACTTCACTCATATGACAAAAAGTAAAATTAGCTAGTATATTTGTGTAAATTTATTCAAGTTCAATAAACTTCAAACAAAAAAGACCTAGTCATATTTATTTAATAAAATAGGCAACGAGAGGAAGGAGGAAAGAGTAAAATCAAAATGAAAGCAAACGTTCAACCATCTTACTTTACATATTTCATTTTCTACAATTTTCTAATTTTTCATTTCAAAATGTTACATCTCATAAAAGAAATTTTGTATTGATAATTTACATCCTAAAAAATAAAGTAGATAATTTCTTGAAAAAGAAGAAGATAATTTACTTCATTTTTAGAAAGCCAAATAAGCTAAAACAAAAGAGCTCATTTTCCTAAATTATTATTTTTTTTGTTTTAATTTATTTATGTGATATAATTTATCTTGATGTAGTTTTTCTTTTTAAAAAGAAAGGTCTTTGAAATTTGTGATTTAAGTCATCTTAAACTGTTATTTAATTATAAATTATTTTATTAGAATTAAATTCTTTTTTTAAATAATAGAAAAGATGAGATTCTTTTTAAATAAGTACCAAATAAATTGTAATAGAGGATATATTCTCTTGTATAATAGACAACTACTTTGAGCAGCTTAGGATCGTCAGGCCTGCTTTAGGCAGATGACTATAACGTGTCTGCTTAATTTTACGGTGGTTACAATAACATGTCTACTTAATTTTAAGATGGCTATTAAAGTGTCTATTTAATTTTACTATGCCATTTCTATTAATTATTATTTAAATATTTTTTTATCACTTCAACTATACATAGTACCCATAATATAAATTATTTTCATGTGCTTGGCTATAACATTTTATGGTAACTATTAATATATCTACTTAATTTTACTATATTATTTCTATTTATTATTATTTAATTTACTTCAATTATTAAATAACAATATTACCTGTAATAAATTATTTTCTCTTATAGGAATAATATGTATTATTTATAAACTACTTCAAATATTATAAATTTAAAATATATTAAAATTATTGATTTTCAAATCTTGACCACTAGTATGATTAGATCTTCCTGTTACTCCTTGATTGCAACTCTTCTCAGATGAATAACCCTTAAACCTATCCACTCTTTAGGGGAAAAAAAAACTTTTAAATAATTACTAGGAGTACTATTACAAGTTAAGTATCCTTTTGAAGTTAGTCGCTACCAAACAGATACATGTAAACAATACTTGGATGTATAATGCCTAGGAAACAGAGCCCTTCACGCCAAACCCCATTTGGTACAAAGGAAGGGGGCCTGGCTGGTGTGGGGTTGGGCTGCCCTTTTTTTTCCATGACTTTTTAAAAAGCATTCAAACACCATCTTCTTCTCTCTACTCTTTCCTATATTTTCCAAATATAAATTCTTTTTTATCTCTCTCTTCACATTTTCTGTCTGCAAAACATCATCAAAAACAAGACTTGCCTCTTCTTGCTATAACCAATTCAAGAATCCAATTTTTTCAACTTTTTTAGAGGACCCAAAACTTCTCTTTTAACTCATATTTTTGTATGATATGTGAGTGTGTACAATTTTTTTCTACCTTTTTTTTTTTGGTTATGTGTTGTTACTGTACTTTTTGTATTTGTGGTTTTGTTTCTCTCTTTTCTGGTGAACATAGAGTTTAGGGTATCATTCTTTCCTCTGTGAAGAGCTTTCCATTCTTAGAATTTGCAACATTTCTCTAGCTATGGAATTAACTTTCTTGCTATTCTTGGTATCCTATGTTAATAGCTGACTAGGGTATGAACTTTTGAATGCCAATTTTTGGGGTTTGATCTTTTGGTCAATAAGTTTCATGGATTCTGTTGTTTTAGTATCTTTAGGCTGTTAGTTTCTAGTTTTAGGTACAAAGTACTGATTTTTACTCTATAAATTTGGATTAACTTGGTAATGTAGGTTAGTTTTCTGTTTGGTGGATAGATACCTCCATTATCTTTAGGTGAAAAAGTTTTAATTTTTACTCTATAAATTTGGATTAATTTGGTAATGTAGGCTATTTTTCTGTTTGATGGATAGAGACCTCCATGGTCTTTAGGTGAAAAAGTTTTAATTCTTATTCTATAAATTTGGTAATGTAGGCTAATTTTCTGTTTGATGGATAGAGACCTCCATGATCTTTAGGTGGACAAGTTTTGACTTTTACTCTTTAAATTTGGATTAGTGTGGTACATGTAAGTAAATTTTCTGTTTGGTGGTTAGAGACCTCCATGATCTTTAGGTAAAAAAGTTATGGTTGACAGTGCAATTTTTTTTTCTTTTTGCTGTTGTTGTGTGAGCTTTAAGGTAGATAGACCATATATGACTGCTTTTGGTATATTATGGTTGATTGATGAGGAACTTGTGGTGTAGATAATTCGGAGTCATGACAAGGGTAACCCTTGATTTTGGAGATACAATGCAAAGGGATGCTGTTCCTCCTGTATCAGCGGACGTGATCTTCCCATCTAGTCGCTTTCCAAATTACAAAATTGGACCTAACAATCAGATTGTGGAGGTCAAGCAGGATTCTAAGTCACTTACAATGAAAGAGGTGGTTGCTCGAGAAACGGCACACTTATTAGAGCAGCAGAAAAGGCTATCTGTTCGCGATCTAGCCAGTAAATTTGAAAAGGGTTTGGCTGCTGCTGCCAAGTTGTCTGATGAGGTACCACCGTAGTTATGCTTTCTTACTCTTGAATGGCTTGTTCCATAGTCCTAACTCAGAGTTCCATAGTTCTATTACCAATGAAGGGATTGGCTACCTTTCTAAACTTTCACCTTGTTGGTGAGTGTTTGATTCCCCACCCTGTAATCCACCCCCTACCCCCCATTATTAAAAAACAAAAAAAAGGGAACATGGAGTATATTCCATTTTTGGCCAACTCTTGGCTCTTAATGTTGAGTTTGTCATAAAGAAGTGAATTTTGATACATAGCCTCTACCTTTAAGGTGCTACATCCTTTACTCCATGCACGGCACCATTCTTTCAAGGGAAAGAGGATAAATTTATTCAACAAACTTTAATGCTCTATGGTGATACAAATATTTTATATGTGGGCTCCAGGCAAGAATGAAAGATGCAGCTTCATTGGAGAAGCATGTACTGTTAACAAAGCTCAGAGATGCTCTTGAAGCATTGAGAGGACGTGTGGCAGGGAAAAACAAGGATGATGTGGAGGAAGCTATTGCTATGGTTAGTTTTATGTCCTTTTCAGTCCTTTTTCTAGTTCAGTATACCCTCTCTGAGTGATATGGTAATTGCAAGATGAATATTCATTCAAGGAAAGAATCTTAAAACCTACTTTCTAATGTTATGCATGCAGCAAGCGTGCTGTGCTTACGTCCTGTAACTTTGGGTAAAAAATATGCTGCTTATTAATGCTTTGCACATCACTGCTGATATTGTCTGTGATATTGGAATCTCAGAAATAATATTATGTACCAAATAAAGTGTATGTGCGAATGAAGATTGTCATTACTATGTATGATATCAGAGCAAGTCTGTACCGTACTTCCATATTTTGACCCAGCATCATCTGTTTTCTGCTGACTTTCAGGTTTTGAGCTGAAATATCAAATTGATCGCATGATTTTTGTGTAGTTATATGTGACTTTGAGATTGAATGGGTCATGCTGAAATGTTCTTGGAATCCAACCAATTTGCATATTTGACTGAGAAGCCTATATATGAGAGCATGAGTCCACCAGAATAGAGGAAAAGTATTCCTAGGCATTCAGGAATTGGAATTATTGAAGAAACACTTTATAATGGAATGAAATTCTGTGAAATAGGAAAAAACACTGGCGATTTGACCTAGAATAACCTACCGATGCATTTAATACCAATGATCAATGCATAGAGTGCAAACTTCAATGTCCTCAATCTACAAACTAGGCTGCTGTCCTTGGTTTCACATGGACTGTGTTTTTTTACCCTGGACTCTAGGTTTGGCTGGAGAAGGGAAGAGAAATACATGTGAGCTAAGGGTGGTGTTCACAAAGAATATGAGCTTGCTTGGACAAAAAGTGTGCACTTCTTTGTTTGATAATGGTAGCTGTTTCTGTTTCTGTAAAATAGTACACAGGTTGTACTGAAAACCATATTTGCATAAAAAACTCTAGAAGTACTGTCCTATCCCTATAATGAGTCTGAAGACATCAATGATAGAGTGTGCACTTCTTGGATGTTGTACTTGGGTTATCACCTTAAATTTTCATGTACAGGATATTCGCATAAATTGTTGGTCCAACTATAAGACCGAAGCATAATCTTTTCTTTGCGAATCAGAGTGATTAGTCGTTGGAGAAGATCTTTTAGAGGCTTCCTGCACTATACTGGAATCTAAAAATTGTATGGTGCAGTTAATAGAAACAGGAAGAAAGATGAAGTGGTTAGCTATTTCAGATAATCTCAAGACCCTTCAATATGCGCTTACAGACTTTGACTATCAGAAATTGCTGTGTCATATTTTACAGTTTGTTTCTTTTCAGGGTTGTGTTCAACGTTAGGAGAACTCTGATAAAAATTGGTCTATCACTTCAGTTTTAATCGGATTAATATTGCATTTGTGGACAATTGTCCATCTAGTATGGTGTTAAGCGCATCTTCTTGTGCTTTTATGCTGCATGCATCTCTCTTAAAATAAAATATATGAAGAATATTCTGTAGATGGCAGTAGTTGCTGCTGAAAATTTCTTATTTCCCTCCAACTTATCAGTATATGTTTGTTATGTTTATTTTTTACAGGTTGAAGCTTTAACAGTACAATTAAGTCAAAGGGAAGGAGAACTGATTCAGGAAAAGACCGAAGTGAAAAAGCTTGCAACTTTTCTGAAGCAGGTAGAACATAGTATGTGTTAAGAAGTGGTCTTATGTTTTTCATTCTGTTATGGACTCAGAATAGAACTTTACCAAGTCAATTTGCTTCCTTGATTATAGGATGCTTATTCTGTTTGTTGGTGCCAAAAATTTGCTGGTAAATGGGATAATCAATAAGAAAAAGTAGTGCTTTCTGTAGAGAAGATTCTCGAAGCTGTATGCTCATACAAAAATTCTTCAGTGTCTTACTCAAAAGATTTCTTCTGTGTTTACACAATTTTCTATCTGAGTCTTTGCCACCATTGCAACTCAAATATGGACATAAGTGCAAAGAAATGTTTTGACTTTTTATCTGGTTGAGTCTAAACTCTTAATATGTTGATAGGCCGAAGTAATTTTTAAAAAGTAAGGGTAAGACTGCATACAAACCACCCTCCCAGACCTCACATTGAGTCTTCACTTGTGGGATGATGCCAAGTATGTTGTTGTTTTATATATGGCTCCTGAAAGCATGTAAGATAACATCTTTTTTCGTTGTCTGCTTAACAGATTTTACTTTTAACAGTTTCTTAGTCTCTTCAATATGTTTTGTTACTTTGATTTAGTCATTATTCCCGCGTTCCAAAGGTTGTGGTTGGTCTTAAAGAGTTAAAGGTTAGACCCATGTGGATTTTTGGATTGTAAAAAAAGAGTTAGATGAATTTATCTAAATATCTGCATTTTATTGTTTTTTCTTTTGTATCATCTATACAGGTTAGTGATACGACCACAAGTCTGAGAAAATAAATGTTTTTTTTAAAACTATAGTTGTTTTATAAGAAGGTCCTATTTAGAAAGTAGCTACTAGAATGTCAAAAAGAATATGTACCTAGATTCATTTTTTTCCAGATATTTTAGTAGTCATGATCTAGAAGAAATCTCTCTCTTTTTTAAATTTTTGATAATGGGGTGACAGGCCAACTTGTGCACACTTCCCCCATTTCATTAAGTATCGGGTGCCTCCTACTAGCACAGGTAGCGGTAATTCTGCTGACCGGAGCTTAGGCAAATGGAAAGACTCACCTAGTATTTTTTTTTCTCTGCTGGAATTTGAACCCTAGTGTCATGGACTAGAGTTCAAATAAGACTTCCGTGCGGCATTCGACAACTTACTCATGGCTCTTTCATGATCTTGCAAGCTCAAGTAAGCCTTTTCAAACTAGATCGCTAAGGAATGCTAGATTGAAGAAAGACAAGAGAGTTTTTAAAAGAAGACTTGTATATTACTTGGAATATTGCTTGAACTTTGCTTTCCATCAATCTCGGATGGAGCCAAAGATTGACTATTTTTTGGCCTTGGAGTATGATGGAATAAAGCAAAATGG
>JAOTQR010000007.1:17227879-17239537 GCA_025774065.1 Solanum ossicruentum
GGTTAGGCTGCGTACATCCGACCCCCCCACCCTGCAATGAGCGGGAGCCTTTTGAGGCACTGGGGTATGTTGTTGTTATTTGTTGTATCCTCGTATACATCCTACCAAACGCCTCCTTTATAATTTTAAGAGGAAAATTTTCTCCTCCTCTATTCTAAATTATAATTGTAAACTTCGTTGTTAATGTGTCGCCAAGATGGTATTCTTAGGATCGTTTGATATGAGGTATAAGATATAGCTATCTCAGGATAAAATATAAGATTATTTTATCCCTTGTTTGATTAGAGGCATTAGTTAGTCATTGGATTATTTAATTCACCATTTTATTTTAGTAATGAAATAAGTTATCTCATATATATGATAAAATAACTTATTCCAGAATTAATTATCTCAGGATAATATGCTCCTAACCAAACGATGTATTAGTTAATAATTCCCTTTCATAGTCCCTCGTTAATTCATTACTAAATAAATTTAAACTTGAATTTTATCAATTATTTCATTTTTTTATGTCATTGGTGTCTCATAATGAGTTGAAAGAACAGTTGGTCAAACTTGCTAAGCAGCCATGCCCGGAGTTTCCATGCTCTTGGTCTACTTCCCTTGGGAAGTGAGTTGTGGCCGAAATCTATTTATTAAAATAATTGAGAATTATTTGAAAATTAAATTTCAAAAGTGTTGTCATTTTTCATTTGACCAACATTATATTGTATTATTATTATTATTATGCAACTTTGATTTATCATGTGGAAGTATAAATATTTTGGCATATAATATCCTTATTCATTATTCTCTTATCCCCTATTTTATTTTATTTCCTTGAACAAATAAAAGTCATATATGGACCGAGTCATCCATCGAACAAGCATTTATTCTTGGTGTCCTACGGGTGTTTTCTATCAAGAGCCTGTATTATAAATATAATTAAAATTATATTATTTGTATGTATCAATGTTGAATTTCATTAGTCATTTTTTCTTTTGAATATTGAACTTCCTCATTCCGTTATCTGACGTTTGATTATAAGATTTAGAATTTTAGTTGCAAGTTTTGATTTGAAATTAATGATTAATTAGTTTAAATGTTTGAAAAAACATTTTTTAACTTTATTTATTTTTCTTAAATTTAAGGATGACTTTCTTTCAAAAAATTAAAAAATATATTTTTTAAAACTCTCTTTTAACTTTAAGTTATAATATTTTTTTTATCCGTCACTACCACGATCCCTCCCACCAAAAAATTAAAATTTGTAAATTCTTTTTTAAAAAAATAAAAATTTATTTTTGAAAAATATTTCACATTTTAAAAACTTTTTTTTTACCCCATTCATAATGTTGGCCTTCCTACATCCCCACCCCAACCCCCAACCCAACAAAAAATAGAGTTTATTTTTTTAGAAAAATATTTGTAAAGTTTAAAATTATCCTTTTACTCACCTCCTGTCCCTGCTCCTCCCTACCTGCCCCACCCTCACCACCATCCCTAGCGCACAAAAAAAGATTTAAAATTTATTTTTGAAAAATATTTCAAAATTAAAAGTTCTACTTTTTTTATCTCACACCCTACCTCGAACCCTCGTAATAGCCCCTATCTCCACCAACCCTCACCCCTATAAAAAAAAATAGAATTTAGTTTTAAAAATATTTTAATTGTAAAATTTTTATTTTATTTTTTATAAAAATATTTTAAATTTTTGAAAATTTTATTTCTTTACCCGACTCTCACCAATCCCTCTGCCCTCCACCCACCCGTAGAAGGTAAAGTTTATTTTTTGAAAAATATTTTAAATTTTAAAATTTTTATTTTTTTTATCCTAACCCACCCCCAAAAATAATTTTAAAAATAATTTTTTAAAAAATTAAATTATTTGAATGTTAGTTCTAGAGTCGGGTGTGATCAGCTTTCTATTTGAAAGTCAGAGTGGAGTCTAAATTTGAAAGTCAACTAATGAGTCGGAAGTCGAATTGGGTCCCAGATCAAGTGTTGAGGTCGGATCTCAAATTAATTTCTGGGAATAATTTTTATGCCAGGAACTATTTCCTTAAAAGATATTTTCTATTCTTTAGCAAAAGGAAAAAAAATATTTTCTAAAAAATATTTTTATTCACTAACCAAATAATAGAAAATATTTTTCAAAAAATACTTTTCATCACCCACCAAATATAAAATTAAGTTAAAAACTAACTTATTTTTACAAAAATATTTTCTATGGAAAATTTTTTCCTCCTTACCAAACACACCCTTTTTCTCTTCTTTCTTCCTTCAAAACATGGTTGTTTAGCAAGTTTCCAATTTGTCCTTTTTAAATGTGCTTGGAAGACACAATATATGGATAGAATTCTAAAATTTTCTTATTATTTTTTTACTTCCCTGATTTGGGATAGTAAACTTGTTATTTGTGTCTGTGTTATATTTATTTAAATAACTTAATTTTATAAGTTTCTATCTCATTTCTTGAGAAAATGTCTTAATTTAATTTGACATTAAATTTAAGAAGACAAGAGGATTTTTTTTAAAAAAATACAATTTTAAATATATATATATATATATATATATATATATATAATGTAATATTTTAAAATGCTTTTAAATCACATGGTGTTACAAATCACGTAGAATATTAAAATTGAAGAGTTGTCAACTGCGTAAAGATGTATTTTTATAATTAGCTAAAATGAAAGTAAGTGATTTAAATATAACTTCATCTGTTTTAATTTATTTTTCTTACTTTTAAATTGAATTTGGTAAAAGAAAAATGTATTTCTTTATTTGATACTATTTTATTTCAAATTCTATCTGAAATATTTAATACCACAAGATCAAAGAACATTTTAAATATATTTATAATTTAAGATTATAAAACTTAAAATATTCATTAATTTCTTAAATTTCGATGGAACCAGACCCTAGCTTGTTTGGCCAAGTTGATTTTTTTTTCCCATAGACGTTTATTTATATTTTTAAAAAGTGCTTATTTTTAACAAAATTGAGGTGTTTGATTAAACCATGGAGAAAATAAATGCTTATCGGGAGTAGCAAAATTTATTTTTTGAAGCTAAAACATTATTTTTCTTTAAAAATATTTTTAAGAAAACATACTTGAAAGCACTTAAAGAACACTTGATGAAACAATAGTTGTTATTCAATCTTTTTTAATAAAATTACTGGCCACATTTTTCAGCAAAAGCACTCCCCTGTTACATTTTACGCGGCACCCTTTATCTTTTAGTCCATCTCCTCGAAAAATAATCACATTCTTATTAAAAATAATTTAATTTTTACTTTTTAATGAAATAATTTTCAGCCACATAAATATCTAGAAATTATATGATGGTTACCTTTTAGTTTCTTTTTTTTAATTTCTATTTTTGTGTTTTCATTTTAATTTATTTTTATTTTGATTACTTTAAATTCTTTTCATTTTTATTATTCTAATATCTTCTAAAACAATAATTTATTTATAATTTTTATTTTTTATTTTTTTCATAATCAACCTTTATATATCATGTAATTCCATGAAAATTTTCATATTATCCTATTTATTTATTCTATATTTTCTTATTAGCATAATTTTATTAGTATTCTAATTTTCAAAATGAAGTTGAATTTATTGTTGAATAAAGTTATAAACTTACAGTTTCTTTTCTTTTAAGTCATATTTATGTACGTTGTGTCAAAATTTCACATAAGAGGAGTATGTTAATTTTTTTATTTTGAATTTTACAACTTATGTTATATTTTAGTTTCATTTGTTGTAATAATTGACTTGATATTTCACATCACAACCCATTTATTATTTGGTTACAATACATAGTATTTTTAATCAAATATTTTAATAACTTTACTACGATATTATATTTATAATATTTTTATCAAACATTCATTTCATGATGTCCCCTTAAATCTTGTGTATTTAGTTTTTATAATTAATTTAATTAAATTAAAATATACTAATATAAAAAAAATAAATTTTTCTTTATAATATTAGTTAAGAACATATATTTACTAATTAATATATTTTCAAAAGACAATATATATCTTAAATATTTAATCTAATATTATTTATAATACCCTTATTTGTCTAATATAAATTTTTAATTTTAGATAATTGATTTTTACTTTTAGAATATAATATAATATTGCAATTAGACATGCACAACCAAACAACACATTTGTAAATACTTGTATTGTGGGAAACAAACAAGCCACAATAATTATTATGTTGTGTAATTACTAGGTCGATAATTGCTACCCTAGTATTACAAGTACCAGGTATCTTAATGAAATGAATTCTAGGTGTATAGAATTATTTTAAACCACACTTTTTTTTCCTTAAATATTTGATATAACATAAAGTAAGGTGGAGAAAGTATTACTCTCTGCATTTATTTTTAGTTATCATTTCGAAAGTTTAACTGATTTCTAAAGTTAAATTAAAATTTTAAATTATAATTTTTTCATACCAGTATAATTAAAAATATATATATATTTTATAGTAATCAAAATTCATATAGTATTAATTCTATAAACTAGAAGCACAGTATCGTTTATGAAGGGATGGTATTTGGTGAGCGGGTTGAAAATGGGAAGTTATGATTAGTCAAAATTAGTGATGACAAAATTTATTATTTCACCCGCTACGACATAATGGCTGGCTATGTCCCCCAGTGTGACAACGTTTTCAATAGACATTCTTGACTGGAGACCAAAAGGGGGCTGCTTCTTCTTCCCTCCTAACATAAACCAAATGTCAATGGGTTCATTTTCCTCTTATTCTACTACTATACCTTTTCTCTTCTACCCTTTCTTGATTTTCTACTTTTCATTAAGAATCTTGATTTTTTGTTGTTTAATATGGGGATTTGCTTTGGTAAACCTGTAAAGCTTGCTCATGCCTCTTCTAGTTTGTTGTCTGGTATGAATTCCCCACATTCTCTTTTCACTTTTTGTGCGTTCAAGACTCTATTTTTATGTTCATAGTTTACTTGATTTTACACTTATGTATTGACTTGCCAACCTATAATGTTTTTATTAGGGTGGCAACATTGAGCTAGAGAGATAGAGATTGTTCAAGTCACCTCTGTGTTTTTTTTTGGGATTTTAACGTCAGACCTCGTGACTCTAAACCACTTCATCTGCGGTTCCATTATCTTTTAGATGTCTGGATGTAGTTGGCTTATAAGCAAATTACACAATGTGGTGTTCTCTTATTTGCTTCTTTAAAACTTTGTGATATCAAATCAATAAGTACACACAAATTTAACATCATGTTTAGATTAAAGTCAACTAAGAGTTGTATTAACATTATGAGTTACCAAATATAGGGAAAAGGATTAATCATGAAACAAGATACACATAAATTATAACTTGAGATTGTGGAGGGGCAAATCTGCTCTTGGTTAGTTTGGTGTTGTTGAAGTCGACTGTAGTAAATTATTCTCATGAATTTACCTATTGCATAATATGAGAGTGAGAGCTATTACTCCTTCCATTCAATTTGTTTGTCTTACTTTCCTTATTGGTACATTCTAGAAAGAATGCCTCTTTCTTTTTTTGGCAACTCGTTAATTACATTCACATGTACCCTAACGTTAGAGGACATTTTGGTAGATTTTGCATATCTTTAGTTTAAAAGCACAAGATTTAAAAGTCTTGTCTACTTTCCTAAACTTTGTGTTAAGTCAAAACCAGATAAATAATTTGAAATGGGGAGGAGGGGAGTATATGTTATGGCAAAGAAATTACTTAGGTAATGTAATTCCTTTGCACTCTTCAAAGTCATCTTGCTCTTTGGTGCTTTACAATTGTTTCTCCTGCATCATGCTGACCCCTGTTTAGCTGCTTATTTTCAACTTACCCGGTATATCAAGTTGAAGCACTCGCATGGACAAGCATTTATGTCGCGTGCCATGACTTCTTGTTCGTCTTTTGTGTTGAATATTACTTTGTTTTTCAAATTTTGCAAGATGAATTCTGCTTACTTCTTTGCACTTGTATTTAAGATTCTAGAACAGGCCCTGGCAGTGAGAGAAAGGAATCAAGTCATTCTTGTAGCCAGACACTTCAGGGAAGTTCAGAAAATGCTCTGAGGTCTTGCAAAAGTGATCTATCTGTCACCTGCAATCTCAAGTCCTTTACCTTCAATGACCTTAAAACTGCGACTAGGAATTTTCGAGCTGATAGTCTTCTTGGTGAGGGAGGATTTGGATATGTCTTCAAAGGATGGCTAGATGAAAATACACTTGCTCCCTGCAAACCAGGAACTGGGATGGTAGTGGCTGTCAAGAAACTTAAGTCAGAAAGCTTCCAGGGCCACAGAGAATGGCTTGTATGTTCGTCATAATCCTTCGTAAAATATGTTGAATATATCTTTATTGCATTTTCTCAGTGATTGTGTCCCTCATCAAACGTGCAGGCAGAGGTTAACTACTTAGGGCAGCTTCACCACGAAAATCTTGTGACGTTAATTGGATATTGCGTAGAATCTGATAATCGGCTTCTTGTTTACGAGTTTATGACCAAAGGAAGCTTGGAAAATCATCTATTCAGAAGTGAGTCAATCTCTTTATTTGCAGAATCCTATAATTCTTCATTGTTCCTGTCATCTAGTAGGATTTTGTACAATTTATTAGTATAGTGGTGCAGAACATTTTTCTCGAGCATCGATAATCTAATATTCCAAAAGTGCTACTAGCTTTCAGTAAGATAGTGGTTGATGTAATTGAATGATCTTCTGTTTGAGCTTATGAAGGAGGCAGTTGATTCCATCAAATGCTTGTACAACAGGCTGGAGTTATAACATCTTTTTCTCAGCTTTTCTTCTCTGCCTACTTTTGCTCTCGTCAATTAAATAGCACGTCTTCTTCCAGTGTCTTGATCTGATACATTTGAAATTGATGCATAATATGTTTTTCAGAAAGTTGCTGATCAAGACTAGTGATGTTTCAATTCTTATGCAGAAGGAGTACAGCTTATGACTTGGGGTAAACGGATGCGTGTTGCAGTTGATGTTGCACGAGGGTTATCCTTTTTACACAGTCTGGATGCTAATGTGATCTACCGGGACCTCAAAGCTTCCAACATTCTACTTGATTCGGTACAATCTCCAAGTCTTAAGTTATTAATTGACATAAAAAAGCCTGTTGCTCTCAATCATACAACCAGCATTAAGGTCACACATAAACCTTTTCGTTGAACTTCTGTAGGAGTTTAACGCTAAGCTATCAGATTTTGGCCTTGCGAGAGATGGTCCTGATGGAGATAGAACTCATGTTTCAACCAGGGTAGTAGGAACTCGGGGTTATGCTGCACCAGAATATGTCGCAACAGGTATATTTCAATCTGTTTGTCAACTATTCGCCTTGTGATTACTATGACTTGGACTTTTATACATGCTGAACACCGTCTGG
Source organism: Solanum ossicruentum (assembly GCA_025774065.1). Lineage (NCBI taxonomy): Eukaryota > Viridiplantae > Streptophyta > Magnoliopsida > Solanales > Solanaceae > Solanum > Solanum ossicruentum. The sequence continues at coordinate 17,235,289 of JAOTQR010000007.1, forward strand.
AACTTGTATATATTATCTCATTTCAACCTCGAATTATTCTTAACAGGTCACTTGACTCCAAAGAACGATGTTTATAGTTTCGGTGTTGTTCTATTTTAGTTGCTATCAGGGAAACGAGCTACAGGTGAGGAGAACCCAGGGGGCGCGCAGGAAACATTGGTAGAATGGGCAAAACCTTTCCTAAGCGACAGCAGACGAGTACTGAGAATCATGGATACAAGGTTGGGAGGGCAGTATTCCAAGAAAGGTGCACAAGCTGCAGCAGCCCTCGCTTTACGATGCCTCCATGTAGATCCAAAACTTAGACCAACAATGGATGAGGTGTTAGCCACATTAGAGCTTTTGCCAGCACCAAAGGACAGTACTAGGACTTCACCACCACAATGACCACAAGATATGTCATCTTCAATAGAGAATTGTGACACATTCAAGATAGATGTAACAAACCCATTCTACTATATTACAAGGAAGATATGTATTTGTTTTCTTTCTTCTTTGTTTGTTTGTTGTTTCCCTTCCTTCTTATTTAGTGGTGGGGACAGAGAAAAAGAACTACAATGCTTGAGTCTAATATATTAAATGTACATATTGTAAAATGTATATCTAAAATTACTACTATTCTATGTCTTGGTTCTTGTCTCTCTACCATAAAGATTGGAGTAAAATTTGTATACATCGTACCTTCTACAAACAATTGTTTGTCTTTGTACCTAATGTCTTGTTCCTCAAAAAGAGAAATAATGATGTGAAAAGTAGTTGCATCATAGTTAAATTGCCATGTTATAATAATTATTGGTCCTTTCTTAAATTCTTAAAACCTACTTCTAAAAGCCCAAAAATAATCTTCTCCGAATAAGCAAAATACGTGTGTTGAACAACTTTTGTGATTTGTTCAAGAATCTACTCTTTTGTTTTTTTGTAATTAACAATTTTATTAATCACCAAAGAGCTTCATTACAAAATCATAACAATCACATATTGATTGTTATCACTTTCTGAAAACACTAATTGTATTACATTACTCCTCTACAAGTCTTAATATTAAAACATCAATTGTCGTATTTTAGCTCTAAAGATTATTGGAGCTCTCACATTACTCATAAATGTTATCTCTTTTGTAATTGCTATCCACTGCTTTTGTTTGTCTTCAAATGTTCTCTAGTTTCTCTCCATCCACACTACATGTACATATCCAGTATATAATAATTTGAAGATTTGACCATTCTGTGATTTGCCTTTTGTGTTCTAAATAATTCATTGACCACTCTAAATGTTGCTCCCAAGTAGTAGCTCGATAAGATGTTAGGTTCATCCAGTTAAGTAGTCTGTGATATAAGTTTTGAGTGAACAAGCATGATGAAAATAGATGATCTCTGGACTTCTAATCTCTTTGACAGAGCTTACACTTCTGATCAACCTTTATGCCCCATGTAGTTAATCAATCAACAATGAGGAATTTGTCTTACGATCGGAACTAAAGTGTGAATTTGACCTTAGATCTTGTTGTATTTGGGAACATCAAACCTTTCCAAGGAACTCGATCTCTCTCCCTAATAAACTGTAGGTAAATCATTTTGATGGTAACTTTAATCTGTCTAAGGAGATGAGTTTGTTCTAGAAAGTTTCTGACTGATATAATCTTCTTAATCATCCGAGATGCCTATTGGAGTAATGAAACTGATATGATCTAATGATTCTTGATGTAGAAGCTGTGAATCCATCTTATCCAAAACTTATCACCTTTATGAGCTAAGTCTCAACATGCCATTGCCATTGCTGCCTTGTTCCATATTTGGAGATTAATAAGTTTTAGGTCACCTGCTAATTTAGGGAGACACATCTTGTCCGATGCTATTAAGGCCCTCTTTGTAATTGAGTTAGTTTTGGACCAAGTATAGCTTCTGCAATATGCCTCAACAAGCTTTAGGATTTCAACTGGAATTACAAATAGTTGAGCCTAATAAGCTTTGATTCAAGAACCTACTTTGATGTCTAGTTCAGTGTTGATTCTGGAGTTTAATATATAATTTTACAGAATATGTGGAGTAGCTCGTAGGTAATATGCATAACTTCTATGGTCGGTACAGAGGAACGTATTTTTCAATTTTTTCATGTTTGGTTGATCAAAGATCTTTTTTCCTTTGGGGAGATATTTTCTTTAGGAAAATAAGTTCCTTAAATATGAGAAAAATATCTTTTCTAGTGGAAGTAGGAAAAACAAGTTCTATAAATAACACTTCATATTGATTGTATGTCCTCCAATACACCTAGTCTCCACCTTCCTCTAATTCCCACCACCCCTACCCCACTCTTCATAGTATTTGCCTTTAGAATATACAAATACTTTTATGATAATAGATTTTGATTATTTATTGAATACAAAAAAAATAAGTAAAAAATTCCACTTAATTTAAAAAAAAAAATCAAAAAATATTTTTCGTATAAACTTTTTTTCCCTTCATACGAACATAGTAATCATTTTTATTGTTATTTTGTAAAATATGCTTAAGACATATTAAATAAATAACATCAACACTGAAGAAATTTTATATAGTCAATAGTATTTATTTAAATTACCACAACCCCTTCCCCTTCCCTTAACCTACCCCACCTTTCGAAGTATTTGCCTTTATAACATACAAATATTTTTATAATAATAGATTTAATTATGTATTGAACATAAAAAAAAAATAAGTGCAAATCTCACTTATTTTTTTAAAAAAATATTTCTCAAGAAAATATCTTCCACAGGACTTTTTTCCCCTTCACATCAAACATAGAACTTCACCATTTTATTTTGTATAATATTCTTAAGGTATTAATTACTTATTAAGAAATGTGAATAAGCAGATAACTCTTCGTCAATATGTCTGCTTGAGCTGTTTCTTCTTCGTCGCTATTATATGGGACTCGCAAAAATAATTTGCTGGTTCATTAATTTAATATTTTCAAAACAACTTGATTATAGAGTTGTCTGCTTCTCGTCGCTATTATATGTGACCTGCAAAATAATTTGCGGGTTTATTAATTTAATATTTTCAAAGCAACTTGATTATATTTCTTCAGTTGCTTCAATTATAATTTTACAATATTGATCCTAATAAATTATTTTTGTGAGTTTCTTAATTTAATATTTTCAAAGCAGCTCGATTATATTTCTTCAGCTGCTTTAATTATGATTTTACAATATTAACCCTGATAAATTATTATTGTGAGTTTCTTAATTTAATATTTTCAAAGCAGTTTGATTATATTTCTTCAGCTGCTTCAATTATGATTTTATAATATTAGCCCTGATAAATTAGTTAACAGCTCTCTGTCAACATTCCTGCTTGAGCTGTCTATTTCTTCGTCGATATTATATGGGACCCCCAAAAATAAATTACGAGTTTCTTGATTTAATATTTTCAAAGTTGCTTAATTATATTTTCTCAACTGCTTCTAAGTCTAATAATTAATAACTTAAATTTTTTTAAATGCATACAAAAAATTTAATCACACCACAAAAATTAAAATTAAAAAGTATCTTTTTGACCCATGCGAGCACGAAGCTTGTAACTAGTATTTAAATAAATAATATTATTAGTGAAGATTTATATATACAACCTTTTAGTTGAGATAAACGTATAGTAATTGTTACTGTTGTATGGCGGATGGGCCGGTAGCTATTGATACTAGGCATCAAGGGCGGACCTAGAGTGCGGGGAGGGGTTTCATCCGAACCCCCTCGATAAAAAATTAATTGTATATATAAGATAAATTTTTTATATTTTTATATATACATTAAACTTGATCACCCTAAACAATAAGTAAAGTTTAGCATAATGATAAGTCTTCTTTTAAATGAACACTCCTGCTTAGGGATCAAATCTCATTTAAAGAATTATTTTTTAGCTTCTCTTAATTATTATTTTTCATTTAATTTCGACTTTAGGTAGTCTAGTCCAATATTTCACATTATTTTTTAATAAAATAATATTAAACTATATATTACTATTTTTTAAAAAAATTATATTTTATTGAATTATTTATATATTTAAATTTTTATATTTCAAATCTCCCTTAATTAAAAGTCTAGATTCGCCAGACATGCCATTTTGACTGAGCATCGAGTAGATGATATAGAAAAGGCATAATACACAAATATGATCCTGAACTTGACATACTTTTTAAAATTGGACCTTAAACTTTGATAGTGCACAAATATGACCCTCAACTTGGCAATTTCTGAACAAATAGGCACATACCA
>JAOTQR010000007.1:17239637-17262974 GCA_025774065.1 Solanum ossicruentum
ACAGTAAAAAAATTACTGCTCACGTGCCCACCCGCGAGTGTAATACCCTCACCGTGCCACGTCAGCACCAAGTGCTTATTTGTTCAGAAATTGCCAAGTTGAGGGTCACATTTGTGCACTATCAAAGTTTAAGGTCCAATTTAAAAAAGTATGTCAAGTTCAGGGGTGTATTCTCCCTATAGAAAAAGTTAAAAGTTGACTGAGTCTAACAACATTTCAAGTGGCACATTTTCTAGTTCCTTCATTTGACTGGTGTTGTCCAAGTTTGACAATGCTTTATACGTGAGATAAGAATAGCAATATTTGAAATTAATTCATTTCATATATGATTTGGAATATTAACTACTTTTAAAATTATTTATATCTTATACTATAAAAATGAGATAAAATAATTATAAAAAGTATATTAATATATAGAATATTTTTACTTATCCCATTCTAAGTATCAAATGATCCAAAAGTTGAAATTTGAAAACTGCTTTGGCTTGTTCATAAGGTTTTCAAAAACACAGAAAGTGCGCTCCGTCATGGTTTACATATAATTTCCTATCACGATTCTTTATTTGAATTTATCCCAGATCAATATTTATATGTTACGCTGCATTTTTGTGATTCCATATATTTATAAGTTCTTAAGTTGAAATGGTGAATTAATTGACGACTTGTTTAGTCTTGCCTAGGTAATAAAAATTTTCAATTGAGAAAAAAATAATTAAGAATAAAAAATATGGCAACAATCGTATTTATTTGATTTCAAAATGTGAACATTACAATCCCTGTGATTTATTTGATTTACCTTATCAAATAAAAATCCAAGGGCTCTTGAGCTTGATCTTCAATCTCGAATCTCATGAAACTTGATAGATTTGATCTTGGCTTATACTTAAATTTAAGACTTTTTGAACTTGAACTCAAATCTTGTGGTCTTGATGTTAATTTTGATTTGTAGATTTAATGAACATGAAAAGGACTTGCACTTGATCAGTTGATCTTAACTTGTTCTTGAACTTATCTTGACTTGTACGAGGGGTTTTGAGCTTGTTCTTGAATCTGGTGGTCTTGATCTTAAGTCGTTCTTGAACTTGAAAATCTACAGTGTTTAATTCATGAGCTATCTCTGACTTCTTGTTAGAATTAGCGTGATTTCTGAATTATGAGGATCCCTATTTATAGTTGTGAAATAAAGGAGTTATGGTGAGACATATTTTTTTTTTCCAATCAGGTTTAAGTGAAATGAGTGTATTTGATTAATCAGAATATGGATTTTGATCGGGATAGGAATGCATATCATTTTGACACATAACATGATATTATTGACTTCTTCTTTTACTTGACATATCATATCATTTGATAGATGACATCAAATGGACCGCTAGGATGGGATAATGTTGAGCTTAACAACGTGGACTTGTCTTTTGTAGCCCAAATCCATGGACTAGTCCAATAAAATTTGAACTTTAATTAAATCCATATTTATTGAATTTGGTGGTCTTGTAAGTCATTCTTGAACTTGAATGCTTGAATTCTTATACTTGTAGCTTGTAGAGAAATCTGTGGTGTTTAATCCATTAGCTCTCTTTGTTTGTTGTTAAAATTTTGGTGTGCTTCTTGTTAGAATTATGGTGTGATTTCTGAATTATGACGACCCCTATTTACAATTGTGGAATAAAGGAATTATAATGAAAACATGTTTTCTTTCGGCCAATCAAATTTAAGTAATATAACAATATTTGATTACTCAGAACATGTCACTTGTACGCGTGACATATGTTTATTGACCTTTGGTTAGGATAGGAATCTCATGTCATTTGACACATGGCATAGTCCTATTGGCTTCTTCCTTTGACTTGACATGCCACATCATTTGATATGTGACACAAAATGGACCTTTGGGATGAAATAATATTGAGTTCAACAAAGTGGACTCCTATTTTTGTAGCCCAAATCAATGAACTAGTCTACTAAAATTTAAACTTTAATTAAATTTGTATATATTGAACTAAAATAATTAATTCAATTATAAATTCACAATATCTATTTAGATTAATATAATTTGAATTATTTTATATATTTATATTTAATAAATTTTAAATGATTAAATGTCAATTTTTTTTTACCTTTCCTCTTTTCTATACAGGTGAAAATGGTCTTGGTGTGTGTATAATATGTCAAGCAAAAATCATATTAACCAAAAAATTCATACTCCTATTCTGTTGCATGCCTAGTGGTTTGGGGTTCATGGGCTTGTAGTAAGTAGTAACCATTGAAGGGAATTTTAAAGAAAGGGTAAATTATTTTGTGTAATTTATCTATTACTGGGGAAAGTCGAACGTGTCAACGTGAGCTTAATATTATAAAAATTTAAATAAAATTATTAATATTTTTATTAAAATAATGATTAATATAAAAATGGAGAAAATGTGCATGGTCTAATTTTCAATAAAAATATATATTAGCGTATTAATGATTTGAATAAATTCTAAAATCTTGGTTATCTAGGAGTATATAAGCAATGGGCTGGGAAGACGCTCCTCTCCCTTATGGGAGAGCTACTACGTGCCAAATTAGGAGTATATAAGCAATGGGCTGGGAAGATATTTTTTTACCTTACATTTATTTAGTTTTAGAATTATTAGTAAAATTTTAAAAATCAAATTGAAGAGTACAGACCAATAAGTAATTAATTCTAAAAATAAATTATGAAAATAATTATCTCTTAACAAGTAAAAATAAAAAAGATATTTTAAAAACAATAGACAAATAAAAGAAGAAAATCGTATTTAAGTATGCTCAATAGACAAATAAAAGAAGAAATTCGTATTTAAGTATGCTCCATTTTAGTTTTAAACAGAAGTATTTAGTTATGGGCTAATATAGGCAGCCTAACAAATGGAAAATATTACTAATGATCCACGTCTGCATTAATAGCAAATAGAAAAAACGGGGCCCATCAACTTCAAATCTTCCATATAGTTTTAGTGGGCTGCTAGTAACTTCTATACTTTTTGGAGTTAATTTTAATTAATATTAATTTTTTTTAAATTATCAAAAATTTTATTTTTTTGCTACAAAAAATGAAATTAGTGATACATGTCGAAAAAGTAGAAAGATTTTAACTATGATACATGAAAAAGTAAAGATTGTAATTTATATATAATTTTTTAAAAAAGCCGAGATTATATGAAATTACATTTCAATAAGGCCCAACAATTGGATCATTTGATTTTTTTAGTTTTTTGTTACGATCCCACAATCACAAGAATACTTCAATATTAACTAGCATAGAAAGCTATATTATATAGATCCAAAAAAATTAAGTACAAGTTTTTATCTTATCCAAAAAACAGTTTAGCACTATGTTTGGCATGTCGAACTCTTGCTTATACTTCAAATGACAACTAGGAACATGAATATAGCGACACACAGTTGTGTCGTGGATGCTATTTCTTGAAGAGTTGCATCTTTCAAATGATTGGGAAAATTTGAACAAGATTCACAGCAAAGACAACTTGAGCCACTTCAGAAGTTGCATTAGAACCTTCATCTATCTTTGTATACAAGAATGATCAAAGTTTATTAGAGATGTACTGTATAAAAGTGGCTAAATCACCTCTTTATTCTATAAATATAAAAGCAAGGATTGATATTTTTTTTTTTTGTCTCTGACTGGATATTTATCTATAATCTGAATTTTACATTTCTAATCTTCAAATTTTAGGAGTAATGAATTTGAGAGTAAGTCTTATATGCCATATTAGTTGAGCAAGAAATAGACACTAATGCCACACCACATATTAGTAACAAAGATCTTTATGATATCAGTCCTCCAACTTATAACATTCATCTACTTGGACCATGCAAAGAACGTTTCACAAGTATAGCGATTTGACCAAACTTTCTCAAACCAATTTTCACATTCGGGGACAAATACGATCGACAAGACTCGAATCTCTAAATGACTTTAAAACTCAAAATTAAACAACTTAAGTCTTTAAAACTCAACTTTTCATAGAGTTTTCAAAAATAAACTTTCAAAACCAATTAAATGGACCTCAAAAAAATCATCGGGAAGGATAAAATGCTAATTTTAAAAATTATATCAAGAATACTTTTAATGATATCTAGTACTCCTGGTTCAATTATAATCATTTATGGTCTGGAATTTAAAAAGAAGAGTAATTTTCAGACTTTTAAAAATTAAAATAAGGCCAAAGTAGAATTCCCCAAGTCTTAGAGAGGGAGTACATTATTATATATATAAATTATTTGACTTACGCTTCACATGGTTATTCTAATTAAAATAATTGTAGTGCTAGGCATTCCAATAAAGAAGATGTTTGTTTTTCTTGAGGGAGGTGAAAAGTAGTATACATTTGTCAAAAAGTTATACAAACTGCAAATGAAATAGTCAATTAGCTGATGGGAGAAAAAGGTCCCACTACAAACAACAGACCAAATGAAGAAAAAACAACAAAGCTTTTTTACACACCAGCAAAGGTAGTAATACTACCTAATTTGCATGTCCTCTTCAGTTTTCCACACTACATCCTCTAGACTAGTTGATAGATTCTTGTAAAACTGCATCAACAAAATGATTAAGCATGAGATCCAACATTACCTCAAACTAATAGGCCTATGCCTTTTAGAGATTATAAAGTAGAAATTATCAAGACACAACCATGACCTTTATTTAGCTAAGCATACATTACTTCTTCCATCCCCTCCCCACTTTCCCATGGTTCTTCTACTCTTCTTTTATCTGTCCAGTTGGCTCAGACTCATGGTGACTTGTCTCTCTAATGCAATGCACACAGGTATTAATTCATATTACAGCCACACACAAGTCATGTTGTCCATTATGACACAGAGGAAGACTACAAAATATATCACTGTTCCAAAGCTCCCTGCAACTAATATCAAAACATACATGTTTTGAGGACAAAGAATAAGAATGTTATCCTCATTTCCAACGAGTGGCTTTGGCTTCTCTCCCTAATCTTAAAAACATGCATACAACTTCTTACTTCTTTGTTGCTGTCTTCTGTCAAACAGAATTATATTGCTCATTCCCCAGCAATTCGCTTGTAAGCTTTGGCCTATCAAAAGCTATTACTAGTGATCTACACATTTCAGCAGTCATTTAGATAACTTTTTTGACAGTTAGCTGAACATGGTACCTTGTGGAATTCCAAAGTATCTCCTTTTGCCTTCCGCACTTCAACCATATGAAGAGAAGGGGCAACTTGAAATACCTAAATTCAAGATCAAACAGTGTTCAGGATATGATGAACGAGATTCAATTCCAAAGTACTGATGGCAATCCTCCACACAGAACGTAAACGGTAATAGTAAAATCAGGTAAAAATAGACGACCAACTGTGCACATCGAACATACCTCAGTGGCAACATTAAGGTTCCCTTTTCTTCCAGCTTTAACATTTTCAAGTCTCATCTGAAGTTAAAAAATAGAAATGCCAATTAATTTACCTTATTAGGAATCTACATGTCAATTGAAATGCATGCTTGAAATTCATCACCACCTTATAGTTCTTTTTGTGAACATCAAAACCAAGGGGCTTTGCAGCTTCTTCAATCTTACTGATTATTTCATTGGCCGGGCATTTAGATGTGAACCTTGTTTCTCTCTTAAATCCCTGCAAAAGATGAAATAAAAAAATCTGTCAATGGAGTAAGATTATAGTAAATACACACATCATCAATACCAATTTAGTAACCGTTATTGTCCTCTACTGAAAAATTACTACTACAGAAACCATTATCTTTCCCATTTTACCAACATATTGTGCATAGTTGTTCCCTGCAGAGTTATTTAAGAATAGTGTTTGAATATACAATTGTTGAGATGGTAGTGTGAAAAAGTGGAACTTACTCTGCATAAGATTTCAAATCAAGTGTGGATGCCAATTACTATTGGGATTATACTAAAACACATCATCAATGTTTACGACAAGGTGGAGTACCAATTTATATTGATTTGAATTGTTGGAGAGAGAACTGGTCAGTCATGAAAAGAGACCAAGTCTTTTAGTAGATTAATAAAGAAAAATCAGTTTTATTCACAGAGGGAGTAAAATGAACTTCCGAATTTGTATTTCTGTACTTAGGCCTTTTAAAGCTTTTCTGCTTTTAATTAGTGAATTTGCATCCTAGGTCATATAGAATAACTTAGCTGCAAGTTAAACACTGAGAATTCTGAATAACGATTTACAAGCCTTTTGCAGCACAGATAAAGAACTTCAACATACGGGAGAAAGAGAAGTTAGTTAGTTTGTGTAAGCATGCAATATTTCTGCTAAACTTGGTGAATTTAGCAGGTTAGCTCAACTCAAGGCATTCGGGCTCATGTCTACGGTCTACCAGATGTCACCTATTATTTTATGTAAATGCAAAGACGCTAGTTTTCCTACACATAATAGATTCTTTACTTCTTTCCCATTGTTAAGTTTTGGGGTGTGATATTAGAGTAGGCTGTAGAGGGTTCGGGAATGAACAAATATTTATCCAATGTTTACCAAGTGAGCATAAGTTTTTTGATATTCACAAGAATTTCATTAAAGCATGTCGTACTGAGAAAGTATAACTATACATGACATAATTCAAGGCACATACACCATGCAAAAAACAAACAGAAGTTCGAAAAGTCAGTAACCTGTTCATCGAAGAGATTCCCAAGGTTGAGTCCTTTTGACATTGAAATCAACTCGAATGCATTCATGGGAGTTGGCTGATCTTCTTTTTTCTCTGTTACAAGATGCTCCTGTAGTTGTGTCAAGGAAGAGAAAACCATATCAGGATGATTTAATACAACAATCAATTCTTTCCTACGAATTCGATGCAAAACTTTTTCAACATGCCAGTGTGCTCACTTCAGAATCCTTGAAGACAGCTTCAACATCATCTAGGTTAGCATCTCCTTTCTCATTAAAAACGGGAGATTTATAATCTTTCTTGAACCACTCATCCTCCAGAATTTCAGTGATGGTGATACGCTGCATAGAATGCACATGCAATAATTAAAAAACTAAAAGATGTCGATTTAGTTGCATGGTAAGATCCCAAAATTATATTCAGCAATCTAGTATGCTTACTGTCATAGGGTTTGGATCTAAGATGCGAGTAATTAACTTCATAGCACCAAAAGACATCCAAGGTGGACACGTAAATTCAGCAGCAGAGATCTGCATAGACCGTCATAGACATCATGAAACTAAAAGCAAAAATAAAAGCAGATTCATTCCATAATGAAATTGGAAGAATGCTCACTTTTTTATACAGGTTGATTAGGTTAGAGTCATCAAAAGGCAAGAAACCTGCAAGCAATACAAAGAGTATGACCCCGCACGACCACAGATCTGCCGTTGCACCGTCATATCCATTATCATTGAGTACCTAAAAGAAATGATCTCATTTTTTAGAACCAAGAGAAAAATAAGAAAAAAGGGTGCACATGACAGGGAAACCTTATTTTCCTTCGTGAGACGTGAACAAAAAGAAAAAGATGCTGAAACCAATTCCATAATACCTCAGGAGCAACATAGTTGGGAGTTCCACATGTGGTGTGGAGTAAACCATCATCCTGGAAAATTGCGCTGAAGTAAGAATTATATCTGATTCCAGAAAGAAAATTAACTATCACCTAAGTGAAAGAAATATATTTTAGCACTACTTCTGCTTGAAACTAGCATGAGTTCTCTAGCTAAAACGGAAAAAGGAAATCAATTGTCAAATGATTTTAAGAGCATTTTAAAGCAAATAACTAGTCAGCAGTCAATCAAAAATAAATGACATTGTTCCAAGCCCCATTCATTGTTGCTTCCACAAAGTTTACCAAATTGAAAAACAGTATATTAAACCATCATCCTGGAAAATTGCGCTGAAGTAAGAATTATATCTGATTCCAGAAAGAAGATTAACCATCACCTAAGTGAAAGAAATATATTTTAGCACTACTTCTGCTTGAAACTAGCGAGTTCTCTAGCTAAAACGGAAAAAGGAAATCAATTGTCAAATGATTTTAAGAGCAGTTTAAAGCAAATAACTAGTCAGCAGTCAATCAAAAATAAATGACATTGTTCCAAGCCCCATTCATTGTTGCTTCCACAAAGTTTACCAAATTGAAAAACAGTATATTCAGTTGATCTGAATATTCTAAATAAGATTCGATCAGTTCCAAATGATATTTAGACTAGTTAACAGAAGGAATAAGCACAAAAATGGAGCTCAGTGGCTTGTTTCTATAGTGACAATTACTCTATCTGTGTTTCCTCTCACTAGTTTGTCTCTGATATGGGGCTTTCCAGGGAGAACTGTGGCTTTAGCTAGGAGGGGGAAGGAGTCACTACTACCACATTTCTCAAACAAGAAAATGTACTCTAAGGCATCAGTAAAGGGCGTTAGGACTTTAGACATTGATACACAATCTACTACTAGGCTACACAGAGAAGCTTCATAGCATTAATTTTGTCAGTCACAGACCAAAAGTCGTATGAAATACTGGAGACATATGTTAAAGAGTTTGAGAATGTATAATCAGAAATTACCCTGACTTGCTGGGACAGAGCACTCAATCCAAAATCAGAAACCTTGAGGTTTCCAGAGGCATCCAGTAGTAAATTTTCAGGCTGCATAATGAAAGCATGCCAAAACAAAGGTAAGAATACAAAGCCAGGAGCTTTAAGGCAAAATAGAACAGATAGTAACAACTAATAGGCTGCAAAAGTAGCACTGCCCCACCTTTAAATCTCTATGGAAGACTCCCCTGCTATGACAATAATCAACAGCATTAATAAGCTGCTGAAAATATTTCCTTGCTTCTTTTTCATGCATCCGTCCATGATTTACCTGTATGCCAATAAAACAGATAACATCTTAACAGCATGCGTCATCCGAAAACAAGTTAGTGACAAGTAGGTTTGAATAGCTTCAGAAAGACACATGAAATCTAAGTTTGCAATCAGTGAGATACAAGGTCGTCCTCTTAGGTCGAACTCTTTAGCTCCAAAGATAGGGGAAACGAACAAATTAGAAAAAAGGAATAAGCATCCTTACAATTTTGTCAAAGAGCTCTCCACCTGTAACAAATTCCAGAACAATGAATATCTTTGTCTTGCTAGCTAACACCTGCAGACAGACGAGAAGAACATGGATTCAAAGTAGTAGCATATGGACCTGGCCATAACCATAATCCACAATCACATCTTCTTTATAGTAGGTTACTGCAAATATAAGTTAAAACTCCAACATACAACATATTCAAAACATAAGTTGTTCGTCAACAGATTGAATGTACTAGGAAAGCATTTATGTATGACATCCCAAAAGGTCTATTAGCAAAATTTTGAACATTTAGTGGGAGGGACAAGTGCATTTAGTTTCCCCGAATTGGGTATTGGCAATTCCTGAAATTTTAACTTAAGCTTTTCTAGTTCTCTGATTTTTCATGATTTTGATGGTGTATTAACTCTCAAAAATTTGGAATGTACCATGAGTAGATCAAGAAGATTAACTAACTACTCCAGTATACTAGCCAATTCCACTGCAGTTTAGGGATACCAGCAAAATATCTGCATGTCAATATAGGGTTATGTTAAAAGGCCAGAATCTGCCTCAACTCTCGCCAACTATAGTAGGTTAAATGCTGATGTACCACTGGAATTTTTATTATAAGACTAGATCTATAAAATAAATAATTGAACAAATAATAAGCAGAACAAACTATTAGTAACATGTAAGGCAAGGAACCAACAATATACAACAAAAGCTTAAAAAACATAGGTACTAAAATCTAGCATAACCATAAATGTTTGTTCAACAAGATAGGCATACAGAAGCACGGCTGCAGAACACATTCAATCTGTGCTCCAAAACCTTAGTTGAATCTGCTCAATTTGGAAAGGATACATGAAAAAGTGAACGAGACTCTATGGATTCTAGCTATTAGTACTAAGAATCAATTAGTTTGTTCTGTACAATAGACTTTGTCTTGTCCTAAAGTAAGCTATAAATTCTCCACAAAATGCTTAAGCTTTTATTTATCGCTAGGCAGCTCTGATCAAATTATCCCTTTGGTAGAGTGAATTAAAGACATCTTTCCGAAAGATTATTGAGGTGAAGATTTGAAGTGAGATTTTCAACGCATCATTTCTAGAATGGAGATACCGAGGCAACAAATGATGCATAACCAAACACAAATCAATGGGTTTGCTTACTACTTAACCTACAGGATGGTGGTATGTGTATTAGCGCTGTATGTAGATTTGGGGCCTTGAGTGGAAGAGAGAAACGTATTGAGAGTGGAGAGTAAAGTGAACAACTGCTTTATTTCATTTTCTTCAACTGTGTACAGTAAAATGAAGTGTACATATATACACATACACTTAAACCCACATTACTTACAATGTACTTGCACCTCATGAGATTGGTTCCCAAAACTAATCCTAACTAATCACAACTAATTAATTGGATTAACTAACTCAACTAACATACTAACTCAGGTAACTGCTTTAATACTCCCCCTCAAGCTAGATATATTGAAGAGATTCAATAATCCAAGCTTGCTCAATAAAAAGTCATGTTGTGTTCTTCCTAATGCTTTGGTGAGCAAATCAGCCTGCTGATCCTTAGTGTTGATGTAGATAGTTTTGATGAACCCTTATTGGATCTTTTCTCTAATGAAGTGGCAATCAATTTCTATGTGTTTGGTGCACTCATGGAAGACTGGGTTGGCAGCAATTTGTAGTGCAAATTTATTGTCGCAGAAGATAAAGGCTGGTTCTGTTAAATCCACATCTAACTCCTTGAATAACCTTGTGACCCACATAATCTCAGCTGTCAATGCAACTAGGCTTCTGTACTCTGCCTCTGTGGAGCTTCTAGACATTGTATGTTGCTTCTTAGACTTCCAAGAAATGAGGGAATCACCAAACTTCAGCACAAAACAAGTGACGAATCTCCTTGTGCTGGGGCATGCAGCCCAATCTGCATCACAATACCCATTCAGTTGAGGCTTCTGACTTCTGACTGGAACTCATAAGCAACCCCCTTCCAGGTGCCATCTTGATGTATCTGATCACTCTTAATGCAGCCTTCCAATGTGACACTTTGGGTCTTTGCATGAACTGACTCAGTGATTGGACTGCAAAAGCTATGTCTAGCCTTGTGATGGTGAGATAGAGTAGCTTGCCAACTAACCTTTGATACCTTGGAATGTCCTCATATACATTGTCTGGATCAAACTCAATACTGGTCAACTTTTGATTGTACTCCAATGGTGTCATGCTAGCCTTGGCATTGCCCAGACCTGCTTCAGCTATCAGTTCAAGGGCATATTTTCTTTGATTCATCAGTATTCCCTTACTTGATCTCATGAACTCAATCCCCAGGAAATACTTAAGCTCACCCAAGTCCTTGATTTTGAAGTGACTATGTAAAACATGCTTGGTCTCTTCTATTAACTTTGCATCATTCCCAGTGAGTAACAAATCATCAACATATACTAGGACTATCACCATTCCACCATCCCTTTTCTTTGTGAACAAAGAATAGTCCAGATGGCTTTGTAAATAGCCTGAGTGTAGCAATGCTTCAGTCAACTTGGCATTCCACTGTCTTGAAGCCTGCTTAAGTCCATATAGGGATTTCACCAGCTTGAATACAAGATTCTTTCCCTTCTCAGCACTGTAGAATCCTTTGGGCAACTCCTTATATACTTCTTCAAGCAGATCTCCTTGTAGAAATGCATTGAAGACATCCATCTGAAAGATGTTCCAGTTCTGAGTAGTAGCCAATGCAATGATGGATCTAACTGTTGCCATCTTTACAACTGGAGAGAATGTCTCTTGATAATCAATTTCCTCAGTTTGGCTGTATCCCTTGGCCACTAGTCTGGCCTTAAATCTATCAATCTGACCATCAGCCTTGTATTTGATCTTGTACACCCATTTACAGCCAACAATGTTCTTCCCTTCAGGTAGTCTGACTATTTTCCAGGTTTTTTTCTAGAGCCTGCACTTCCTGCTGCATAGCTTGTATCCACCTGTTGTCCTTGACTGCTTCCTCAAAAGTTCTAGGTTCAACCTCTGTGAAGAACCTAGACAGATAGGTTTTGTATTTGGATGATATGTTGTCATAGGAAACATAGTTACTCTGAGAGTGATGATGAGTTCTAGTTGTCTGAGTCACATAATCCCTCATCCAAATAGGAGGATGAGAGTTTCTGATGGACTTTCTGGTTGGAATCTCCTCAGTTCTTCTAAGCACCAATTCAGTTGTAGCAATGGGATCACCAGACTGGTCAGCAGATCTTTCATTAGAACCAGCTTCTGGTCCTGATAAATCATCATTCATGACTGTGACATCACCTTCCAGGTTTTCATCAACTGCAGAAATGGGCACAGGCAGCTCTTTGTCTTCATCACATATAGGAAAATCACCTGAAATTGCAGTAGGCTAAGTAGGAAATAGTGGTTTCTGTCTGTTGAGCACTTGTCTGAAAGGAAACACATCTTCCTTGAATATGACATCCCTGTTGATGATGAGCTTTCCTTGAGATAAATTGTACAGCAAATACCTTTTATGAGTTGGTGAATATCCCATCAGTGCACATGCCTCAGCTCTAGGAGAAACCTTGTCCTGTTTGATCACTTTGGTTGCATAGCATAAGTAACTTATAGTTCTCAATTGATCAATGCTTGCCCTGTGACCATGAAACTGCTCATATGGAGACTTGCCCTTCAAAACTGGAGTAGGGAGTCTGTTGATCAAGTATACAGCAGACAGCACACACTCTCCCCAGAATCTGATGGGAATGTTGCCTTGAAACCTGATTGCTCTAGCTACTTCAAGTATATGTTTGTGTTTTCTTTCAACCACTCCATTCTGTTGTGGAGTATATGAACAGCTACTTTCATAAATAATACCAAGAGACTTCAGCAAATTAGAGCACTCATTGTTGAAGAACTCAGTTCCATTATCAGTTCTCATCCTCTAAACATTCTTATTAAACTGAGTTTATACTAATATCAAAAAGGATTTCAGAACTGAAAACACATCACCTTTCAATTTCATCAGATATAGCCAACACATTCTTGAATGATCATCAACTATGGTTAGAAAAAATCTGAAATCAATATGAGTAGCAAATTTGTAGGGTCCCCACACATCAAGATGGATCTAAGTCAAAAACAGCTAGTGCTCTAGATATACTCAAGTGAAAGGGTAATCTAGTCTGTTTGGCAAGTGGGTAAACAGCACACTTACTACATTCATCATTTTCACTGAAACTACTATCTATGAACATATGTTGCAACACTCTTATAGAAGGATGCCCCAATCTATTATGCCACAGCAGCTTGTCTGCACTGGAGTGCTGTGCCATCAACATTGTCTGATTTCTGTTGCTCTCTTCACATTGCAATGCAGTAGGTAGGTAGTATAGTCCATCAATCTCTTTACCAATCCCCTTCACCTTTTCACTAGAGAGGTCCTGAAGCACAAAGAACTCAGGGACAAAATTAACTGAGCAATTTAATTGCCTTGTCAATTTAGACACTGAAAGTAAATTATGCTTGAATGCAGGAACCACCAACACATTTTCTAACATACTCCCATCAACTATGCAGCAGGAACCAGTGTGTGAGACTTGTGCAGTCTCACCATTGGGCAAATGCACCACTTTATTGGTACAATTAGATGCATGACAAAGCTTATTCAGCTTGTATGTCATGTGACAAGTGACACCTGAATCAACTATCCAACTTCCTTCTCCATTCTCAACCTTTATCTGTGTGCTATTATTATTTACAGATAAAGCATTGGATATGATTATCATACCTGCCTTGTTGTCTAGCTCCTTGCTTGAGCTTGATCTTGGTTCTTCCTTCTCCAACAT
Source organism: Solanum ossicruentum (assembly GCA_025774065.1). NCBI lineage: Eukaryota > Viridiplantae > Streptophyta > Magnoliopsida > Solanales > Solanaceae > Solanum > Solanum ossicruentum. The sequence continues at coordinate 17,253,547 of JAOTQR010000007.1, forward strand.
ATGTAGAATCCTACTATACTGTCCTGGAGTAAAGACAGGTTGTGTGATGATTGGTCCAGACTCCATGTTCTTTTCCTTCATCATAGGAACAAACTCATCCCTCAAGTCCATCTCATTTTTGGAAATAACCACATGATTCACCTGCATCCTATTGTTCTGCATCATATTAGATCCTGATTTCTTCTTGAATTTCCAATCAGTTGGATAGCCAACAAGCCTATAACAGATGTCTCTAGTATGTCCATGCATCTTACAATAGTCACAGAACACACTCCTCTTCTGCTTGTGGATGTTGAAGTTGCCTGCATTGCTACCCTTTCCTGCATAGAGTGCCAACTGATCACTACTTCCTGCAGAGTCATAAACTCCTTTGCCTTTGTGATGATCATACCCCCCCTCCTGCATAGCAATTTCCCTTTCCAGCATACATTGCCATAGACTCATTCACTTCTCCATTTACTTTGGATCCAGCAGTCACACGTTAACTTTCATCAGAGATAATCATATCATAAGCTCTACTCACATTGGGCAAAGGATTCATCATAAGGATTTGACTACGAGCATGATTATACACCTCATTCAATCCCATTAAAAATGCATACAGACGTAAGTACTAAACATGATCAATATACATTCTGGATTTGTCACAATTACAAGCAGGTGGAGGCACTAAAGCATTAAATTCATCCCACAAAAGTCTCATCTTAGTAAAGTATCCTGAAACAGTCATGTTACCTTGACTTAATGTGCAAATTTCCCGATGAAGCTGATAGCTCCTAGATCGATCGACTTTGTTGAATTTCTCACTCAGATCAATTCAAACCATTGCTGCATCTGAGGCATATACAATCCCACTCAGTAGCTCCTTGGAGACGGTATTCATGATCCATGCAAGCACAAGTGCATTGCATTTCTCCCATTGCTCTTCCAATTCAGGCTTGTAATGAGATTTCTTACATGTTCCGAGAACAAATCCCAATTTGCTCTTGGCACGGAGTGTAATTATCATCGATCTACTCAATAGTGAGTAGTTTTCAGCTCCTGTAAGCTGAACTGAGGTCAGTATGCTCCCAGGAGTATCCGATGGATGAAGATACAGGGGATGATTCATGTTCTTCTCCACCGCATCAACTGTATCAAGCGAGATTCCAGTTGAAGTGGAATTCGCATCTGTCGCCACCATCTTCGTCGAACTCTGTCGATCGTCAATGGCTTCTGTTTTATTTGGGGCCTTTGAGTGGAAGAGAGAAACGTATTGAGAGAGGAGAGTAAAGTGAAGAACTGTTTTATTTCATTTTCTTCAACTGTGTACAGTAAAATGAAGTGTACATATATACACCTACACTTAAACCCACATTACTTACAATGTACTTGCACCTCATGGGATTGGTTCCCAAAACTAATCCTAACTAATCACAACTAATTAAATGGATTAACTAACTCAGCTAACAGACATAACTAACATACTAACTCAGCTAACTGCTTTAATACTGTACAATCAGTATACACATCCATATGATCACAAAGGCACAGTGAAAAACCACAATCACAAGCACTTACATAGGAACACACAAGTGCATACTAATTGACATAGAGAGAGGACAAACCTCGTATAACTGAACGACATGTGGATGTCTGATTAACTTCATTGTAGCTATCTCCCGCTTTATCTATCAATTTATGAAGAAGAGTTATAAGAAGAAATCATCCGACAAAACAAAAACAACATTCAAGAAACTTAAAACTCTATAAGAAGAAGAAATGCATAACTCAACAACCATGTAAGATGTCGAAGAGACACTATTCATACAGCTTCTGTAACTATGTTATCAAAATAATTGGCAAGTGGATAACACCTGACAATAGAAAAAGATATGAACGTTCCAGAAAGCATAGGAATGGATATTTTGAAGATTAACCTGCTCAGCCATTTTGTGCTTAAGGACCTTATCTTTATCAAGAACCTTGATCGCTACGGCTTCACCTGTCTCAGAATTCCTTGCAAACTTAACTTTAGCAAATGTTCCCTCACCAATTGTCCTTCCCATTTCATATTTACCAACTCTACGCTTGATTTTTGCCTGATTCATTACTAATATACTTGCACAAATGCAGTCGTGATCCTTCTTAAAGAACTTTTTACTGCACAATGATTAGAACATCAGTAGGACATCTGAGTTCCAAACATAAAAGACTAAACTTTACGTTCATTCCATACACTCATAGAGTTCCAAGACCAATTACAAAAATAACATCAAATTGATGTTCCAACACAACTTGACTAACTGCACCATAAAAAGATACCCCAACTTGCAGCTTGCCAGTAGAATGAGTAATGGATTTTATTCCTAAAGGAACTTTTCATCATTATCAACTTTTCCAACATACCCACCCACAGTTGGGATCTGGCGAAGGTAGTGTGTATCAAGACCTTAGGAGATAGAGAGGTTATGACCCTTTGGCTCAAGTAAAAGCAGCTTGAAAAAATAAGTCAAGATAAAATGCTAAAGAAAGCATACTGAAAAAGGAATAATCACTACAACAACAGAAATGGAACAACAGAAAAACACAAGTTTTTTTACTTAGTTCTGCTATTTATTTAAGGAGGAGGGGGGAGAATACATAATTTAATAAAAGAGGTCAATTATAATAGTCTTACACATCAAGGAAATGATTAAAGAAGGTAAGACTGAATTTAAAACAAAGAAATGTTGAATCAATCAATGACCAAAACACATTTGTCTTGGTGTATGTGAGTGAGAGAGAAAAATCCTTATTACAGTTAATCAGCAACAGATCCCAGCAAAATGCAGCTACTTAAACTATAACTTACTTCATAAACAAAATCAGTTATATAAAAATAAAAGCTTTCTTGATTAACTCCAAAAGGGGTCAAATTTCAAGTCCAATTGATCAAATAGAAGCAAGAAAATGAACCTTTTGAGAACCAAGAAATGTAGAAAAATAAGCATGTTCCTGTGAAACCTCAAAAAAAGAAAGAAACATCTCAAATCAATACAATTCAGAATCCCAAATGAAAACCCCAAAAGGCAAATTCCCCACATGTATCAAAACAACAGGCATATTCGAATATACCCAACTAATTTCAAAATCAAGAAAAGGAAAGAAATATACATACTGTGAGCTGAAATTTGAAATGGGGTGTTGGCCTAGATAAAGATAAGTATGAAAGTTGCAGCCTTTGTTGGTGGCCAAAAAGATTGATTACAGCTGCTTATAAATTCTCAAAACAACAACAACAACAACAACATACCCCAGTGCCTCAAAAGGCTCGCGCTCATTGCGGGGTGAGGGGGTCGGATGTACGCAGCCTAACCCTTATGTTTAAAAACATAAAGCGGCTGTTTCCAGATTATAAATTCTCAAAAATTTTGGATAAAAAAATATCACCCAACAACAAAGATAGAAGCATAAAAAACGAAATAGTTTTTCTTTTCCTTTTACCTCTTCCAATGGAATCTCAAGGTGGTCTTTTTATACCAAAACCACACAAATATACGAAAATTGTTGTCGTAACTGGGTAGTATATATACCCCTTTTATATATTATGTGGAATATTGGCTCACCACTTGTAAATTAAAATCCAAAAGGATCTAAAATATCACTTATGGAATTATTTTATCTGTTTTATTTTAATTGAATTTGTAAGATAATACATATATATTATAAAAAATATTCAAAATAAAATTTACATCATACTTTTCACTATTATTCTTTGTAAAATCATAAATGTGTAGGGTAATTTATCTCCTAGAAAATGTAAAAATTCAATAAATAAAAGGACAAATATGAAAAAAGTTTAAACATTCACCTTGAACTTTGAACAATTCAAATATTTTAAACATCGAAAAGAAATTTTAAAAATTTAATTAATTTGAAACGAAAACAGTATAAAACTTGAAATAACTTGACTCAACTTTTATTTTGTACCTTTTTATTGTACCAAATTTCATAGTTGAGGAGAATATTTCTTTTAAAGAAATTTATGTGTAAAACTTTAAAAGTATATACTAACATTAAAAATAAACATCTAAAGAATAAAAGTTTTTGTTTCTCATATGCATGGTCATTCATGTTTTAAAAATTGCCAAAATAAATTATGTTTATTTTTTTAGAAAAAGAGCATCGCCCAATTTTATTTTTATTTTTCTCAAAAAATAAAAAATACATAAAAGTCTTTTTTTCTCTTCTAGTTGACATATTATGCCATTATATTAAAGACTCATTTTCTTTAACTCCATACCTATTTTAACTCATCAAATTCATGTTTTATATACCAACAAAAATTTAACGTAAATTAAATGAAACATTATCCGGGGATTATGCAAAAGAATTGACAGGACCTATGCGCTAAATTATATAACTTCAAAATATAGATATACTCATTTTTACGAGACTGTACAAATAGATATTTGAAGTGGGCCTCACATTGGTGAAGGCTTATAACTAAAAAAAAATCCCTTAAATTTTTCGTTGAAGAATAAAAAAACAAGAACTTTAGACTTGAAATCATTTACACTTAATTGTTGATGTATTTGATGTAAGACACCCACAATTTACGAGGATGTGAAATATAGAGATTCTCAGTCATTTTATTATTCAAATATTTTTTCCAAAAATGGAATATACTTTATTGTTTACTTTTAAAAAGTGCACTAAAGAATGTGAAAATTTGTGCAAAACTATATTAAAGTTGGTAGATGAAATAAACAATTGCATAAGTGACAAATGAAAAGTAAAAAAATGTCACTCCGAAAGACTGGAATAACTAAGGGTAAATTGAATTACACAGGAACAATTATCCACATTCATCTGATTTAATTAATGTAGTAAAAAGTAGTCATTTAATGAAAAAAAATTCTTCGAGAATAAAATATAACTCAATTCTTTTTAAAAATTAGCTTTTGAATTAAGACATTTTCTAAGAAAAGATATCACTCAATTTTTTTTAAAAAAAATTAACTCTTTAGTTAAAATATTTTTAGTTTTAGTATTTTATGATTATTTTTCCTTAATTCACCCTTCTATTATGGCTAGAGCACCAACGTTACCATTCTTTTTGTTTTGGTTTGGTTTTTTTCCTTTTCTTCTCCTTAAATATAGAATAATTAAAACAAGATTTTTTTTTTTTTTGTAAAAACCTTTAGGATCTTGATATTACATTTAATATTGCACTTGTATATTATTCTTCATGCCGATTATCAAAATGTACATGCATTTGTATTGTTATTCTACCTCCTCTACATTTTGAAGCCCATTTTTTTCTTAGTAAAAGTTTTTCCCTAATATATTTTGATCATATTTCTCATTATTTAGAAAAAGTGAATTACTGATTCAGATATGAACTCTGGACAAATATGAAGCGTATGAATACAAGTTCGAATCGAATTTAGAGAATACGAGAGCTAACGTTCACTTTTATTTATTCAGTACTTCGGCATCATATAATTTAATTCTTCTATTTTATCTTTAGCATTAGTTACTTATTTCAAATTATTTTTCAAGTTTATAATTGGAATCATACATTTATATGAGCATATTATTATTATTATTATTATTATTATTATTATTATTATTATTATTGCCAAAGTCATAAAGTCATAATCTTTTGAGAGGGAACAACATTTAGTAAAGGTCACAACCGTTTGAGAACGGTACAATCTTTTGAAAAGATCACAATTTTTTAGAAAAATCTCAACTTTTCAAACTTAGGTTTAAAAGAAGTTCAGTTTACGCATGGAATTAATATATCCTTTATGTTATTATACGAAAGTAATAAATATAATGAGCAAATAAATAGATGTACTGTTTGCAACAAATTACTATAAATAAATTAATTATAAATAAAATCTGAAGAATTACCAATAATATGGTTATAATTCTATTCTTCCCATTGATTATTCTCTTTCTTAAGATTTATTCATAATTTATTCATAAGATTTATTCTTAAGATCTATCCATAATTTATTTCTTAAACTAGAATGATATAGATCTTCTTATAATTTATCTAATCTCTATTGAATCTTTGTGATTTTTTCGTAAATTTATAAAATATTTAAGATGCAGAGAATATAATATTCAAAATTTAGAATAAAATAACATTTAAAATTGTAATTAAGATTGAACACATTTTATAAAATTTTGCAATGTCTATAATATGAGTCAGTATACTCGTGGCATGTCTCATGCACTCATATACGTATGATAATTAGAGAATTAATTTTTTAGGTGGCAAATATAATCCTTACAATGTTATTCAAGGATATGATTTTGGTAGGTCAAAATAAAAAAAAATAAGAAAGGTTGAAAATAATGATGTTGGGAAGGGGAATCTAGTCCATGTGTTACATGTGGTGAGTGGGTCCAACAGTCTCGTGGAAAATTTATAAAAAGGGTAATTAAGAGGAAATTTATACAATTAGTGGCCAAAATTGTGCGTGACACGGGTTCAGTATATATATATTTTTTATTTAGATAAAATTTTAAGAGTCAATAATTTTAATATATTTTTTAACTTTTTAGATTATTTAAATTTATAATATTTCTAAATAGTTTTTAAATAATGCACATTAATTCTACATGGAAAAATAATTTATTGTGAACAAAACTATAGTTTCATAGTAAAAATAGATGAAGAAATAATTAAATAATAATTATAGAAATGACATAGTAAAATTAAGTATACATTTTAATAGCTATACATTTTAATAGCAGTCACAAAATTAAGCAAACACGTTGTTATTGAGGTTTGATCTCGGAACATTGGATTTAAAACGTCAAATTTGAACCACCAAGCCAAGCAGCTCAATAGCACTTGCTTGCTTCAAGCAGCTGAAGCAAGCACGACAAAACCTAAGTTGCTCAATTTAGCTTGTCTATTATATAAGAGACTATGAAATTGGTCAAGCAGACAAAAGGTTAACATGTTTGTTTGAACAATTTGAAAGTATATTTATAATTTTTTATTTCAATTAATTAATTTTATTTTTTAATTATTTATAATTATATAAAAGTATTATAAACCATGGTAATTGACAACTTAAATTTTTTTAAAAAAAAGTCATATAAATAATTTGATTGATTCATGAAATAAACTTGTCGATATCACATATAATAGGACAAAAAGAGTAAACATGTGTTATTTAATTTGAAAATCATATAAAAAGTATTGTAAATCTCAATAATTAACAATATTTGGTTAACTCTGGAAATATCAGTGCTATAGACAATGGAACAAAATAAATAAGATATATTATTTCAAAATTACATAAAAAATACAATAACTAACAAAAATTAAAAGTTTAAATATTTAAACGATACATAAAAAGTTTAATTGACTCTGGAATCAATGTTGCATAAGTAGGAATAGATGAAAACATATTGTAATACCTCATGAAATTACTAAAACGCCCCTAAACTTGGTCGTGTGCACAACGTATATTCCCAAGATCTGATGGAAAATTCGAGACGGAATTTGTGATCAGCGTGAAAAACTGAGTCAGAAAATGGTCTCAACTCGACCTTATCGCGTCAAAATACAAATTATAATTTTTTAAGTGGGCCTAAAGTAGTGAGGTTTCCGCGCCCCTTCCGAGGGCGGAGAAGGCGCGGAACCACACTTATACCTTGTTTGAAAATTTCGACGAAAGTCGAAAAACGCAAAAAGTGTAAAAATACACTAGTGCACATCACGCACTAGTGCAGGAGGAATTCGAATATTTTCTTTTAATTTGAGAAGGGCAATTTCATCCTTCCCGATATATTTTTATATTCCTCACACGGTTTTAAACATATATTCGTATGAAATATGGTTAGACCCATTATTTTCAAAGATTTTACGCAAATCCTAGTGAGAAGAAGAGGACAGTCAAGCAAGGGTTTCAAGAATCCTCCAAGTTCTTCAAAAGATTTCCATTCTCAGGTATGTGAAGACTACCCAAAAGCATGAGATTACTCTCCTACGTGTCAATGTAGAGTTAAGATAGCCAATTCATGTCTAGAAGCTTTGATTGGTGAATTCTTGAAGGTTCTTGAATTTTTACTTTAAGTTCTTGAATGACTACTTTAGGTTCTTGAATAATTGTTTCAATTCTTGTACACTATCTTGAATTTATGTTTTCCAAACTTTAAACAACAATTTTATATCATGAACGGATGATCAACATACTTAAACTTACTATATTTTCACCTTATTATATGATTGTGACTTGATCCTTAAAATTTCTTCTCCATAATGACTTGAATAATGAATTTAGGGGTTGTCTAGAGCCTTGAATGTCTGAGGATGATGTCTGACTGAGTTTACGTCCTAAATTAAGTGTGGGAATGACTGTGATAGCTGAAAAGTATTGTTGATAGGGTTGAATGGTTATATAGTTCCCTTAGATTGGATAGAAAATCTTGCCCGTAGAGGTTGGGTGATGAGAGTTCTTAGTGGATTGACAGACTTATGAGCATATTGAGTCCTAGGAGCAGTATTAGCACCGAAATGGGCCCCCCCACTAGTCCAGCTAGCTAGTGAGCAGTTCTTTCGGGCGGGAAGCATGGGTAAGAGTGTCCCACTCAGACCCATTAACTATGTGGCCAACGTAGGAGAGGATTGGACCATGAAAGCGGATGCTACCTTTGTCCCAAAAGAGGACTTGACAGACTTTTGGATTCATTGACAAACTCGTCCTTTACCCGGACAAGGTACTGGACGGATGTGGCAACAACATCTCTTTGTTGTATCACTACCGGCTCATAGGTAGTGGTTATCGGTTATAGAAATTCCCAGATAGATTTCATGATGATAGAACTCCGACGTGATGTGAAGACTTGATGCTTGATAGCTAGTGATATGATAAGATCTTGTCTCTTATATATGAGATGAGGCTGAGTGACTGATGAGTGTCAATTATACTATTTCCTTTTTCTTAGCCCGTTTAATCTACAATACATTCCACGTACTAATGTCCCTCTGGCGCTGCATCGTTTTATGATGCAAATACTATAGACCGAAGACTTCAACAGCCTGATCGTTGAGGTTCAAAGCATTTCATTCTTGACAGTGGTGAGTCCTCCTCAGCATTCGGAGGATATTTATTTTCTAATTGGATAGTCTTTTATTTAACAATTGGTAGCCATAGCCTGTTATGGTACCGTCTTAGATCATAACATAGGGGCTTCATAGACATAGACATAAATGTTGATGTTGATGTTGATGTCGATGTCGATGTCGAGGGTTCTTTTCCCTCATACTTCTTTCTTTTGTTATTGAGACTTTTCATTATCCATTCTACTTTCTTATGCTAGACTGATGTTGATATATAAGCCCATTGATAAGATAGTATTTATATTCATTATATCATATCTTTTCCGCTGATGAATTGACTAAACAATAGCAAAGAGACTGAGTGGTTAGCTTG
>JAOTQR010000007.1:17270476-17299165 GCA_025774065.1 Solanum ossicruentum
GCGGGGGGGGGGGCGCGGAGTTACGGGAGCTGGTGGGGGTCGAGGGGAGGGGGGAAGGTCTCGGGCGTTTCATGGCGCGGGGGGGGGGGAGGGGGGGGGGGGGGGTGGGGGAGGGGGAAGTGTCTAAAACTTGGTGTAGATATAGAAAGGGTGGGATAATATAGTTGTCCACGTTTGGGGGTTGATTTAGAGGATTGAAAAGTGGAAGTTCCCAAGTTGGCATATGGTAGAATAGAAGTTGTGGGAAAGGAATTGACACAGGTGGATGGAGTGTCGTGGTCAACCACATATAGTGGTTGCATGTTTCCATGGTTATTCTCATTCCCTTTGAAACCACTTGTGCGAGGAAGGTTGGATTTTAAACATTGATTAACACTTCCCTACCTTCCACATCACACTGAAGGACAAAGCTTGGTCCTGTAGGCTATGCTCTATCAAAGAGTGCGGGTTGGTGTTCGATCTGGGGGCTGGGGTCGCATTGAGAGTGTTGTCCCCAAGCGTGATTGGAAAATATTCGAGGAGTGGTGGTTGTAGAGGTGGCTGGTTCATTGTTCAGGGTCGAAGAGTTTGAGGTTTGATCAGTTAGGAAAAGTGTGAGAGTCTCAAGTTTGTCCTCCTTTGGTGAGACAAAAATGGAACTCTTGACATTTTGTGGGGTACACATAGGTCAATAAATATGAAAGTGGAAATAATGAAACCTTTTCTGTTAGAATTTTTCTTACTTGGTATTAAATCATCTAAAGTGTCAATTAATATATTAATATCAATTAAATCCATGTCCATGTGGGAGGGGTTATCACTTGAATCATTACTAATTTTGGAGGTCTGCTGATTTGATGTGATATGAGTGGTTGTGGTTTCGTTGAGTGTACCAGTTGTGCTATAATTGTAGGAAGATGTGATGAATGAAACGTCCATCGTGGCAGGTGTAGGTGTTAGACTTGTAGGAGTTATATTTGTGTAGTTGGTAGGGGCATTTAGGTCATTTGGGCCTTACATTGGGTTGTGTTGGGCTATTACTTGCCCGTTATTTTGATTTGGCCCTATTTCTGGTTGGGGGTTAGTAGGGTAAGTTGTAGGGGTCACCGTTGGAGTTTCCTTCACCGCCTTTTCGACTACCTTGGTAGGGTGCCCGACTGACGTAATGGCAGATGTCACTAGGGGGTAATTCATCCTATAGTTGTAGGTTATCGTTCGTTGGAGTGAGTGGTCGATGATTTTTCAAGGGATTCCACCATTGTTGGAAACAACTAAGTTGTATGGGTAGTTTTGAGGCTGTGATTGATTTGTCGTTGACGCTTCGCCTTTTGATTGATCTGTAGCATTTGCGAAATCCATCTTGATTTGGTAATTTCTTTGATGGGTTCCCATATGTAATTGTTGACTTTTCATATATCTAAAGACTTTAGATTCAAGATACTTCCCTGTATCCGCGTTAAATAATTTTACGTTGATACATGGTTCGTCATGTTTGTTCATTGATGTATTTTGTTTGAGTTGGTTATGGCTTTTTGGCGGAATCCACTATTTTCCATGCTTCCTCTTCCCTATTTCTCATGCTCTCTTCCATTGTGTTTGTTGTAGGATGTTCACCAGATTGAAATTAGGTAATGGGTTGCCTCTGGTATTTTGGGGACAACTTTGAGTTTTATATCCTAACACTCCACATGTGACATAAAGTATGTTTGCTCCCTCGTAGGCTATTTGTTGTTTGTGAGTTTTGACATGATGTAACTTTTCATCGGTATCCCTATTGGAACTTCAACACAAATATATGCATATCTCCCTCTAAGTGCGGCAGACGTGCATACATTCGTTTTCACCAATCTACCCAAGTTTGTTACCCACCTTTGCTAGAATTTGGTGGTTGTAAAACTCTGCGGGTAATTTCGATAGTCGTACCCATATCATAGATGTTGTTTCATTGGCTTCTGACGTCACAAAGTTAGGGTGTCATCGCTTGACTGAGAGAAAGAACTCGTTCAAAAATCAGGGCCCCTGTTGTAGAATCTTGTATGTTTTCTCTTTGTATAATTTTACAATGAAGTCATCATTTCCTAGGTCTATTAGAATAAACTCTTCAGTAATTCGCCAGAGTAGTGCTAATTTCTTCTTTAAGTACACATAGTTTATGTTTCTTTTAAAGATTTTGATTATGATGGAGTAGCTTCAGGGTGTATATACCGTTTTTGGTCCTCCTCAGTTAGGATCACATGGTCATCATTTTATAGGTTTTCACTGTGCTCCAGTAGAGGCCTGTCCACCATGTCTATTTCTTGCACATTGTTTTGGGTACAGACATATGGCTTTAACAACATGGCTTTGAAAGATGACACTCCTATTGTGTTGTGCTAATTTGTTGATGATGTGGTGGCCGATTGATCTGTCACCTTCCCCTGTTGAACATCCAGATCTGGTGGTTTTGGCGGAATTTGTCTTTCATTTGTGGTGTTCATCTTGAGAGTGTTACTATAGTTGGTCTTTTTTTTTTTTTTCATTTATCCTTTTACAAATGACTTGATTGAATTGAATTGATTGAGCATATGAAGATGCAGAAGTCTTTGGGAATAGAATTGAACACAAAATTTAGTAAGAGTAGATAGCAATTCAAATCCATAAATTACATAGCCAATGTAGAATAGAGGTTATGCCTATTTTGTCCTAAAAAGAACTTTGATTAATTGTGGATCCAATTAGGTCGATCATCCCTAAGCATGGTATTGGACAATTGCGACAATGACAATAGTGATGGTTATCTATTAGAGAAACTCCTTGATAGTACATGATATAATATGTCTGAGTTGCATATTATTGAATATATTCCAAAGCACAGTATTACTTTATATTTGCATTATTTATTGAGTTGAGTCATTTTTCTGAGTTGAGCACCTTTCTGAGCCTGCTTTTCGTTCCATCCATTTACATGTAGTATATTTTATGTACTGATATCATTTGGCGCTACATCATTTTATGATGAGGATGCAAGTGCAGGTATTAGAGATCCTCAATCGCTGCATCGTTGAAGAGCATCTTACTTTCAACTTTGATGAGTCCTCTTCGTATTTGAAGGGACTAGTATCTTTTTCATTTCTTTTAGCCCTTAGAATAGTTCTTTTGAGGTAGCCATGGACTTGTAGTTAGACCTTCTTGATAGTTGGATAAAGGCTTCATGGACAGTGATGAAGTTGCGTTGATGTTTCTATTTTTGAGATATGTTTCTTTTAAACTATTTTTTATGATATGGAGTTAATTTAGATTCCTATTTTCAAAACTATTGTTTTAATAAGTTCTTGACTTGATTAACCCACTTAAGTCTCTTATATATTTAAATCGAGTCTTCTGCTAAATGATTAAATGAGTAATTAGTTTAAGTGATTTTCTCGGGGATCAATAATAGTTTTTGAATGTCGATCATGTCTAAGGTACCATCTCGGAGCATGACATGTTATTATGATGTTGAAAAATTCTCTTTTCGTTTTTGAGAAAAGATTATTTGAAGAAAAAAAAATTAAATTTCTTGATTTGAAACTAAATTTCATTGAACATTATGTGAGAAGTGATTTTTGACCATTTTAATAAGTGAATATTGACATTTTGTGTTTATCACTCATCTGAATTTATCTACTATTTCGATCATTGTTGCATTCATTTCAATAATTTTTGTATATATTTTAGCAACTATAGCTGAAACAAATGAAGTAAGTGATAAAATAGATGCAACTATTGAATATGTTACAATAGTAGTTGCATCTCTTTTAATAACTGCTTCACTAATTATCGCTTTATATTTTAACGATCGCTGAAATATATTAGCAAGTGTTGTAGGTACTTCAATTGTTGTTGCAAACAATTGTTGAATATATTTAAAAAAATATTTCATTAATTATAAAAATATTTAACAATTATTGAAACATATTCAACAATTGTTGTAGGTGTTTCACCTGGTATATCAATTGATCTAGCAATTTTTAAATATTTTTCAACAGCTGCTGCATCAACTATAGACAAAATCAAAATAAAATCATGATCACTTTCTTTTTACATAATAATATAGGTACCTATCTTTAACCATCAATGGGATATAAAATAACAATAGAAATTGATTGTTGTAGTGAATGAGTTGAGTCTAACAGTTGTTATATTTGACATTGAAAAAAAATTAAGAAATAGTATTAACAATGATCGTGGACCGAGATGTTATGTATGAAGATTTTGTAAAAAAAATTTTTTTTTTTATTGTGAACTAAACGTGAGTTGAAAGATCTTGTTGTCACCTACATGCATTGTTGTACTGAAAAACAAATAGTAGCTCCTTTTATGATAAAATGTTGTACATACTTATTTAGAAGAAGAAAGTAGAGCCACTTTAAATGTGTGCATATGATTGAATGATTGATCAAGAACTGTCAAGATCAACAAATATCAAATGACTATTATAATTGGGTGAACATGAATATTTCAAAATAACAAAGTACTGGCGCACATAATATTCTCTGTATACTCTTACGCTTGAAGTTTTCAGCAATAAATTGAAAACTACACAATCATCAAAGTTTGCTCTTGCTTAAGATGATGAAACATTTTTTTTTTACATTGATATGTTATTCAAGAATAAACAGGAGTTAGATATTGCTTTGAAAATTGCTCGTGTGAAGAAAGATTTTAGAATGAAAAAGGTGATCAACTTGCATGATATTTATAGTGTGAAATATGTACATCTCAAATATAAGGAGTGACTGAGAACAATACAGCTCCAAAGTTCTAATAGACTTTACATCAAAAAGTATGGAAAAAAATGCATATATGTAGTTTACAACATCTTTCGAGTCATAACTCACATACCGTAACAAAAGTCCTTGGTACTTACTTCAAGGATAGATTTTTCAAAGATAAAGGTCCCTCCATAAAATATATTGAGAATTCCATGTGTATTGAATTGGACCTACAAGGTTAGTTTTTGAAAGGTTGGAGAGAAAGTGAGATTGCAAAAGATTTTGATGGGAGACTTATGACCACAATCATCCAATATTTGATGCTTATTTTATATGCTCATGATAGTAAATTCAAAAAGTAAAACAAATTTAAAACTCAATGAAAATGGTAGGTTCAAGAATATTTTTATTGTCTATGGAGTTCTATATTCATGGTTTTTAACATATTCAAAAGAGTCATAGTTGTGGATGAGACATTTTTGAATAGTAAATGCCGAGGAGCATTGTTATCTTCCTTGGCACAAGATGCAAATAAGTATATTTTTTCTATGACATTTTCTATAGCAGACTCATGCCTTCTACAAATACTTTTTCGAGCAAATGAGCAGTTTTGTTGATGATATTCTTGAATTATGTACAATTTCTAATAGACATTCAAGTATTAAAGATGATTAAAATTATGTATTCATTGACTCATTATATGATTGTTGCATGAGGTACCTCAGATAAAATACCCAAAAGATCTTTTTCAATGAAAAAATTATTTATCACTTTTAGAAAGCAACAAAGTGTATAGTGTAATGAGTTTAATTATCACTTCAATCAAATAATAGATACAGTTCTAAAAGCCATCACGCATTTAGAAGATGCCGAATTTCATAGATGGTGTAGAGCATTTTTTTTAATAAAATAGAAAAATATGCACATGTTGAATTTGTTGTATATTTTTTTGAACAATTGTGTGTTGAAATTACAATAATTATAGCAAGTGGTGTATATATTTCAGCATTTGCTACATCAAATGCATGAAACAAGTGCAATAATTATTGAATAACTATAATAATTGCTCAAACTGTTGTTTCTATAATATTTTAAAGTAATTTTAATTTCATTAAATATTTTAGTTATTAATTCTTATAGATAAAAATCATGACATCAAATATTTCTTAATTGATTAACTCAATGTTCCATAACGGAAGAGAATGTTCAATTACGATTTTTAAAATGAAATAAACTGAAGACGTGGAGAATCCTTTTATAAAAGTGGCAATATGTTTATCAATGCATCAACCATCTTTGGTCATAAAATATAAAAAAATTATTTTTAAAAATTATTATTGTTGAATACTTCAATGAGCCCAACGCACACATTATACAGGACCTACAATGTACTACACACACTATACCAACTCTTTGACGTTGGTTGGCCTTTGATTTTATAAATCCTTAACACATAATAATACTTAGGCGGCAGTGCCGATCATATATCACTCAGGTGGCAGAGCCGACCATATAATATAAAATAACACCAGTGCATTAAGAACTTAAAAACAGACTAAGGCTTAACCGGGAAACTTAAGAGAAGAGAACACTTCTATAAATACAAAATACAATTATAATATTACTTACTTATCTCACTATTTTTCTCTTCTCTACTTATAAACTCTCTTTCTCCAACTCACACTCTTGGCACTTTTTTCTCACTTCTTCACCCCTTACACAAATGGTAGAACTCACCCTTATTTATAGATTCTAGTAGCCAATGGATTGCAGACACATGTCAACACCTTAGCCATTAAAAATATCTAGATTCTTCTAATATTAAACATTACAAATATCTAGATTTTTTTTATGGATACTTCTACACATCTACTAATTTTATATTATTCTAGAGTATTTTATAAAACTCTACAATACTCCTTACCTCTCCTAATTTCTTGAGAAAATTCTAGACATGTTTAGAAGTAGCTAGTGTATTCTTTAACACTCCCCCTCACTAGCTACTTCCCTTCAAGGCAAACTTCTTTCTAAAGTCGATTTGCAGACCATGCCGAGCGCCTCTTGAAACTTCTCAAACTTTGTCTTGTGAAGACCCTTTGTAAGGTTATCGGCAGTCTGTTCTTCTGTCTTGATAGGTACCATCTCAATTTCTTTCTTAAAGACCTTTTCTCTTATTAGTGAACTTCTATGTGTTTGGTCCTTGCATGAAAGACTAGATTTTCTGCCAAGCGAATGGAAGATCAATTATCACAGAAAATCCTTACTTGGTATTCTGTTGGCCGGTGAAGGTCCTCCATTAACTGCTTGAGCCAAGTGCTCTCTTGTGCTGCCATTGCTGCTGATCGATACTCTGCTTCAGTACTTGATAATGCCATAGTAGGTTGTCTCTTGCTGCACCATGATATGGCTCCTGATCCGAGACTGAAGAAGTATCCCGTGGTTGACCGTCGTGTGCCACTATCTCCAACATAGTCGGCATCACAATATCACATAATATTGCAATCTTTTGTCTTCTTGTATAGAAGACCAAAATTGGTGGTGCCTTTTACATACCTGAGGATGCTTCTGACTGCATCAAGGTGAGGCTTCTTCGGATTGCTCATATATCGACTAACCACTCCAACTGGATAGGAAATATTTGGTCGGGTCAATGTAAGATAAATGAGACTCCCAACCAATTGCCGGTACATCGTCACATTCTCCAAGTTCTTCCCTTCATCTTCTAGTAGCCTCACATTGGAGTCCATAGGAGTAGAAATAGGCTTGCAGTCAAGCATCCCATACCTTTGTAGAAGGTCCTTGGCATATTTCTATTGGAACAGAAATATCCCTCCCTTTGTGCGCTCCACCTCAAGTCCAAGGAAATGCTTCAACTCTCCAAGCTCCTTCATCGGAAAGCTGATTGAGAGATTTTCTTTTGTTCTTTGTATCTCCTCGGAGTAGTCTCCTGTGATGATCAAGTCATCCATATAGACTAGGACTATTGCTATTCTATCATCCTTGGCCTACAAATAAGCTAGAGTCTAATGGGGCAACTTTGAAATCACTCTGCATAAGAAACTCATCAATCTTCCCGTACCATGCTCGTGGGGCTCTCTTCAAGCCATAGAGCGCCTTCTTTAGTTTGCAAATATACTTGGGGTGTGTCTTGCTCTCGAAGCCTTTTGGTTATTCCATATAAATATCCTTGTCAAGTTCGCCATGTGAGAATGCGTTCTTTACATCCATCTGCCGTAATCTCCAAGACTTGTAAGCAGCTAATGCAAGTAAGACTCGAACAGTTGTGATCTTTGCTACCAGGTTAAATGTTTCTTCATAATCTAGCCCATATTGTTGAGAGAAACCCCGAGCCACAAGTCGAGCCTTATACCTCTCAATTGAGCCGTTCGGACGAGTCTTTACCTTGTAGACCTATTTGCAGGATATAGGCTTCACTTCCTTCGGTCTTAGCACTAAATCCCATGTTTGCTTTTCATTTAATGCCTTAATCTCTTCCTCTATTGCCATACACCACTCGAGGCCTTTTTCTGCTTCTTCATACGAGGATGGCTCAATAGGTATAGACTCATCAACAAGGGCAGCATTAGCATACCTTGGATTAGGTTGTCTTGGTCTTGTTGATCTCCGTAATTCTTGTACATGCTCTCTGACTTCCATTTGACTTGGACGAACCTCCTCGGATATAGATTGATGTACACCAGTTTTCCATGGACTCTTTTCCCTGGAGGATGACCCATCTCCTTCTTCACTTGGATCCAATATTTGCTCTTCACGTTCTGCTTTATTTTTTGGAACACGTTCTTCTAAACCATGAGATTCTGGAAGCTCGATCTTTTCAGGTGACCACCAAGCAGAAGCTTCATCAAACACCACATTTCTTGAGGTATGGCACTTTCCTGTGGTTGGATCACAACATCTCCAACCTTTTCGTACATCATCATAACCAACAAAGATGCACCGAATCGCCTTCTTCTCAAATTTGCTCCTTAGGTGATCAGGCACAAATACATAGCAAACACAGCCAAATACTTTGAGATGGCCGACTGCTGGCTTCATCTTTCATAGCAATTCATGTGGCGACTTGAATCCTAGCTTGGGTTGAAGCAGCCTATTAATGACATAGGTTGCTGTCCTCATACACTCAGCCCAGAACCTTCCAGGTACATTCTTGGCGTGGAGCATACTTCGGTAAGTTTCAGCAAGATGACGATTCTTACGCTCCGCCACTCCATTTTGTTGTGGAGTATTGGAGCAAAGTCAATTGTCTTTTTATCTTGTATTCCTTAAGATATGTAGTGAACTCATTTGATAAATACTCTCACCCATTGTTAGTACGGAGGCATTGAATCTTCATGTTGAGTTCACCTTCTATCTTCTCCTTGAACTCCTTGAACTTTGAAAATGCCTCATACTTCTCCTTCATAAAGTAAACCCAGACGTACCTTGAGAAGTCGTAAATAAAAGTCACCATATACCTCATCCCTCCAAGAGATATTTGCTTGACTGGGCCAAAGACGTTTGAATATATGAACTCCAATGGCATCTTGGAACGATACTCTGATTCCTTATATGGCAATTGATGAGACTTTCCATACTGAAAACCAGCACAGACTATGTCTGTCCGGATGTCCACTTGAGAAAGCCCCTTAAATACTTGCTTCCGTATTATCTCCTTCAGTCTACTATAGTTGACATGTCCAAGATGAGCATGCCAGAGATCACCTGTCTCATTCCTCCGAGCTTTATCCACATAAGTAGACTCAGTAGAGAGGACATAGACTGATTATCTCCTTCTTCCTTCCATGATGGGTGTACCAATCACCTTCAATCTTCTAAATATTGCCACACTTTCTGGCCCAAAAAGTACATATTTTCCTTCTGCCGTCAATTGAGGAACTGATAGCAGATTCTTCTTCAAGCCAGGAACATGGTAAACCTTCTCGAGTTAGAGTTGCTGAGGATCGTTCCTTGGAACGACCGTCTTGCCAACATGAGAGATGGACAATCTTGAGTTGTCTGCCATCAGCACCACTCTCTTTCCCTTATAGTTTGTCATATCCGTTAGCTTCTTGTTATTACTAGTCATGTGGTTGGAGCACCCAGAGTCGATGATCCAATCCTTCTTGTAATTGACTATCGGATCAGTTGTTGCTGCAAAAGCAGGTGCCTCCATGTCCTCTTCCAACTCATTTTCTTCAATTTCTTGAGAAAACCCATCTTTAACATCCCACTCTTCTTCATTGATGTATACTTCCTCCTTGTTTTCTCTTTTACGGTGGTGGCCACATTTCCTTCAAAACGCCTTCTTGACAATCGACATTCTCGAGCAAAGTGACCTTTCCTACCACAAGTTAAGCATCCATCATTCTACTTTCTTGGTTGTCGTTGCTGGTCTTCTCGTCCATGAGCTCCCATTAAAAAGCTACTTTTCTCCTTTGGGTGATGCTTGCCACCTCCTGTCCACCTTGACGTGGGCCTTCCTTGTCCCCGAGGTGAATCCTTCTTCTTCTTGCTAGTGAAGAGCGCTTCCTCTTCGCTTTTTATGGTTACTTCATTCATCTGCTTGGCTAATGCCTCTTGGTTAGCCAATAAATTCTCCAACTCTACCAATGATGGTTGAGTAGGCCATCTTCTCACAGCGGCTATAAATCCGTTATACTCGGACCTTAGAGCGTGGATGATAATTCTTTTCATCCTTGCCTCACTCACCTTCTCTTCAGGTGCAAGTTGAGATATCTCACGGCAAATAGATTTCACCTTGGTGAAATACTGAGAAATAGATAGACTTCCTTGTGAGATACCTGCAAGCTCATTTTCCAAGAGCTGGAGGCGTGCTTCATTCTTCTTCGAAAATAATTTTTCCAAAGTCTCCAGGCTGACTTTGGTGTTTTCATCACAGATGTGCTCCAATAGGTCCTCCTCGATTGTAGTCTTCAGTATAAATAAAGCCTTCCCGGCCTTGATGTTCCATTTTCTCAAAGCTTCGGCATTTTTCTTCGATGGAGGAGTTATATCACTGCCAGCGATTATGTCCCATAAATCCTGACCTTGTAGATAGGATTCTATACAAGTCTGCCAATAACCATAATTGTGATTATTGAGTTTCTTGATTCCACTACTCGTGCTTGCAAGATCTGTCATCATGACGTCCAATGTCAAGTAAGCTTGGTCCCAGACCGATGAGCTTTCACAGTTCCTAACTGTGCTCCGACAGAATCTCCCTTAGAGCCTTGATGTTAACACGTCGATGTAAATGTCCAACGTTTACTGATGTTTTCCTCCACTAGAAACGGTTCCGAGCAGCCTTGCTCTGATACTAATTATTGGAAACTTCAACGAGCCCAACACATCCACTATAGAGGATCTAGAATGTACCATACACACACTATACCAACTCTTTGATGTTTGTTGGCCTTTGATTTTATAAAACCTTAGAGCACAATAATACTTAGGGGAAAGTGCCGCCCATATATCATTCAGGCGGCATAATCGATCATATATCACTCAGGTGGCAGAGTCGACCATATAATACAAAATAACACCAGTGCACTAAGAACTTAAAAACAGACTAAGGCTTAACCGGGAAACTTAAGAGAAGAGAACACTTCTATAAATACAAAATACAATTACAATATTACTTACTTATCTCACTATTTTCCTCTTCTCTACCTATAAACTCTCTTTCTCTAACTCACACTCTTGGCACTCTTTTCTCACTTCTTCACCCCTTACACAAATGGTAGAACTCACCCTTATTTATAGATTCTAGTGGCCAATAGATTGTTGACACATGTCAACACCTTAGTCATTCAAAATATCTAGATTCTTCTAATATTAAACATTACAAATATCTAGATTTTCTTTATGGATACTTCTACACATCTGCTAATTCCATATTATTCTAGAGTATTTTATAAAACTCTACAATACTCCTTACCTCTCCTAATTTCTTGAGAAAATTCTAGACATGTTTAAAAGTAGCTAGTGTATTCTTTAACAATTACTTTGGAGAACAAGCTATTGGTTCATCTAAGTTCCAACTATGAATATATTGTCATCGGTCACAATACTGGTGCAATGGTTAATTTATAATATAAATCTTACACCTGTAGAGTCTTTGAACTTGATAAAATACTGTATCGTCATACTATGATAGCGCTCCGATGCCAATATAGTGATGATTATGAAAGACGCATTTATGAGTACCCATCTTCATATTACAAGGTAGAGATATAATTTTTTGCATTCTTGAAGAATTTAGATCTATGTTTTCTGAAGATACTTGTAAAAGTTCCTATGAAATTCTTAGAGAGGAAAATACATCCTCCGCATGTTGAGCAAGATATTATGGGAAGAAGGGCTAAGAGAGGCAAAAATGAAATTTAAGAATCATTTCTAACAACGAAAAATAAATGTTTCATATACAAAAAGATTGGACATAGAAAAACAACATGCTCAGAATGAAATACTCCATAGGAATAAATTTAAATTTTAATTACTATTTGTTATTTGTGAACTTTTTTTTTTATTCTAGTGTAATATCAATATTGTGAACATTCTTTCTTATTGAATGCATCAGTTCTCAAGGAATTGACAGTATTAATGTTGAACAAACTTTCTTAAAGTGGGCACTCTACTTTAAAAATTTCTTCAGTTGTTGAAAAATTCTCAATAAGTAAGACATTTGCTCAAGCAACTGAGATACTTGCTGAGGAAGTCCTCAGTAAGTAAAATAGTCTGCTTCAGCAACTATTTCACTTTCTGAGATATTTTCTTAACGAGTGATCTCTCATCTTTCCTTTGTAGATCGCCTCACCCTCTTCGCTAAGCAAATGAGGGAAATTGAAATGCGTCAACAACCTTCTGGAACTCTTTCACAGCCACTCATGGTAGAAAAATCAACCTTACCAAGTATGGAGTCCTCTTCTTCTCTAATTATACCATCGCTGACAAGAACATGTGTTGCAACCTACTATACATGCAGTCTACTGATACCTTCAAAAAATATTTGGACTTCCCAACCTTCCAAAAAAGAACCACTGACAGGGACTTCCATTTTTTGTTAGACAACATGAGGAAAAAACTAGCAGACTAGAAGTTCAAACTAATCAACATGACAGGTCCTACGATGCTTGCAAAATCTATCCTGCGTAGTATATCCAACCATGTTGTGTAGTTCATTAGCCCGCCCTCCACCATAACCAAATCCATTGATAAGATACAAAGGGACATTATCTGAGGCACCACCTAATAAAAGAGGAAAATCCATCTTAGGCTAAAAAATAGTCACCAAAACGAAGGTCTTCATAGGAGTGACCTGAGGAACAAGGCTCTCCTAGCAAGCCTAACCTGAAGATCTGAATCAAAGCATAACAACCTTTGAGCTGGGATCTTCAAATGAAAATACCCTCCTCGGAATCCTCACAACCCCTCTACAAGGATAGTTTCTAGAATCTGAAAATGCATTGTAGAGGGATGGAAAGACTACTCCAAAGCCTTGGGT
Source organism: Solanum ossicruentum (assembly GCA_025774065.1). Classification (NCBI taxonomy): domain Eukaryota; kingdom Viridiplantae; phylum Streptophyta; class Magnoliopsida; order Solanales; family Solanaceae; genus Solanum; species Solanum ossicruentum. The sequence goes on from JAOTQR010000007.1 coordinate 17,283,692, forward strand.
TGGACAGTCCATTTAAGGAGGACTGCCAGTTTCCTTGAAAGCCAATGGATCCCTCACCTTGGACCAATTAGGGATATGATTTAAGAGCCCCTCATAAAGGGTGAGCAAAACCTAGTGGTTGCAAATATGATCGACAATGAGCGCTGGGACTTGACTCATTATCCTTGCAACTCCCTGAGGATATCAAAACTATTATCCTTAGACACCCAATCCCCTGGAACCCCGATAACAAAGACACTCTTGTTTGGAATCTCACTAGAGATGAATCTTTCACAATGCCCATTGCCTACCACGATATCCATAATAATGCACATGACAATATCCCCTACCAAGAAGGACTACCTCTGGATTTAGCAACTCCCAATCCCTAGTAAGATCAAAACCTTACTTTGCTGCTCATCCACAATACGCTTCCTACTAATTCCTTTCTCAACAATAGAGGCCTCAACACTTCCCCAAGTTGTCGAATCTATGACTGGCCCACTGAAGATGCCAGTCACATTCTATTAAAGTGTAGCAATGTAACATCCTTCTGGGTTGATATTGTGAACCTCTCTAGCACCCTAAAAGCCTTAGATATAGGTGCTATGGATATGGGAACATAGCTGAGAAAGTGTACGCCACAAACATTTCAACTCACTACTATGCTGAGGAATCCTCTTTACCTTTTTCTTGTGGAACTTATGGCTCACCAGGAATGATAACCAATTCAACTAAAAAAAAAAGACCAAATGCAAGAAAATATTGCAATAAGACTGTGGAGTATCATTTAATGGTACTCTAAAAAAAAGTTAAGGTTATCAGTAAAATAACCATCTAGGTAAGATGGGATCCCCCTCCCTCCAATAATGGACAACTTCAAGCTGAACATTGATGGAGCAGTGAAAAACCCTCCCAAAATAGGAGGCATAGGAGGAGTACTTAGAGATCATAATGGAGTTTGGCTTGGAGGTTTCAGCAGCAAGGTCTTATGGATTACCCCAATCTTGGTAGAACTCCAAGCTCTTCATCGAGCCCTCAAATGGGCACTAAGCAAAAACCTGGCCTCCTTACAAATTGATATGAATTCCACTGATTTAAAATCCATGATTAACAGAGGTAACTCACTTTATGATTATTTGATCCATGGTTGCAGGTTCTTGATGCAAAAGTTGGGAATTCTAAAGATGGTACAGGGAGCAAAATAGAATGGCAGATGCACTTACCAAAGCAGGTGCGCAGCTAGATGTTTTTGATAACTCGTTCTTTTTGGAAGTTCCTTCAATATATTCAATCTCTACTAAAAACAAACATTGCAGGAACTACTCTTCTAAAAAGATAATGTATCAAATGTTTTGTCCCAGGGCCGGGGTGTGGCCCAAACTATTGCTAATGTTCAAAAATGTGTCCTAATAGATAAGGCTACTATAACTTAATCATCTAGTACACTACCCTTTCTGCCAAAAAAATACAAATGATATAAAAACACAAAATAAAATACAAAGAAAAAAACTAGAAAGGGAGAGAGAGAAAGAGAGAGATGGGGGGAGGAGGTGGATAGAGGAGAGAGACGAGTAAAATTGAGAGAGAGAGAAGGAGGGAGAGAGAGAGAAAGAGGAGAAAGGAGAAAGGAGAGGGAAAAATTGGGAGAGAGAGGGGAGAGATACCAGAAAAAAATTAAATATAATTATAACATATAATTTTTTAAAGTGTAATTATGTAGAATAAATACAACTCATATTTGCAATATTACGTAAAGTTGCTGCCATGTGACTAGGAGGTCACGAGATCAAGTTTTGAAAATAGCCTCTAACAGAAATATAAGGTAAGACTACGTACAATAGACCTTTGCGGTCGGGCTCTTCCCCAGATTTTGCACATAGGAGGAGCTTTAGTGCATCGTTGCCTCCTATATTTACATGAAAAAGAAATTAACCATATATGATGTGACTTGACTAGGTTCTAGTAAAAATTATTTTTCCTAGTCTTTTTTTACCAAATATATAAAATTATATAAATTATAATATATGAATAACTCCTTTTGAATAACAATCAGACGATTTAATAATTGTTGATAGTATAAGCCAAAACTAATACTCGACAAATTTCTTGTTTTAGAAGGCAAGTCTTGTTTTCTTGTATAAAAAGAACAAAGCAGCAAAGAGTGATCTTTTTCCCCTTGTTTTCCCCTATATATATATATATATATATATTCTTCAAGAGTGTTATACCACCTCCAAAAAAGAAAGAAGTTTATGCCCTTAGGATATTATTGCTTGATACGATAGACAAGGAGTAATAATTTTAGATAAAAAAAGACATGATTATTTATTTTGTATTTGATTAGATTTTTTAGGAATTTTAAATATATTATCTCATTATTTGCACTATACCAATTGGATTAATTTTTCATATATATATATATATATATATATATATATATATAGTGAAATAACTAATTCCATTGAATTTCCCAATCCATGAGATAACCTAATTTCACATATAGAACATGTTTTCTCTATTTCCATTGGGAAAAGTCACTTTTCTCATTTTCAACAAACTTAGTTTTTAGAACAAATTATTTTCCAAAATATTTTGATTATTGTTTCCTCCACACAAACACAGTATAAGTGTGTGCAGTATAAAGAAAAAGATTTTCTAATTTTTCATATTTAATTGTTCAAAATTTTAGAAAAAGATTTTTCTAGAAAAAATAAATTCCTCAAAAATAAGGAAAATGACTTTCCTAATAAAAATCGAAAAAATAAATTTCATAAGTGATATTCCACGTTTATTATCTCCTCCCCACTCACCCACTCCCCCCCCCCTCCCCCACCACCACCACCACCACTTGACCATTCCACCACCTGCCATCTCCAGACCCCACTCTCATAATGTTTTGCTAGATAACATATAAATGTTTTTGAAACAATATTTGCTTACTCACCAAACACTAGAAAATAAGTGATAAACCCACTAATTCCCGAAGAAAACATTTACTAGAAAATTATTCGTACCAAACACATGCTGAGAAGCCAAGACTTACCTCTTATAACAACAGCTAAAGGTGACTTGAGATGTCTAGGTTATTGTTTTGTTCAAAGAAACACAAGAGTTCTATCATATTCATTTGTAATCAAGTTGTTTTAGCGCCACATGCTTGTACTCAGGAACTTGCAAAATGGTCTTCACATACACGAAAAAAAGTGTTTTAAACTTTTTATCATATACAAATTCAACTTGTATAAGCATCCCATATAAAAGCAAAGAATTGCCACAGTTGAACATGTCCCTGATCGCAATAATTTCATACCTGGTTTGAGTCCATAATATAATCACACTCATTTTTTCATGTCCTCAACATATTCTGTTGCCAATAGTTTGGTACAAAGACCTAAGTTGTGTATTCCATTTATCAATGGCAGCGTATTTTTTCATTCCTTTTGATCTGCATGAACAAAGCATGGAAAAAAATGTATTAAGTAATGTCGGTCAAAATAAACCAAATTATCACAACATCGAGCTCAGGGTTTCACCTATCCCCACACTCTAGCAGCCGGTTCACTTGATCAATGTGCCCATGGATACGGTTGTCCAAGATGAGTGAGACCAACAATTCCTCAACGTCTTTTTCTGGCACATTAAGCTCCTGCACAATAGCAACCAATTAGGAAGTCTATTACACGCACACCTTAGTACAACATTCATTGCATAGAGCAAGATGGTGGATCTATAAACATCATACTTGTGAGAACCACGGAGAATATGCCTCGCATTATGTGGATGTTCCAAATTTGAATATGTTATCTGGTAAAGTGGTATGCCACAATTATGCCATCTTTAGAACACTTTATTGATACCACATGATTTGCCGATTAACCACGCATCACTGGTTTGAACCCGCTAGAGAGAAAAGTGTGGGGTTTAATTCAAGGCTAGAAGAACAGACCCATCACCCACAGAGCTTCCAACCGTGCATAACTAGCTCTTGGAGATTTCTTGGTTATACAAAAGGAGTTTTATCTCAGTAAATAGAAAAGGAGCTTATTGATAAACTAACACCTTGTTCAGTCCTCCTTCCACCCCCACCCCCCACCCCCCCCGTCTCTCCCAAACCACAAAGTAAAACAAAAGATATAATTGAGAAACTGTCTTAAATTTAAGAAGCTACGAAAGATACCAAGGGAAGAAACTCTTGGAATATTCCTTAGAAGAAATCAAACTCTAACAAACCTATTTACCTTGGAAATGAAGGGAATCCGGATTCTTGTGTAAGGCTTAATGATCTTCAGCAGCACTTGGGTTCTGACATTTCTTAAAAGATCTTCAATGTAATTTCTGATGAAAGGATCATCCATTATTGTTCTTCTATTACTCTAGAGAAACACCAAGGAATTACATCAGAATGATGGTCGATAATAACTAGTAATTGGAAGGACTAATAGAAGCAATATAATGATAGTTGCACCTTAAGAATTTTCTCAAATTCTAAGATCTCATTTCGTTGATATGCTGCTATAAGGTTAGTCATTGCCAGTATCTCAGGGTCATTTTTATACCTGAAAAGTATAAAACCCAGTTAACCACCAACACCAATGAATATAGCTAATGTGCATTACTCGGTCCAGTGACTCTAATCACAAAACTGGTAAGAGTACAGATCCTAATCTCTTAATTAAAAAATAAATTTAAAACTCATAGACTACTCACGGTTTTGCTTCTTGGCCATCAAAAGGGTTAACCTCAGACTCCATCAGCATGTTTGCCAGAACCAAGTACCTGTAAGATGGAACCAAGCAACTACAATATCAGGCAGAGCAAAATTTCTACAGCTGCATGCATGAGAGAGAAATGAAGGTGAATCAGCAAAACAATTGCCTAGGACCATCAACTAACATGAAGTGATAAATACATATTAGCATGCAACTAAGAAACTCTGACACATCTCCCTTAAACAGTAAACATCAACAGAATCACATATGAAACTGTACGCAGAATGCATTCAAGTGCCTGCATCAAAGGAAGCATAAGCAATGACCTTAAATACTTTTCTTTTAAATATCATCTAAATGAGACTTAGTAAAATATCACATAGATCGATCTAGTAAATTTTGCAGTGTAATCTTATTTCTTTCCAACTGTACACTCTTCCCATATGTCCTACACTCTTCCCATATGTCCTACCCCCAGTAGAAAATGCCAAAATAAGCAAAAAGGCCTACAGAGCAAGCATGGGATAAACCACACACATACTTTAGACACTGGATGCGCCTGTGATTCCCAGCTTCATCATAGTTTTTGAAAGCTTCAAAGAAGTCTGTAGCTGCCTCTGCCCACTGCCTCTCTGCCATATGCATTTTTCCTCCACATTCACGAATTATTCCCATTATTCTTGGGTGAGGGATTGCTGACTTGACCGAAAGTGCTTTATTGTATAGTTCCTGAAGATAAAATACATGTTTTTTGAAGAGTTTCAGTAAGCAGCATTTAGTGATGGAGAGAACAACACTTGAGCAATTCAAGGACATGTTTCGGCATGTCTTCCAGCATCTATGTACACTTGAGCAATTCAAGGACATGTTTCGGCATGTCTTCCAGCATCTATGTACTCTTCTTAATGAACAAATTAGATCAAATAGATCTTCCCGACATATTCAGAATCAGAATGAAAAAATTAAGAACATCAGCATACCAAAAGATAAGTGGAAAGAAATAAGTCTGAAAGTTCCGAGAGAAGATTAAAGAGGCACTAAATCTCCGATAAGACTTGGAATTCTATGTTGACATATGCTTTAATGGAATAGAACTAATGGCAGAGTTCATCTTTGGAATTTAGGGTATTAATCAACCCCTCTATACAAAATAATGTTTACCCTCTACACAAATTTATATAAGTATTAGATATTTCACATCTTTTGTGGAAGTTTGATCAGCTTTTTCTTACTTCCGATACATGAACTACTTCAGGTTGTGCAGTGGGAAAAGATTAAGGTGGCAGAAGTACAACATAGAACCAGAGAGTAACTTGGAACAGTAAAACAACATCTGATCCTGGCATTAAATAGAAAGATGGTTTATTTGGTCATATCAGCTGCAAAGATTCACCTAACGGTGCACAAAACCCAGTACGATATCCAACAAAAAGGAGAGAAGGTAATAACATACCTTCAGTTTTTTGTTATTTTTCGTCTCTGTGTACATCTGGATCTCTATTGCATATACCTCCAACAGTTGTGTACCTTTCTTCTGGTCATCAGTACCATCTTCTTTTTGACAAGATTTGTGGAGTTCTTTCAAAATCTAATTGAAGGCTCAAGTTATCGGTAGGGAAATTTATACACAGACACCACATCAACAGATGCTAATCTGAAAAAGAATAATACCTTACTCATTCGTCCATACTCCCCAATGTCAAACCAAATTTTGCAAAGTTTTAGATTTGTCTTGAACCACAACCTCTGTGAAAAGAAGGTGACTATGAGACCCTTGACAAGAACATAAATAGAACCTTAAAAGCCAGCCTACTATACCCTCAAGAAGGAATATTGTTCTGACCTCATTTTTTGCCTCTTCAAGGGCTTTCAACGTTGTCTGGTAGAACTCTTGTAGGAGATCGAAGTTCTGACTAGCTGATCCTGAGACGAAATCCATGATATTGTTGATACACTTTTCACTATAATTTCTTGTCACTGCTGACTTGATGTAGGTCAGCATTTCTCTGTAAGAATCCATCATATCCTTGTATTTCCCTAACTTATAGTAAAGCTTAACAGTTTGCTTTAAGGCTTTAAATCCCCTGAATAAGAACAGTTGGTAAGTGTCACACAAAGCTTATTTCAGAAAATTTAGAACCTGCAAGACACCTTTGCTTAAAAGTTAAAAAAAAAAGGACACCTTTGCTTACAAAGCATCAAATTATGTTACAGAAGAAGCAAAGGCGTGAAATAGCAATACAACCTTTAGCAATACAATCACTAAGTGTGTCTAAGAAGCATCAAAATACATGAACAAGAAACAAATGGGGGAAATAGTAAGACACCTTTTGGCTTACAATTATGAAGTATGTGCAACCGCTCTAAGTGATTAATATCCAGGAAAGTTACAAATTCATGAAACAACATACAAAGCACAAATAGACAAATAATCAGATCTGATACTGAACCAGAGGTCTCACCCCAAGTGATCATAGAAAGAATTTCTGAAAATTTTAAAACCTCACACACAAACCAAATAGGAGTGAAATCCGGAAGGAGAAACCTGACAATTGTTTCCAGTCCTTGTCAAACAACTATCTGCACTTGGCAGAATTAGACTTTTTTCCCTCCACAAGCTTGTAAGAAAGATATAGCTAAATGAACTCTCAGGATCTTTTTCCAAATGAACCATATAACCATTTGAATAATGAAGAAAACACAATCTATCTCAACTTGAAGTTTCTCTTAATTCATTCTCTGCTTGTTTCTCAGGCTGCAGATCAATTAATAAAAGGTTGTAGTGGTTTACTTGATACAAAAAATTAGGTTCAATGAGAACATGCAGTTCTTAATACCCTAAACTTTGTATGGAAGAGACAAATCACATCAGATTCCAGCATTACAAATCTCACAAATACACAGACATCTATTCTCTTTATAAAGCAAACACACAAAGGAGTTGGCTAATCAGTTCAACAAATACCATACTGCACAAAATGTTTATTACTTTCAATTCCTTACCAATCAGCCTTCTCAGGTTCCATACGAACTACTTCAGCAAAACCCTCAAGTGCTGCCACTGGGTCTGTTTCAACCAGGCCTATGATTGACATGATGAGAAAAGATTAGTAGGTAACCATGTCCGAAGAGAGGAACTAGTACAAGATAATAAGTAGCTTAAGACGCATCACACAGTTGGATTAAAATCTACATCCTTTTTTCAATAACAAAGACATTCCCGAGAAGCAGCTGTGATTCGAAACTAGGTAGATAAAGTCAATGCCGCTACACAGGATACAGCATGACTTATAACTACCTTACAACCAGGAAGTACTTTTGTTTTGACCACTGAGAAATTCCCAAGGACCAGCTGTTGCCCGGTTTGGAACACAGTAGAGAAAGTCAACAACATCACATAGCATATAGCATAATTATTACTACCTTACAACAAGGAATTATTTACAGGAGTATCTGTTGTGACTGCTGGTACAGTTTGCATTTTCAGATCATTTAATATCTGGGTAACTTCTATCTCAGAAAGTTCTTCCATCACATCTGTCATCACATTCATACGAAACATTTGGGAAGTAATCATATGAAGCAAAAGATCTGTTTCACATAGAGCATCACACTTCACATGCGTCTCACACAGAAAAAGGAAGGGGAGTCAAGTGAGAGAAACATCACTGCTACAATCCTCACTTTCTCTAACATTGTTTCAAAACTAAAGAAAACAGCATATCGAAAATCTTAACTATAAAACCGACTTGGCTCTAATAGACAAACTTATGACCGATTTGACTCTTAATAGATAAACTTATGGCTTTCCCCGACCTTGCTATGCCAACATTCACCTGATACAAACCTAGAACTTGTATAGGATAGGGGATGGATGCTCCTTTTTCAACCTTCCAAAACTGAATAAATCTATGAAAGCCTTTTACTGAGAACAAAAGCACAAGGGATAAAATTCCAGAGGACAAAGAGCAAACTTGGCTTTTTTGCTTTCGTAACTAACTTTGCAAACATATGACTTATAAATTAAAGCACTGCTCCCATACATAACCCAATGATACAGGTGACTAAAAAAACCATCAAAAGAAAATTAACTATAGTGACCCTGCAATGTCTATAATCTACTGAGCTAATATGCCTTTCTTTCCTACTTCCCTGCAAGTTCCTTTCGCAAATGAACATAATCAGTGGCCTAGCTTTCTCTCTATAGATGTCCAGTTTCCACTCTCAAAAGAAGTTTTGAAATGTAGCCATCTCATGCAGCCTATAGCTACCTTTTCTTAGAATCCAGACACAACAGATTGACCAGATAAAATGTCCCGTTAAGATTTGATGAGTTTTAGGATTTCCCAAAAAAAGGGATTAATGTGTGTTAACCTCAATTTCTAACTCAATATTCACCTCTGTCCATACAGTTTACAGGTAAAACTCAACAATGCAGAGTTACCATGATTGCTCATCTCAAGCAGCCAGAGAATTTGGTTCCATCACCTTGGAAATGATAATAAGCAATTTGTTGCACAACCAAAAGTGTGCCTAGTGTTAGCAACCCTTAGTCTACCAAAGATTTACACAAGGAAGATTTAGGAAAATTAGAAAGTAGATTATTTCAGCTTATTAGTTATTTAATTTTAATTTCTGTGTGGCAGTTATTTGCAGTAGATTAGTAAAGCTTTTAAGTTATTTATTTTTCCTATTTATGTGTAACAGTTGTTGCAGTAAGGAGGTTATTCCTCCACTTTGTCATTGCAGTTGTAGTAGAAAGTTATTTCCTGGTTTTCAGATGGGTGGTTAATCCACTAGTGTTGAATTTAGTGTTGTTTGAATTCAGTGAAATGATAAGTAGAAAGTCATTAAGTTTTTGAGTACTTTAACTCAAGAGAGTGCAGGTTCTCTCTTAATGAACCAGCACTATAGGTCGAAAAAGAAAACCTCCTTCCAAACTCCTAATTCACTCTACATAAACTCGGATTTTGTCTTGCAACGTCCCATAACTAGATCCATAGCAGGGAACCGTAACAACTTGGTAACAAAGCTAGAAGTTATTGGAGACTAAATTCAACATCAAATAGCACAATTGGTGAACTCATTCCAAGAATAACGTGTAGCCAAATAGCCAGACATGAAGCAACAAATGCTCTCTTGGATGCATTCACAAAGGATCTATAGCAAATTCGAAGGTCGATTCTGTTTCGACTGAACATATCAGTCAGATTCGTGGTTGGAAGGGTAAAAATAGAGTGGCAGGAGGGTCAGGATCAGAAGTAGGGGGAAGTTTCATCATTCCTCGACTACGAAGTTGGATTTCCCATGATTTAATGGCCAAGAGGATCCTTTGGGATGGTTGAACAGATGTGAACACTTCTTTCAACACCAACAAACTCCGGAAGAAGAAAAGGTAGGACTTGCTTCTTTTCATTTTGAGGGCAATGCACAACTTCGGTATCTTTAACTAGAGATAGATATACCTCAACCATCCTGGGGTGAATTCAAACGTCATTGCAACCTTCGTTTTGGGCACCAATCAGAAGTCATAAATAGGGAGAGTTGACTAATTTATGCCAACTTGGGTCTGTGGCAGATTACCAAGAAAGGTTTTGAGCAGTTAACTTCATGGGCTGGTACTCACAAAGTCGCAAAAAATTGAGCTTTATATCAGCGGTCTTACTGATTATATATAGCCACTGAGGTTGAGTTGCATAATGCTCTAGATTTGGCTAGGGCAATGAGTTTATGCTGACTTTATGAACACAAGGAACAACCCATTTGTTCACCATTGTTAGATGCTTGCAGATCAAAGTTTCTCACCTCAATAACATGCCAGATTCATGCAGTAAAGGGATTATTATTCCTCCACTTTCTCATTGCAGTTGTAGTAGGAAGTTATTTCCTTGTTTTCGGACTGGTAGTTAATCCACTAGTGTTGTATTTAGTGTTGTTTGAATTTAAGGAACTGATAAGCAGAAATTGAGTACTTCAACTCAAGAGAATCCAGGTTCTCTCTTAACAAACCAGCACCACAGGTCGAAAAAAGAAAACCTCTTTCCAGACTCCTATTCACTCAACATAAACTCTGATTTTGCCTTGCAACATCCCATAACTAGATCAATAACAGGGGACCATAACGCTTAGTGATCAATAAAGTGTGCTCGAGAACTATGAACCCCATGGTTATCCCAAAAAACAAAAAAAAGGAAGTTGGAGCATTAAATTCGAAATGCAAAACTTTAAATATAATGATCAAATTATACATTCTCCTCAATAATTTAGTATAAAATTTTGTCACTAATTCAAATCAAGAAAAAATTTTGAACTAATCATCTTTTCTTAACAATTTCCAATTTCATGTCTTCTGAATTCTCTCAAAGCAGCAACTGTTCTTTCTATTTTCTAATACTCCCTCCATCCACTTTTAGTTGTCAAAAATTTCCTAATTGGGGAATCTTAGTAGCTCAGTTGGTTGACTATCTGAACTTCCACCTTGTTCGTGAGGGTTCAATTCCCCACATTGTAATCCCCCTCCCATTTTCCCCTTCCCCTACCCCCAATTCAAAAAAAAAAATTCCTAATTTGATTTTCACTTTTACTTGTCATTTTGACAAATCAATGTAGGACAATCTTTTTATTTATTATATCCTTAATTTAGTATCATTGAGTTAATAACTTTGAAAAATATAGTGGGTGGATGACCCTATCAATTAGTAGAGATAAAATGGTAAACTTACCATACCAATAATTGTTCTCCTAACAAGTGTGCCAAGTTAAAATTTGACAATTAAAAGTGAATGAAGGGAGTAGATCTTCCTGAAGTACTTTACCCAATGATCTATCAAATTAGGCTAGTTAACAAATTAGTACAAAGAAAAAGGCCAAAAGCCAAAAGTAGGGAGTCCCAACTTATGACCTTTGGCTTTTAACTTAAAAACCACCTAACAAAGTCAATCCAAACACCCCTCTGAGACCTTGTTCCAGTTTCCTAAATAGAAGCAATCAAAATGTTATCTAACATAGTACCAAACTTAAATTTAACATGTGCATATTCGGTATCCCAATTCTTTTCCTCAAGTAAATATGGTAGTTGCGAACTGGTGAAAATTTTAATGCAAAAATTGTTCCTAACTTCTGCAAATGTTGTTTGTTTGCAAAGTTTTTCAGAAGAAAAGTAACTAACGCAGTTCTCCAAAGCAGCTTTTTTTTTTTCCTTTTGTAATCCAAGTACAGGAAGCAAAACTAAAACTAGACCATTGAAATATCAAAATCCTCAACAAAATTAAAAAACCTTTGGAATTGTAGTATTGGTTCTCGATGTCAACATCCTGTTCTTCAGGCTCCTCGTCTGAATACTCGAATCCATAGTCCTCCATATCTGCATCTTCAAGACAAGCGAAAATTGACCACGCACATTAATTTTCACAAAACCGGATGAACCAAAAATTTAGTGAGGTAGAGAGAGTAAGTTACCAGAGCCCATGGCTGATAAGAGAAGACGCAGAAGATCGACAACGAAGATTAATGGAGAAATTTTTGAGCTATGAATTAAGAGAGAATCGTCACTTTCTCGTTTTGAACTACTGTAATAGAGTCGGGAATTTAGAAGGCCGGGATCTCGGGTCGGGTTAGATTCTGGGTGCAAAGGATCATTTATCCATCATTTCTTGCGGGTATTTAGGGATCATTTGATACTTGCAAAAGTTACTCCCTACGTTTTATTTTAATCGAAGTAATATTAATTAGGTATGAGAAATTTATATATATTATCTATATATATATTTATATCTTTCTATCTATATCTATTTATAATTTTATAATAAAATTGAATATAAAAAAGATAAATGTGGCACCTTTTTACTATCAACATTGCTATTTATCTTTTTTGTGAAATTTTTTGTCTTTTTTTACTTTCCTCATTTTCTGATTAAAGAATTAATTATATTCTAACTTATTTAATCAACAAAGTCATTTATTTCGTATCAGTTACATATGTGTTTCGTCTTCCATGAGTAACTAACAGTATTTAATTAGGTGATCATTTAATTTGGTAAGTGGGGGGAATTAATTAAGAGGGATAAAAAAGAGTGAAAATTAAAAAAAAAAAAAAGTGACCCTAGTTTTAAAAATTAAGTACAAGTGACAAAGTCTTAATTGAACTTTTGAGTTTTTTTAAATAGGTTCTCAAGTTTCTTTTCTTACAGTTTAACCTAAATTTTTATCAAATTTAATTTCTAAAAAGAAAACATCTAGTTTTAAATATTAAGTGCATGCGATAAATTTCTAATCAAATTTGTGGCTTTTTTAAATAGGTCCTCAAGTTTTTATTTTTACACTTTAACCCAAAATTTTATAAAAGAAAAAAAAAGAGAAAAATTTCAAATTTTAGATTAAATTTTGTTCTTTGGCTTTAGAAATTGCTTAAAGGTAATTTGAAATCTTTTGATAAGTGAATAGTGTGATTTTATGTGTATTATTCATTTAAAAATTCAATTTTTATATTATTGTGCTTGCTATTACTGTACGATTTTCAACAATTCTTATAGTTATTTCAGCAATTGTTGCGACATATGTTGAAATAAATACAAAAATTATTGAAATAGTTTCAATAGTTGCTGAATAATTTATTCAACTATTGTTGTTAGTTGTTTTAATGATTGCTGAATGTATTCCATAACTGTTGAAATATTTACTGTAATTACTGAATTTATTCAATAATTGTTGAAATATTTTTAGCATTTATTGCATTTACTCAACAATTGCTGAAATATTTACGAATTCAACAAAGATTACTATCCAATCTAGATTTCATTCTTAAAATAGATCAAGACCATCTTGTTTATCATTAAGTATGAATAATATAATCAATCAATGATCAATATATTTATTTTAATTCGATTACATGTGAAATTGCTTGATTAATCGTCTGATATCTCAAACTAATGTCTCATTGGATAGATTGAGTCAACTCTAATTTTTATGTATGAATTAGACCAACACTGCTATGTTTATCATTGATTATGAGTGCTACCATCAATTAATGATTAATGTATTCATTCTATACAATTAGACAATCAGTTCAGTAAGAATTCATATGTAACCAACTTAATGAATATCTCAAATAACTTATAATGAATATCTCATTATAAGTTGATTACATATTAATTCTTACTGAACTGATTGTCTAATATCTCAAATTACTATCTCATTATATAAGCTTACTATCAAATCTAGATTTTGTTCTTAAATTAGACAAATAATACTCTTTTTATCTCACAATCATAGTCAATGACAAATATAACAGTATTGGTTACTAATTGATTGTAGCACTCACAGTCAATGACAAATATAGCAATGTTGGTCCAATTCGTACATAAGAATTACATTTGATAGCAAACTTATCCAATAACAACATTAATTTGAGATATTGGACGATTATTTAATCAATTTCACATGTAATTGAATTAAAATCAATATATTAATCGTTAATTGATTACATTACTCATAATTAATGATAAACAAGGTGGTCTTGATCTATTTTAAGAATAAAATCAAGATTGGATAATAATCTTAGTTGAATTTGCTACAACAACTGATTGTTGTATTTGTCATAGCAACTGCTATAAATATTTCAACAGTTGTTGGATAAATCACCAAATGCTGTAAAAATTTCAACAACATATGCCGCAACAATTGCTGAAATAATTATAATGATTGCTGAAAATCGTATAGTAATGACAAACACAATAATGCAAAAAATTAATTTTTTAGATGAATAATATACATAAAATCACACTATTCACTGGTCAAAAGATTTAAAATTACCTCTTAAGTAATTTCAAAAGCCACATGAACAAAATTCAGTCTAAAATTTGAAAATTTTCTCTTTTTAATTATTCAAATAAGAATTCAAAGTGAGCTGCAAAATCAATAGCAACATCAATAATAGAATAACAAAACAAAGAAGAAGAAGAACAATAACGAGGAGGAGGAGGAGGAGAGAGGAGGGTGAATGCATGGATAGATGAGAAAATGAAAAGACTTATTTTAATTTCTTTTTAGAAATTAGATTTTCATAAAAATTTGAGTTAAAGTGTAAAAACAAAAACTTAAGGATCTATTTTAAAAAGCCACTTATTATGGGTTTGAGTTATTTATATAATTATAAAAAGTTTAAAAGTTTCAAAATTATATTTTACACCTCCAAAGAAAAATTGACTTGAATTGGTCAAATTTGTCAACAATTTTAATTTCAAGACTTATTTGTTACCTCTTGCTCAATTTTCTCGAGAAAGACTTGGATCGGGTGAGTGCAAATGGAGAGAATGGGAATAATGAAAATAACATTAGGGGTTAATTTAAATATTTATTAAAAGTTTTAAAAATTACATTTTGCACCTTCATTATCTCATTACTTGAATTTGTAAAATTTGTCACCAATTCTAATTTGAGACTTATTTGTTACCTCCCATTCAATTTTTCCAGGTAAGTCCCAAAAATATTTAAAACTAAATAGTTTGCTACTTTCAACAAATAAATAATTTTCATCCTTTTTCTGATAGTGCAAATTTCATATTGTAGGATAAAGAAGTTTGCTCGAACAAATGTGAAGGAAAAAAAAGTTTGAAAAAATAATTTGTGGAAGCCATTTTTGCATATTGAAAATTGGGAGATGGATTTGAAGCAATCCCGCGTGATGGTTACTAATTGTAATGACCTGTCGTTAAGGGTAAAATGGTATTATAAAGTTAAATGATTACTAAATGTAAAAATATGTCATTCTTTTTTGGACTGACTA
>JAOTQR010000007.1:17299265-17318116 GCA_025774065.1 Solanum ossicruentum
AGCATTTAGACTCACATATCGCCCATTAACACGAGATTCAAGCACTTTCAAGAATTGACACTAATTTGACCAAACCAATCATGATTCATTTACATAGCATTAGTACATGTAAAATGTGGGGTGTTACACTTGTGGTGTCTATTTCCCTCATTGCTATCGGTGAAACTCTCAACTATATCTCTTATTTGCATTTTTATGTGTTTTGCTTTAGCCATGAGTATGTAAGCACCCACAACTTGGGGTTGTGGGAACCATGGGTAATTGACTTGAAATGACCTGGGTTTTGTGCATATTTATGATTAGGTTTTTGCATATATTATTTATGTCCTTTCATGATTAGTGTTGTTTGGTGGTGGCCAACACCATACCCTGTCTACTATCACGATCCCGACCAAGGTAGTGACGAATAGGAAAAGGAAAGTAGATGACAGGATTTGATTGATGTGTTTTCATCTAATCGACCAAACCTGACCTAGGGGAGGTTGACTTGGACAATAGGTAATGGATAGTTGGCACGCCATGGTAGCCGACCAAGCGCCATGATGGAATTCGACCTTCACCTTCACAAGAGGGCTGGAAGAACCTAAATTACCGTCCTACAGCTAATCACTAATCGTAGTTATATTATCTAGGGTAATTGAGTCAACGAACCACCGGGAACACATTCCCAAGTTATTCCCAAAATTGAGTATTTTTTCATATTCTAGTTAGCATTTATTTTATGTTGTTTTTGAATCACCCCCCCCCCCTCCTTTTTTAGAGATTTTAGTTATAGATACTAGAAATGATTAGTAATGAAATCCTATAGTCAAGCCATGTATTCCCTGTGGATTCGACCCTAACCTCGGTTAGGTTAATTACTGATGGCGACCGCTTTCTTATTAGAGCATGACCATCATCACTAGTCTTAAAGGTTATCTTTGGAATATCACATTCCCTCACTTTCAACTGATGGTAGCTAGATCTGAGGTCTATCATTGAGAAACAAGAGGCACCCAGAAGTTGTTCAAACAGATCATCTATCTTGGGGAGAGGATATTTATTCTTTAATATGACCTTATTCAGTTGCCTATAATCGATATACATTCTGAGAGACCCATCTTGCTTTCGCACAAATAGGAGAGGGACACCCCAAGGAGAAACGATCGACATGATAAAGCCCTTCTCTAACTAATCTTTTAACTCTTTCAGCTCAGTGAGGGCCATCCTATATGGTGGAATTGAGATAGGATGGGTATCAGGAAGAACATCAATCCCAAAGTCAATCCTCCTATCAGGAGGGACTATAAGCAAATCCTCAGGAAACACTTTAGGAAACTTATTCATAATTGGATCTAACTCTAGAGTTAGAGACTCAACATCATCAGACTCAACCCACACGAGGTGATAGATAGACCTTTTAGAAATTAGCTTTCTGGCCCTAAGGTAGGAGATAAATTTTCCCTTAGGTGCAACAAAAATCACCCTTCCACTCTAGAACCGGATCATTCAGGAATTGGAACTTAATGGTTCGGGCTCTATAATCAATAGAGGTATAACTGGTGTCAAGCCAATCTATGCCAAGGATCAAATCAAAATCAGTCATCTCTAACTCAACCAAATCAATAAGAGTATCTTATGATGGATGGACACCAAAAAAAGCTCTATAGATTCTCTCAACTTGAATAAACTCACCCACAGGAGTAGAAACATCAAAGGGTTCAATAAGACTTTCAAGAGTTCTATCAAATCTACTAGCCATATAAGGAGTTACAAAGGACAATGTGGCACTAGGATCCATCAAAACATAATAATCAAGGGTAAAGACTCAAATCTACCCATCACAATATCTAGGGAGTTCTCCTAATCTTGGTGACTACCCATGGTATACAAACGGATTGTAGCTCCGCTAGCGCCTGATATAGTACCTTTTTTATTTCCTCTGGCTGATGGGGCTGGTGAAGAAGATTGAGCTTGGTAAGCCCACTTTGGACACTCTCTCTTGAAGTGACCCACTTGGCCACACTTGAAGTATGCATCAATCCACTCATGGCACTTCACCAAGTGCAATTTGCCACATTTACCATATGATGGCTTACCCTACAAACCTTGAGCCACACTAGCCTATGACTGAGACCCCTAGGCTCCAAAGTTTGGAGACCTCTAATCATTCCTATTTCTAGGCATAGGAGTACTAGCAGATGATGGTGCTGGCCCTAATTAGAATTTGGTACCATTCCCCCTCTTTCCAACCTTATGGTTGGATGTCTTAGCCCTTTTACTTCTAAACTATTCCTAATCATGGTGTTTTTCCTTATCATCTTGTTGCACGTAAGTCATCAAACTCCCAATGTCTATATCGCTCAAAAGCATAGCTCCCCTTCCATCTTTATTTGCCTTCTATTCAGCCCATCAACATACATCTTAATTCTCCATCTCATGTCAGCAACCACATCCGGAGCAAGTGAGGTAGCTGAGTGAACTTCATCCCATACTTTTGCACAGTCATAGAGCCCTATTTCAGATTCAAGAACTTACTTACCTTGGCTACCCTTCATTCTCTTAGAAAGAAATGCCCCAAGAAAGCTTCGTCGAACATTTCCCAAGTCATAAATGGGGCTTCCTCTCCTCTACCCTTCTTCCATTGGTCGAACCATAGCTTGGCGACACCCTTGAGTTAGTAGGCATCCAATTCAACCCTATTAGCATCAGCCACACGCATCACTTGGAACACCTTCCGAAGCTCCTCCATGTAGTTCCCAGGATTCTCAATGGATGTAGACCTTGTGAACTCAGGCAGATTCAACCTCAAAAATTCCTAGACTATAGATGTGTCCTATGCATCCTGTCTACCCGATCTTTGCCTTGCAACAGGTGTTGTGATAGCTGGGGTAGAGTTTATATAGCCTGGCGAAACTCAGAATTAGAAACCTCAGCTTGTGAGGGTTGTTCAACAAGGGCAGCTAGATTCACGGGCTCCTTATGCCCTTGAGGCTCGGGTGGGTTAACATTCTGCCTGGAGAGACACCGTCTACCTTTGATCGCTCTTCTTGGAGGCATGATCACAACTCTAGAACACGTAGAGCATGAATTAGAAGAGAGTTTAATAGATTTTTCACTCTATCACACAAATCAGATCATGAAAGAAGTGTAACTATTCCTAATGTCTTATAGCCTCCTGCTTATGAAGTGTGGTGCACAACATACCCATAAACAAGGCTCTACTATACACGGCTTCATAGTCTCCCTAGGACACTTGAACTATGTGCTCTGATACTAAGTTTTTCATGCCCCAAGAGGATATCCTAGACGTGGCCGGCACTCAGAGACTATTGTTAGTCCCTAGGTGAACCACTTGGCCTCTTCCCATTCATTCATTCAACAAACTCTATCAATTAATGGAAGATAAAGTAATAATAGGCAAATCTAAGTCTCAAAATAACATATCAAATAAAATGGCTAGTAGAAAGGAAACTAGCTCAACAAGTCTCAACATCAATACACAACTCTAGTCTATGTAACATCTATCACTTCAAGTGGTATCAATGATAAACCCATGGCTACCTAAAATTAAAAGTAAAGCTAACTCAAGTCTAACTCTAATAAGCTAGATAAAGATAAATCAATGATACTCCGAAATAAGGGAGGCTAACCAACTCAGTTGAATGCAAAGATCCTCAACGGTGCGCCTGTTGATGATCTCTAGTACCTGCCTTTGCATCATAAAATGATGCAGTCCAAAGGAGATGTTTGTACGTGAAATGTACGAGTATGTAAAATGGCTAAATGAAACATATACAGGTAGAATAATATAGAAATAACTTCAATTCAGAGAATACTTAGTCAACGTGACAAGTATCTATTTAAAGCAAGAATAAAGAGTAGACAAGTAACCCATCAAAAATCAAACGTCATCAATCAATTCAACTCAACTCGACTCAGAGTACTATCAGTGTGGGGCCTATCTGAGAGTTTCTCTTATCCGACAACAATCACTTATGAGTCAGTGAATGTACAATAATTCTGCTGATGTTGCCACAACTATTCTGTACTTGTCAGGTAAAGAATGAATCGAATACACTAGGGATCCGGCCTCAACAAGTCCTCTATTGCTTTCAGGGACTTTAACTTAAGAGGGAACCTCAATATAATGGTTCTAATCCTTACCTATGTTTGGAAACACAGTTAATGAGTGCTGGTTGGATTTACTCTTACTCATTTCGATGCTCGATATTCCTCCCAAGATTCAATGCTCATGAAACTCCTCATCTAATCGATTATATCGATTAGCCTTGTAGAGGTACTTATCATCTTAATTAGTCTTATGGAGACTCACATTATCTCATCAACTCAACTCAAATGGGGCCTTTCATCCTAACAACAATCAACTCATCAACTCTCACGATTCTCATTGGATAGCTCAAGGACGATCAATCAAAGAGGAAGTCATTTAGACAAAACTCTGAAACTCAATTATGAATACTCATAGGATAATTAAACTCAATTAACTCAACCTCATAATCGCCTCAAGATTAAAGGCTCTAGACTTCATCCCTAGGTTCATTCATGTATGTTTTCACAAAATAACATATAGGATTACACAAGAGCTCATGAAAAGTATTTGATTCAAGAAAATAAATTCATGATGATTATCAACACATAAAAATACATGTTATATACATAATTTTTCCAGAAAATATTCAAGAACGTATTTCAAGAATCGTGTATGGGGATTCATGGACTCTCATCTCCTCTATTACCATCAATGGGACATATGGGAGAACAGTCTCATACTTTAGTTTGGCCTTACATGCATATGATATGAAGCTTTTGGACAATCAACCTCAAAAAAATCTCCTCACACTCCTCGAATTTACGCTCCTCTTCTCTCCTCTTTATCCCTAGTCATTTTCAAGAACATATAATGACTTACGAATGAGGTTTAAAATCCTTTTTACGCTCAAAACGATCCCTTTACATCATATTTTGAGTTTAGGAGGGTTGAAAAAGGTCTGGAATGCCTCTCACAAAAAAATTGAAAAAAGCTCGCCTCGGGTATTGGGGTCCACAACGCAGACTTGTACGCTTTTCGCTATTTTTCGCCGAAAATTCTCCAACCGAGTTTTCTAATCCTGTAGAAAATTTTTGGACAAAATCTAAGTGTAGGTCCATTGAGGTGTGCGTTGCGCACTTATTCGAAAAATCATTTTTGCATCAAAAAATTATCTTTTGATCTGGTTGCTCTAAAAATCAACCGAGACCACTTCCCCACTTATTTTTTCATGTTGATCACATATACAGCCTTGGATTTGCTATCGGAGCATGGAAAATGCGTTATGCACATATCTCTCCTCTATGGGTATTTTGGTAATTTTACCAGGTGTTAAAAGGATTCCCTGAGTTAGAATCCTCGGATCATCACTTACTCCCTGAATAAATAGAACACCTTTGATTTTCCCATGAAGATGAAGAACCCTAGCCTCTTCTTTGGGAGAACTTTGAATGTAAAATTTTGATATTCTTAGGGATTTATGCGTTAATGGGAGGTTATTAGGGTATATGATAGGCTTAGGAAAGTTAATTAGGGGATAAAAGTCTAAAATAACCTTTTGAAAAATTCAAATAATATCAAAAATTTTAAAACTGTTTGATGAGTTTCGACAGCTAAAATGGTGTCTAGGGACCCATCGCCGAACCATTTGGCGGTACAGCGAATGGGGACCTTGGATCATCTTTTTTGACAAAGTCTAGGATTTTTTGGAGAATTTCGGTGGTCTCAATCGATGGATCGCTGAATTATTTGGCGGATCGTCGAAGTTCATAGATTCGATAGGCTTCAGTAAAATAGCCATAACATTTTACGCCAAACTCCAATTAAGGCGAAATTGGATGAGTTGGAAATTTAATTCAAATATATACAATTGGATATATTATGGGTTACCTAAATCATTATGTTCTGAGAGATATGTCCATTTGAAATGGCGCTTCTATAAACTCATACTGAAACCTAGTCGATTAAACTATTTTGAACTTGGCTTCACCTTGAGCGTCCCTTATGACTTCAAACCACATCTAACACACTTCAAATACTTCGATAAATACCTTAACATTTTTTCACAGCCTTGAAGTTATTGGATCATTTAATTGCATAGAATTTCATATCATAACTTAATCAATAAGGAAGGTTTCATCTCAACTTTGTGCTAAAGGATTTTTGTAACCTCTATTCATCTCAAATCTATTATCCCACTATAGAATAAGATTTAGTACCTATATTCAAGGTTAGAATAATTTGTTGTGATCCCATACTCAGAGAGGGAAGTTCATGCCTTAGCTTAGGAATTTCCAAAGTGTTAAACTCTATGTATATGTGCAGTGACTATCGTCAGCTTAACAAAGTGACTATCAAAACAAATATCCTTTGCTTCACATTGATGATCTTTTTAACCAATTGTTAGGTGCCTCGGTATTCTCCAAGATTGACTTGAGGTTTGGCTATTATTACTTGAAAGTTCGGGAGTCTGATATCTCGAAGACAACTCTCGTTATTGGCATTATGAGTTCATGGTTATGTCTTTTATGTTGACTAATACGTCGGTTGCTTTTAAAGAAATGATGAACCGAGTATTCAAACCCTATTAGACATCTTTGTAATCGTGTTCATAAATGATATTTTGATTTATTCTAAGAGTGAGGCCGACCATGTTCAGCACTTGAGGACCGTACTTCAAAGATTGAGGAACGAGAAGTTGTATGTAAAGTTCTCAAAGTGTAACTTCTGGCTCGATTCGGTTGCATTCCCTGGGCATGTGGTGACAAAGTATGGTATTATGGTTGATCCAATGAAGGTAATAGCTATTCATGTGTGGGCTAGGCCTACTTTTATAATTGAGATCCAGAGTTTCCTTGGTTTGGTGGGGTTTATTGACGTTTTGTTCAGGGATTCTCCTCTATAGCAACCTTGTTGACTAGGTTGACTCAGAAGGATATGGCATTTTAATGATCTGAGGAGTGTAAGGTGAGCTTCCAAAAACTCAATGATTTATTGATTTCAGCACCCGTTCTTGCTTTGCCTGATGAGGGAGTCTCATTTGTAGTGTATTGTGATGCTTCTGGTGTGGGTTTGGATGGTGTATTGATGCAAAGGGGAAAGGTGATAGCATATACCTCTAGACAGCTAAATATGCATGAGAGAAACTACTCTACCCATGACTTGGAGTTGGCTGCGATTGTGTTTGTATTGAAGTTGTGGCGAAATTATCTTTGTGGGGTGCATTGTGAGATCTTTACCGAAGTCTCAAATGCATCTTTTCTTAGCCTAATTTGAACATGAGATAGCATAGGTGATTAGAGTTACTTAAGGATTATGATATCTCTATTCTATATCACCCCAGAAAGTCCAATGTAGTAGCAGATGCTTTGAGTCGAAAAGCTACTAGGTTTAGGGAGTTTAGCATTCTTGAGGGCTGAGGAGAAGCCCTTAGCTTTGGAGGTCCAGTCACTTGCTAGACAAATGGTTCATTTAGATATTTCTCCTTCAAAGAGTATATTGGCATTTGTTGAGGTCAGATCTTCTTTGTTTGATCAGATATGTGTTCATCAGTTTGAGGACCTCAGGTTGTGCAGGATTCATGAAAAAAGTGTTTAGAGGTGAAGCCAAGGTGGCTAATATTGATTCTGATGGCATGTTAATTGCACTCAATTACCTGAGGACAATGTAATTACCTGCCAAACTCGTGTAATTATACCTAATTACATCAAATTCAATTAATAGGTCGGCTTTCCAACCCGGTGTAAATGTATATGGACCTTTATAAGTTCAAAAAAAGTGAATCTAATAACATTCTTTTATCCGTTCATTTAACTTTAAGATTATGTAATTACTTTTCTTTATAATTAATATATCACCTCAACAACTTGACTTTTTTTACTAATCAAATTACTGTTTGCATAAACAACTAATAAGTTTAGACTGAAATCATAAAAATGTTGATTAATTAGTGAGTTTCTCTTTTTTGGGACTCAAGAAAAACATGGAAATGAGTATTGAAAAAGATAATTGGCTTGGGTTCTTTCAAACCCACTCCCGTCCCGCTTCAAAAATTTAGTATTAATCCACCCCACCTCGCTCTTCATCCCCCTGTGTCTAAATTCATCTTGTTTGTCTCATTGCCATCACTAGTTTTGAGTAGTATCAGGAGGAGACAAGTGAAAAAAATACTATTGAATAGTGAAGATTCTGTAGCCCTGAACTTGAATGTCTTTAAAGAAAATGAGATATTTGTGACTCAATTTGAAAATATTTTATTTTTCTTTATTGTAATTGTCAATTATAATTATATATTCATCAACACTTTTTCTTTAGCTTAAGTTAGAGCAGTCATATTGCAAGTTTCAACAAGAGAAATGATGTGGGTACTAGCTAAAATCAAACTAAGTCCTGTGAATAAAATAGTTCTATAATTAATATTTGGACAAACAATGTATACTCCAAATGCATAACCTTAATATAGAAAGGGAATTTAGAGCAATAGGCAATCATACACAAGTCGATATATTCTCAACATCTTTGAGGCCCTTGACCTTTTAATAGCATACATTTTAACAAACTTATAAATTACAAAACTCATCACAAAGATAAAATTAAAAAAGAAAAATCCCTCTTATGTAAAATTCATCAAAAACCAAATTTTAATTCAACAATAATTAATTATGCTTGTTACTCATGAGCATTTGACCTGTCAAACCACAAGCCAGAGCTTCATTAGGTACTTTCTTGACAAGATGAACACCTTCAGCAAATATTACTCCCATTCCCATATGCAAATGAGGCTCAATGTGACAATGAAAAGCCCAAACTCCGGGATTATCTGTCACAAATCTTAGTGCAGTCCATCCATAGGGAAAAATCACAGCTGTATTTCTCAATGGTGGATTTTTCAAATTGAACTTCTTGACATCCTTTTCACTAAACCTCCCTTCACCATATCCCAAAACCCAAAAATCATGTCCATGTAAATGCCATGGATGAATTTCACTTGCACCTTTAGCTAAGGCATTGGCATTTTGTAGGATTATGTCAATTGTAGTATTGAACTTTAGCATAAACACACCATTTCCATATGTAGCATTAGAATTTGGTGCTTGTTTCATGACATCATAGTCTTTAGGGAAATTGTCTGGTGGAGGTCTAGCGTCAAAAGCATTGTTTATGCCATATCGAATGGACCCTAAATAGGGTGTCGTTGGCAAGACTAATGACACGTTATTAATAGCCCATTTTGTGTAACCATCAATTTTATTCTGTGTATTGAGCAAAATAATTCGACGATGGTTACGAGTTGGTGGCTTAGGTGATCCCATTAGGGCCAGAATTTTGTTGGAAAATGATTTACTATGATTATAATCATTCCAAAGGGGTGCAATAGGTGGTGGTAATGTTGGGAATTTGGCTGCAGAGTTTGGGAGGTAGTTTAATAGTGTGAGGGCTTGAGGTGTTTTTGGGTCTCTTCCTCTTACACTTGTTGAAATCCAATAGTTTTTGGAAGGGTCTTGATCTGTGGTGAAAAGAATTGAATAGCTTTCACCTGAATAAATGTCCATGTCTCGTACTGAAAATGGTTGAACATAGTTTCCATCTGCCTCTACCACCACGATCTTGTGACCCTACACACATATATATAGACATGATAAATACATATCAGAATTGTGATTCTTTTCTTCTTATCAAGATCAACCTCAAAAATAAATTAAATTTTCTCTATGTCAATTTTCGTGATATGTTCATTTATCAAAAGTCAATTTTCTAAGTGACATGCATATATATCAGGAAAAAATCATAATTTAATTTTAAAAAATGTGTTACTTGTCTAAATAGTAGTTGTGAATAACAAACTGGTATAGGAGTAGAAGAGAAGAACTTTTTTTATGTTTCACTGAATGAAACAGTGTCCAATTACCACACAATTATTGAATATTGTCAGCATATTCCTTTATTATGGCATTGAATTCCACAAATATGAAAAACCGTTAGTATCAACGTAGAAACTATTCCTCATGAAGTGTCTACTTTTCTATATCTTCTCCTATTTGTTATTTATGATTCACTTTCATCTCAAAAAAAATCATATGAGATCTATAATTACAATATGTTTTCAGACTCCATGATTAGAATTACACTAAACATTTTATTATTGTATTTATGATCTACTTGTATCAATAAGTCTTTTACTGTGCATTTTCAATTTTTAATGTCTTCCTTCTCCTCCTCAAGTGGGTGTTTGACTATGTTTCATTCTGAAATTTGAAAATAAGAATTTTTGTTCAAAAATCAAAGTTGTATTTAATCATGAATACTGAAAAAAAAAATATTGTTATTTTTTAAATTTTTGAAAATTTTAAAATTCAACTTTTAATTAAATCTCAAAATTTTACCATCAAACATATTTTTCAAAATTCAAATATAAACTTTTTTAAAAAATTCATGATTAAACATCTCCCGAAAGTTCACAACACCTAGGTCACCCTACATGCACCCAACTTCAAGAAACCTCCAAAATAGGGTAAATATATAGAGAATATACAAGTCCAAGTCATTGCACTACCATCCAATAGCATAATTATAATACTAGTTCTAGTACTTTGTAATCTATCTTCTTGGAAAGAGAGAATTAGAATCTAATGAAAAAGAGAGATTGTGTACAACTTTACCCCAATTGCCAAGTTGAGTGAAGCCAATGCAGTGGTACTGGCTAACCTAAGCCTGTATGTCTTGTTAGGACGCACGCGGAGAATCTGAGGTGCGTACTGCTCACCCCCTCTTATCTTGCACTGTGGAAGCAGTGGGTTGCTAAATTGCGCCGCCATTGAACAATTGTATTGACCTCTCCCATTTATCAACAATGTCTGATTTTTAAATACCATAAGAAATTGAAATTGATTAAAACTAAATATCATTTATGTTGGATATTTCAAAATTTTCATTAGATACATGTTGGATTCAACAGCGGTAAAATCATATCGTAATTAGAGATTTCGTCTGAATCCCCCTCAATTAGAAATTATAATATTTATATATGATAAATATATTCATTTTAAATATATATAGTAAATATCAAACTCCTTAAAAAAAATCCTTACTTCATCACTGGTAGAATCTTTCAAAAGTAGTAGTATAATTTTGAAGGATTTCAAAATAGAAGTAGTGTTGTTTTAAATTTATTTATGCGACAATATTTTTGTAAAGCTCAAACAACTAGGTTATCAACATTCTCGTTAAAGATAAAAGTAAATTGGTATGAATAAAAATAAGATAATCAATCAATTTCCGTGCTAATTTACTATGATTAAGTGATATATTAAAGTAGCAATGCTTATGAATTACTCCACCCATCCATCTCACTTGTCCTGATCGCTGTACTAAAAATAGATGTCTAATAATATTTATTCACTTATTAGGTAAGGGAGGAGGGAGTAAGTAATAGTAGTAACGACTTGTCAAAATAATATATGCTTCACAAGTATTATACTATATGCTTGAATACTTGTACCTTACTACTACTCCACAAAATTATCGGTTAAAGTATATTTGAAAAAGAAAAAGAAAATGAAGTTTGTTTAATTTGTAGGGAAAAAATATATATTTTCTGCAGTAGCTATAATAGTTACTTTGGTCAGTCTTTACAATCCACAATGTATTCTTCATTGCTGATTTAAGTCAAAGAAACTTCTTAAAATGTTTGCTTTTTTGGAATTATTTACCTACTTGAAAGAAAGATCAGATGTTGTCGAAATGTATATATTTTATACAAATAAATATAGAAATATACTGTAATTAATTAGTACTAATAAAAAACATCATGGAGATTACTGTGGAACGCGGTCTTCAAAAAGTCAAAAATAAGGAAAAGAACAGAAAGATTTGAATTAATTAATAAACGAATAATTGTTACCATGTTGCCTAATATTATCTTTAACTTAACGGTGAAGTTAAGAAAGAGAGAGAAAAACGAATATTTTTTATTAATTTAATATATTTAAAAATAAAAAATTAGATACTCAAAAAGTATTAAAAATTGTAAATTGTAATTTTTTTCAAATTAATATCATAGAAAATAAAAAAATTGTAAATTGTAAATATTTTTAAATTAATATGATAGAAAATACCTATTAAAATATTAATCAAAATTTATATTATTTAACTCTCAAAATGAAACTAAAACAAATAATAATGAAGGGAGGGGTACTTTTACATGTTAACTCCAAATATTTCTATATATCTTATTATAATTATACACTCAAGCTACTGTATAATTATCTGAATATTTTTCAACAATTATGTAGAAGAATATTATTATAAACAGGTGACATCTTAATTATCTGTTTGAAATAGAGAGAAATAAATACTTCTTGAAGTACCTCAAGAATTTAGACGTAGACATCATCATTCAAAGAGACATATGTAGGGACCAAAATTCCATTGACAAATAAAAATTTGATGATGTTTTATATGTGCTTATGAGTATTTGACTATCCAAAAAAGAAAAATAACTTTTTGGATGTAATTTCATGATTAAAGCGTGTAAAAAAAAAGGGGGTAGGAATTTGTCAAAAAGTATAAAAAAAATATATCCAATGAATGAAAATGAAGATAGGAACGTTGGCTGAAGTTTTAACACATAATGTTAAGTAGATAAACGTGTAGGACAGTAATTTCTATAACAATTTAAGTTTTAAGATAATATAACCACATAATTAAACGTGATAAAAAAATATTCTTTTGCACGTTGAAAAATGATACAATGAGTGCATAACAAATAGAAAATGGTGGAAGATAGCTTTAATTAGTCAAAAAGCATGAAAGAGGAAGACAAACAAAATATATTTAATAAGAATTTACATTTAAGTATAAGAATTTACCTTGTAAGTTATAAATCCGAAATTTTAATCTATAAAATTATTGAGTTTTGCATTTTACACCATATATTTAATTGATTAAACAATTTGATAAATCTCTTTGTGGATTCTTTTAACAATAAGATTGTAAATTTTGAGTGTATGTATATACATTACAAAAGATTCATCATTTTGTTATTGAAATTTCCCACTAAAAAATGTGTGGAGGCTATTTTTGCATATATTTTAATTGAATCAATGTGAAAATAAAAAAGTAATTATTTCATATGAAAAAATTAGGAAGTCTTTCACTGTTTTAGTAAGAATGTATTTTTCTAGTTTAGCTGATTTGATAAAATAATATCATATTTTATAATTGAAGTTTTGTAATAAATCGTAATGATTTTGTTTTTTTTTTTTGGTTTAATTGTAGTAATGATACCTGTGGTTCTCCAATCCAACGAAGAGGATTTGAAGATAGGTCAACTTCTTGTTCATGTGAACCTTTGTGCCACCAATCACTTAACAACAAATTGAATTCTCCATCATAATGGAATGGTTCACTTTCACCTGCTGCAACATCCACTATTAGTGAACCATATAGTCCTGCTGATCTTTGCATTCCATAGTGTCCATGGTAGAAGTATGTCCCTGCCTGTTTTCATTCATTTCATACACACATGTATCAACATATTTTGTTCAACTCATAAAATCAAATATCTAAAAATACAGAAAAATAAAGTGTTGGGTCTTACATCTTGAAAACTAGCTTAACACAAACTTTATAAGGAGTTTTAGAATTCCCTGTCCAGTCAATATGAGACTCAATATCATGCCTTATACCTAGGACATCTTGGACTACTTGATAAACGGTCCGATTTTATTATCATATAAATTAGATCTTGAATTTAACTCAGACCCAAAAAACTAACTTGAATAGAGAAGAATTAGCCGAATCATAACTATTATAAGGAATCCAAACTAAATTTCTTCAAGTCACAATTATATACGTGTAGACTCCACTTTATTCTTGATATTGATCCCTAAATTAAAACACTCTGCTTCTATCAAAGAATAAATAACAATATTATCATGTTGTATATAGTTATATAGGAGATATATACAATATGATCACTGATTGGTAGTTACTTAAATATAAGGACTAGCAATATTAAGGTGCAAATAAGATACTACTATAAGTTGATTTCTACAAGTTTTATTGGGTCCATGGTTATTAAAATGGTTGAATTGAAGAATGATGCCTCAAGATTTGGTAAATCATCAATGTATTAGCTATTTATTAAAAGTAAAATAGGTTAAACAAAGTGGACAAATTATAAACAGGTGAAAATATTCAATTATGTCCACCTATTTAATTAGTTTATAGTTTAATTATTTTCCCATGTCAGACCAAATCTGTCGATTTCTGCATTTTCTAATGCAAGAAGGCCAAAAAGTTTATAAAAAATATATAAAAAGGTAATCACTCGAAAAAAAGTACTAAAAGTACTGGTTAGTGAACTTTTAGATATTTGGACCTTCTTACTATGAATACAATTGCAGGAGGATGAAGAATCATGAAAATAAATTATTCCTTCCGTTCTTATTTCGTTGTTATAATTTTTATTTTTAGAATTAACTTATATAAATTTTAATTCATATTTTAAAATATATTTTTTATTATATAAATATAAAAAAATTATAATCAATAATATTTTTATTATAATTTTTAAATATCTAACTTTTTATTTTAGAATATTAAATCAATTTATTTTAATTTAATTTTGACTTTATCAGATTAATTTGTAAAAAATTAATATGACAATTAAAAAGGACGAATAGATAACTAATTAAATCACCAACATTAATAAAAAAGAGAATGTACCTTATCAACTTTAAACCTGTAGACAAATGTCTCTCCAGCATTGATTGCACACTGTGATATTGCAGCAGTTCCATCCGCCCATGGTGTTCCAAGCTACATTTAGAAAAGAAATTAAAAGAAAAGAGAAAATTAAACTAAAAGCCATAGAGGGTCGGAATCTTAAATTTTGATCTATATATTTAAAAATTATGTAAATAATTATATTTCAAATTCTTAATCAAATTCAAATTATTTAATTTTTAAAATTTAAATGATAATATATAAATTGAGAACGAAGTAATTAATATTTATTTAAAATATTCTGGCAGTTACCTAACCTTACTAGAATAACTAGGCGTACGGTAAAGGGAAACAATTCAGACAAATAGCTCTACATATCAATTAAGTTGAGAAAATTAAAGAGGGCGTACCAATATTAACCATTTTATATAACAACATTATTTTTATCCTTAAAATAGAGATAAGATCTGCACACACTTTATATTCTAAGATTAATACTAGATATATTTTTATTGTTGATTAATATATCAATAACATATCAAATATAATTTTATATGGATAATCTTTATCTTTATTATGTGAAAGTAGAGAGATTGTTTTCAATATAGATTTAACTTACCAAAAATGAAGTACAGATTATACCTGTCGGATACCATGCCAGTGAATGACAACACCTTCAGTATGAAGTTTATTAGTGAGCTCAACAACAAGTATGTCCCCAGCTCGTGCCCTAATTGTTGGACCAGGAAATTGTCCATTTATTCCCATAACTACACTTTCTTTACCATCTGGTGACCAATGAATATACTCAACTTGCCATTTAAAATGTCTTGTTTTTGCTGCCACCACTGAACTTGAAAACACCAACATCAATGGCACCAACAACAATAACCTTAAGGAAGCCATATTAATTTGTACTACCTAGAAGAAAAATTAAAGAAAGACAAGTTTTTGTACAAAGATCACACTAATGGAGCTTTGTTTATTTTGTGAAAAATGTTGTAATGTGGAACATATATATAATAATTTAGCTAGAGACACTATGTTGGTCTATAAAGGGGTAGGTGTGTTTTGATAGGGAAATATGACTGTCAAAGACAGCCAATTTAGGATCCATGGAACATGTGCGCCACTTTGAAAAAGAAAGGAAAATATAGTATGTGAGAATTGATTCCTGATGCTCGAGATAAATAATTTAAAATTCAATCAAGTTGAACCATCTAAGATAAATATAGCATATGATATTATATCAGTTTTAAAAATTATATCATAAAATATCTAGTTTCTACAAAGAGGTTATGGATTCACATAAAATATTTATATGAACTTATATTGTCATATAATGGTGATATAAAAAGGCGGCACACCATAACGTTCATTAATAATTTTTGAGAGTTACAAATACGTGTAATTAATAGAGAATTTATAACAGAAGGAAAAGTTTAAAAGATGATTTATAGTAATATATATTAATAACTAAGAAGATTTATAGTGCCATAATTAAGAAATTCATTTGCAGTTAATGATGATGATGATTTTTACTTTCACTCATATATAATTAATTCTTTTTTACATGATTATCCTATGGAAAAAAAATCCCATACAAAATAAAATAAAAACATGATAGAATACATAATTAAGTAATAATAATACTGTTTTGGTCTATCAAGGGGTAGGTGAGTTGAGAGAGAAATATATGCATAAAGGCAAATTTGAATTACATGCGCACAATTAAAGAAAAATTTGTTAAATGGGGAATTCACAAATGATATTGAATACATAATTAAAGTGATATTAAATTTATTTATCAGAATTATAAGAAATGTGGACATAAATTATAGCTGGAAATGGATAGCATAAAGAGCAAAAGGAAAAGAAAGCAGGAAATTGGTATGGGCAATTCTGGCAACGTAAATTTTTTTTAATGTATCTTGAAAATTAATTAATATAATTACATTTTCTGTAAAGAAGAAACTAAATGCTTAAGTGTTCTAGAAAATCTTTAGGGTTTCCACAGTGTATGTACACATGCAGTCAAGTATCTGCCTACGTGATTTTATAATAAAAAATCTCGACTTTTTCACCATAATTAAGTATTATATTCGTCCATTGTCAAAGGTCACTAATCAAATTAAGGAATATTAAATAACATAGATAAGTATTACAAATATTCTCAAACTTGTCATTAATTATTAGTTTTATCCCTAAATTATTGATAGGCTTAAAAACAACCCTTAATTTGGTGAATTAAGCCTAATACACCTTCAAACTTGACACGAATTATTAGTTTCGTCCCTAAACTATTGAAAAGCTTAAAAACACCCCTCAACTTGACGAATTAAACTTAAATACACCCTCGAACTTAGCACGAATTATTAGTTTCGTTCCTAAACTATTTATATGGTTAAAACTACCCTCCCCCTCAGCTTCATATTTCTGTAACTTATTAAATTTTAATTTGAAATTTTGTGGAGCTTCATTTGCTACTATATTTTTACAATCCCAAAATCTTCTTACAAAATTATCATCTTTCCATGAAATTTTAACGTTGTCGCAAGTTCACATTGACAAAAATTAATCATAACAAAAAAATAGGAAAAGAAAGAGAATGAAGCAATTAAAAATGAGAATGACAAAAAATAGATTCTGTTTTGAAATCATCATTAATGAAGGAAACGTTAAATGAGAAGAAGAAAGGTATTCTAGTAGTTTGGTAATTAAAAGTTGCACGATTTTTTTTTATATAAAAAAATTAAGGCTGATATGGTCTTTTTTAATCTTTCACGCGCTTTAAATAAATTGTATTCACTTGTAATGTCATGTGATATGAAAGGGGTGTATCTAAACCCAGTTCGCCAAGTTGAGGGGTGTTTTTAAATTTACCAATAGTTTAGGGACGAAAGTAATAATTTGTGCCAAGTTTGAAGGTATATTTAAGCTTAGTTTGCAACGTTTGAGAAATGTTTTTAAGTCTATCATTAGTTTAGAGATAAAACTAATCATTCGTGACAAATTCAATGGATGTTTTTATCACTTCTCTCTAAATAATATGGTCCTCTTGCATTTTCTAGCAAACTTTTTTTTCTTTTTTTGTTCTTTTCCTCGAAAACTGTTTTTTAAAGGTTCCTGTTGGGGAGAGGAGAAAGATTATTATATGTTTTCTATAATATGATAAATAAAAGTGCTACAATATATATTACAATTAATTTGGCATTATTTCCAGAATATCACAGAGTAAATAAAACCTTATCTCCTAAATACTAGTAAGTCCAATGTGTAATCCTTGTTCCCTTAAGAAGGGAAATTATGATTACTGATTCCTAAAAACTTGAGCAAATTTTAAACTCTACCCACTTTTGTTAATTTTGTTACTTCATTTCTCACTAAGATATAGTAAAATTTATCAATTTCGTTAAATTTAATTACTTTATTTTTCGCTAAGATATAGTAAAATCTATCAATTTTAATCTCTTACAGATATTTCGTAATAATTTGTTTCTATAGTTATGAATAGGTCCATAGGAAAGAATTTGGGTCCGAAAACTTTTGAGCAGTAATTTGAAAATTTTAAGCCCAGGCCAGAACTTGGATGAAATTTGAGACAGGTGAGGTCTAGGGTAATTTGGTAGCAGATAGGGTCTAGATTATGTGTTTGATCTTTTGAATTGATAACCAATACACTAAGGAGCTTGTATGACTTTACCGAATCGAATTCAAGCGAGTAAAACTCACAAAAATGATCTTGGAGCAAAGGATGGATTTTAGAACGTCATGAATCGAGTATGTTGCAAAATGGAGGTTTCTTATGCAAATCCTGAGCTTTTAACTCCATGTAATCCGCCACGAAGGGATTATTCTTTCTATTAGTGGGCGATATGTGAGTCTAAATGCTTAAGAGGGTTGATGGTGTATATGCGTTGGAGTTAAATTGAGGATATACCATCTCTAAGCTAAGTAAAATAATTGAGGATATTATATGGCTTATCGGAGACGAGGCTCGACGCCGAATTTGTTCAAGTTTGATTAGAAATAAATTCTATGTTAAGGATGTAACTTTGGCCCATGTATTAGTATTATAAATGGACCTCATTTT
>JAOTQR010000007.1:17332712-17364524 GCA_025774065.1 Solanum ossicruentum
TTAAAAGATTTTTCTGTTAGGTCTTTTAAAATATTTTAATGGTTTCCTAATTATCCGCAAAATTAGGTGGCGACTCTGTGTCCTTTCGAATCTCGAGAATTAATCTTGCTTAAATTAATTGAGTTTAGGTTGATCCTCGATTTTCGAATAATTTTCAATTTTTCTTTTAAAAGTCGGTCATTTTTCGGTATAACAATCATTACATTTGATGAGCATTTTTCGACTAATTTTATGGGGCTTTTGTAATATAAATTGCGCTAACCCGTGGATCAAATTAAAAAATAATTAAAAATAAAAAGAGATAAGTGTCAAAGACATGCTTGAACTATCCTTTTTTTTTTTAGTTTCATACCTAAACCACTAATAGTATGAGTTTCATATCAGGTGTGTTTTTGACACTTATCTCTATTTAAAAATGTCACATCACAATCCACATGGATAAAATATTTCATTTTGGCAAATAAATAAATAAATTATTATATTAGTTAAAATTAAATATTTAAATATTATTATTTCAAAAAGTATTATGAAATAAAAATAAAATATTTTTCTTACCTCACCTCATCACTTCCTCTCACTGTATCCCTCCCCCTCTCCCAAATAATGATTTAGATATTATTTTAGAAAAATAATTCTACGCTACAGTCAGGATTTTTTGTAAGTTATTCTAGCTTAAATCCTAATTCATGTCTATATAAAGGGTATTATATTCCCTTTAAAAGGCATATCAGAAATTTCATGAATTCTTGGTATATTCATAAAGAAATCAAAATATACCAAACTCTTCTTGATTACCAAATACTTCCAGAAGATCCACACAAATCCTTTCATGGAGATCAATTCCTAAATACTCCTAGTTTGAGAAATACACCACTACCGGTTCTCAAATCACGGAGATATCTTATAGAAAAATAAATGATAAATAAATTTGTACCCACATTGTTTATCAATAGAATTGTGTTTCTTTATATTTTATTTGTAATAGCAATTTATTTTTCATCTCTTTAAAATATGTTGCAAACTTTCCTTCATCTCTTCTCTCATAAATCAAATCTACAAATCGAAAGCTACAAAACCGTGAGCATGTCAAACCTCGTTTTTGAGTTTCATCAAGTCTATACTCTGACAAACCTTGAAGCAAGACATCAAAATTTTGTAGGACTTTAAAAGATGAGTCTTATTTCAGTCAGAGTTTCAATTTTTGTAGGACTTTAAAAGATGAGTCTTATTTCAGTTTGGAGACTTCTCTACCCTAAACCCTAGTTCATGCCTATATAAAGGGTGTTATATTTCCTTGAAAAGGCATCTTAGAAATCCCATAAACTATTGGGATATTCATAAAGAGATCAAAATATACCAGACTCTTTTTGATAATAAAATATTTCAAGAAGATCTACACAAATACTTTCATGGAGATCAAGTCCAATTCATCCTAGTTTAAGAAATACACCACTGACGATCATCGAATCACGGAGAAATCTTATGAGAGAAGAATCAAAGGATGAATAGATTTGTACCTACATTGTTTATCAATAATATTGTGTTTCTTCATATTTTATTTGTGCTTGTAATTTATTTTTTATCACTTTAAAATTTGTTGCAAACAAACTGACACCTCAGTGGGACCAAATCTTCCCTTCATCTCTTCTCTCATAAATCAAATCTACTCTGAAGCTACAAAATTGCGAGTACTTCAAGCCTCGTCTTTGATGTTCATCAAGTCTACACTTTGACAAGCACTGAAGCAGGGGGCATTTGTAGATATTAAAATTTTATAGGACTTTACAAGATGAGTCTTATATTAGTCGGGGCTTCTTGGATGCTACTCTACACTAAACTCTAATACATGTCTAGATATTATATTCTCTTGAAAAGACATCTCCGAAATTCCATAAACTATTGAGATATTCATAAAGAAATCAAACTATAGCAGATTCTTCTTGATAATCAAATATATTCAAGAATATCTACACAAATCCTTTCATGGAGATCAAGTCCAAATCATTCTAGTTTGAAAAATACATCACTAAAGGTTCTTGAATCACGGAGAAATCTTATGCGGAAAAAATCAAGGGATGAACAGATTTAATTTGTACCCATATTGTTTATCAATAAAATTATGTTTCTTCATAATTTATTTGTGATTGTAATTTATTTTTCATCACTTTATAATTTGTTGCAAACAAAGATATTTCAACCATAAAAACTCATATATTTTGTTTTTGAAGTTTTTGATTTGTCACAATTGTCCGCCATTAGACTTATTATTAGTTCATGGTTGTGTTTGAAGTTGGGTTTAATGAGGCTGCTGCTACATTCGTTTTCATTGATATTAGCTAATCGGTTTAGGGTAAATTTGTTTATAAATATTTATTCCCTTTCCTAATTTCTAATAAGTTAGAAGGACACTCCTTTCTGAAAGGTTGCTTAAAATTAGTTTTCTTCCTCTTTCAATTTGAGGGATATAGATAAAACTAAAAAAAATATGTAGACTGATATACCTGGACATGAAAGGGGCTTGAACAAAGCCCTGAAGGCAAGAGATGATAGGCAAAACAACAAACGGCTAAGCATAAAAAATAAGAAAACGACAAAATATGCAAATTAAATGATGTCTAAAGAGTACGAGTAGAAAGTGGTGCAGTTCACGGCATTTGGTGTGATTGTACCAACGAATTTGAGCGAGAAACAGAAAATAGCATACCTATGGTACTTGGAGGGTTTAACCGCGTTGCGAAAAAGATCAGAAAGAGCATTAGAATTATAATGGTTTAATTTCAATGTATAAAGGAGAGAGATGGAATGGAAATTTGATCACATCTTTTGATGAAGTGTAGTTTTAGGCAGTTTTTGAATTAGGTGCCTAATTTCTATAAAATAATTAATATAATATAAATTACATTATTTTTTATGTGATATCTCTGTGACAGGTGAGTTTCTATACACAATTTATATGTTTATGTCTAGATTCCAATACTTTAGATTTAGGTTTGGAATTTTGAGTTGTCTTTTAATTATCCAAATTTTTTAATGGATATTTTTCTATTTAAAAATATTGATGTGCTTGAACTTGTGTTTTGTGACAATTGATGCAAAACTTAAGATGCATATGTGTCTTCAAAGAAAGTTAAGTATGTTCATATTAAATGTTTTATAAATATTATTATACATAGAAATAAAGAAAAAATTTCCTACCATGGTCCATGAATGATGTTAATGACTTGTGATGTTCTTTGTTGTTTTCTCTTTTTGTAAAGTTATGGCAATCAAGAATAAGGAACACACAATGAATTGAATGAAGTTCCTTTGTCTTGTTAAACCTTATTAGAGTTTACTTATGGGGCTACGATCTCATGAACTCATCTAATGAGACTATAAGGAAGGCCAACGGAGAAAAGTCAAAGTGACTTGAAAAGGCACATCAAAAGAAAATCATTGTTAGAGTGAAAATGTCAAGGTGATTTCAATGAAAGTTTGCCTTTGGTCTATATGACTTCATGAATTTTTTTATGTTGACAGGTTCTAATCAAGTCCTAAAATATGCATCATATGATTAAACTGCTCAAATATCTAACGATTATTTTACATCACAAGTTTTGAAAGTTTTTTCTTTTTCTTTAATATCATGACAAGTCAAAAAGTGACACATCAAATTGGACAAAGGAATTATTTCACTTTGATCTTGCTTCCATATTTATTATATGACTCATTCTTCGAAATATTGTCAACATAGAAATGTGTTAATTCTTTATCGAGATCTACCATCAACGGCTAGCACATGCATTATAAGGGCATCTCCATTCACAGAATCATGTTTGAAATTTATAGCAGCATAAATTATTGTTAATTTAAAAGGGAAAATTGTATCGTCTTAATCCATTTTAAGTAAGTTTTACATTTTGTGAGAATTTTGCAAATTTAACCTAAACATGCAACTGATTTATTTAGTGAAGAAATTAAGTAACAATCTATGTTTAGTATAAAACAACGTGATAAATAACTCTGATATAATTTTAGTTTCATTTTTCTCACGACATGTTAAGGGAGTAAGGAACTAGCTTCATGTAAATTGTTAGCTTTTCATAAAATTTTCAAACAAACAATTTCAATAAAATCTTTAAATCACTTATTTTGCTATATATGTTAAACAACATTGAATAGTTGTGTCAGGTTAGAAATATTTTGTCTAAACCTTTTTCTATTATCTAGCAAAAGTAGCATTTCTAAAATGTTTCTTGAAAATCTGAACAAGGAATACAAATAAAAAACTCAATGTTAATAGAAACAAGTTGAAATCAATTATACAAATCATGGTTATTCATATTCCTCCAACTAATTATTTAGCAAGAATAACATATTTAATGTAATTCGATAAGAGGGTTCAAGAAAAGTAATAAAATCTACATAAACCTTGCTCCGAATTTTATGGAGTAGAGAGATTTTTTTCAATGACCCATGACTCAAAAGAGAAGTTATTAGGCAAAGGAAATTGCCATCAGTAAAAAAAAAAAGACAGTAAAATGTCAAGATATAAATCAAAATGAAGTAATAAATAGTAAAAATACCTTGAAAAGAATAAGAAACTATATGCAATTGTAAAATAATTCTACTAAAAAGGGGAAGAACAAATGGGGCTAACCCTTGCCTCTCCCACCTGAAGAACTTTCTTATCTATGACTATGTCCTCTAATTATTTAAAATATAACTCATAATTATAAAGGTACAATAAATAACTCTATGGGAAGTTGAACCAATCAAGTTTAACTAAAATAGGATTTACTTTTTATCTTTCTAAGTGATGGAATGGTCGTGATAGGATCAATTGCTGTAGCGGTGGCTCGCTAATGTTTGCCAAAGCATTAGCACCTTTTATTTCATTGGTCGCCTTGTCATAAGCTAAAGTAACTTCTACAGCAGTGTCAAACTTCTCAACCAACATCTATTATTTCTCCCATATCGAATCTCTGCTTCCCATCTTCCCCATTGTCACAGTCTAACTCCCCTGTACTTCTTTGCATTTTGTTGGATCATCTTTGGATCTTTCTTCTCTTTGGAAGATATCCACTTTCAAACAACCTTGGTCTTTCCATTTTTGATGATTATTTCCTTGTATATCCTTTTACTTTGCTTGCACTTATCTCGTTGAAGATTATCTTCCTCATCACTAGATGAGTCAACGACATCGTTATTTGTCACATAAATACGTACAACACACGGCAAGACAACAGAAATTTCGCCCACTAGGTTGGTGGATTTTTTGACTCTAGCAATTTTTGAGGATTTTTCGACTGCCACATTTTTGTGACGCTCATGTTTGGAGGCCATTGCTTCCTGAAATAGAACAAACAAAAAAAGCAAAAAGTTTCATAAAATCAGACACGCATATATACTTCATTACTATTAGAATTTAAAAATTTGACTCTCAAAATTCAAATAATATCGCATAAATTGATAGAAAGACACTATTAAAGAACATGATTCCCTGATAAACATGATTTGTTATCAACAGTTGATCCTACATTATGAGAGTCCTACTAAATTCTCTTGGAAAGAAATGAGGTATCTCGCCTTTTTATCTCTTTTCTTGAAGATGGTCTTTTCATATTTTTTTATATGTACAACTAAGGATCCCTTATAAGGAGATCATTAAACTAAAAGAAACTTGTAAGGCTAAAAAATCATTTCTCTCTAAATTTATATCTAACTAATTAAGTTTGTGCATCTACTCAGACTAGGTGGAAAGAACTAGGGAATGTTACATACAATTAAGGTCCCATTGTGGGTTGAAGTTTGGATTTGTAATTTGGGTTTCTTAAATTGTATTTTTTTTTTCCAATAACATGAAAACTCTACAAATTGTGAAAACTATAGGAAAAAATTTCAATTCTTATACTATTTTACTAAATGAGCAAACCATAGTTCAAAAATAACATATCAGAATATTTTAAGGCACCATAGTTTTAAATTGAATATCTACATATTCTTTTTCTAAGTAAATTTTAGCGATTCCAAACTTTCAAATATGTTTAGCTATGATTTATTTTATAGCTTTAAGTGCATTTTCTTTTATGATGGTCGAGATATTGACTGCTTGAACCTCCACCCTACTACAGAAGTTCTCAAGCAAAGGGCATGCTGAACGCCTACCTTTCCAACTAAGTCCAAGGCAAGGACCCTTTAATTGATGATGCGTTCTATTGTCAGCAAGCGGTGGTCAACAAAACCCCTTTCCTTAGAGTCAAGTGTTTGAATGCCCCTTTTCCTAAATATTGTGGGAAGCGAAGAAGCCAGGTTTGAAACCCATTCAATAATCTTCTCACGAAGATAGACATTTTTCCTAGGCACTGATTGGACCAGAGAATGAACGACCTAAATAAAAAGGTAGCTCCATGAAGGTGGTTCTTTGACCCAGTTTAGTGAGACAGAAGACTTATTGATTTTGAAGTTTTAATTTTCTTTTCTTTTAACTAAATAAATACATTGATTTCTTGTAAAGTCGAGAAGACTTTAGCAAGTCTTCTTAGCAACATTATTAGGTGTCACTGATGGGCCATGCATCTTAGAAGAATTTGAATATTCATATCTATATAAAAGTATTTTATTAATGATCCAAGATATAGGCTTTTTGTGAATTTTCTAGGCACGTTGATCCCTCTCATAAGTTTTCAAGCTGCCCTTCTTTCACGGATAAATTAGAATGAATTTTTTTTTACTTCATGGAAACTTTTTACTTATTTTATTTTATTTTAAGTTATATTAATTATTTTATTAGTTTATATAAAAAAATTATTTTGTGTTGTTGAAAACAAATTTACCCCTAAGAAATGCTCTAAAGATCTTCTCAGAAAAAATACAGTAAGTTTAGTAATTATTACTAACTCTAATAATCCTATATAAATATATATTTCGACCGATTTAACATAGTAAAGACAGAATACTCGACATTTTTCATGCTCTCTATTTTTATTACATTAACCTAGCTAGGGGTTTTTCGAATCATAGATATTTCCAATATCAAACTTCAATTTCTAATTGATATTCTGAAATAAAGTGAAAATATTAATCACCAAACCAACACTTAATAGTTCAAAATGTTGACTTTTAAAATTTAACAAAAAAAGTGTCATGCCCCGGGAGGGTACCCTAGACGTGATCGGCACTCAGAGACTATTGCTAGTCCCCAAGCGAACCACTTGGCCTCATGACAATCATTCAATCAATTAATTCAGCAGAAGACATTAGAATAAGAAAACATGATGGTGGGCAGCTCAGTTGTCTTCTAACTCAATGAATAAGGGCCATAGGCCAATAAGATCAGTCTCAACATCTACGACATAATAGTAGATTTAAGAAACTCAATTCAAGGAGAGAAAGGCCTCAACATCAATGTCATCATCCTCTAGTCTATGAAGTCTCTATCTCTATAGTCTAGAAAGGCACTATGACAGGCCATGGCTACCCCAACTCAAATGAACTAACTCAAAGTATAAGAAAAATATAAAATGGTATCCTCTAAATGTAGGGGAGGACTTACCAATCAGCAATAGGGAGAATGGACCTTTAGCGGAGCGCCTGTTGAGGATCTCGAGTACCTTTATCTGCATCATGAAAAGCTACAGGCCCAGATGGACGTCAATACGTGGAAGGTATGAGCAATATGTAAAATGGCTGAATGAAACAGATACATGCAGAATAACATGGAATACATCAATTTATAACATACTCAATAAGAATGTGAAGTGTCTATCTAAAGCAAGAATAAAGAGTAGACAAATAACTCATCAATATCAATCTAAACTCATCCAATCAACTCAACTCATAATACTATCAGTGTGGGACCCATCTGGGAGTTCTTTTAACCGAAAACCATCATCTATGAGCCAGTGATGATACAATGAAGTGATGTCATAGCCACATCCATCCAATACCTTGCCAGGGTAAAGGCACATCGATGGATCCAAAATAAAGAATATCAAGTCCTCTTTTGGGAGTAAGGAAAAATCTGATTTTACGGATCAATCCTCTCCTACACTAGTTGTGTTGTTATTGAGTTTGAGTTATTATCTACTCTTACTCAATTCGGTGCTCAATACTCCTCCTTGGACTCAACATGCTCATAAGACATTAATCATCAGGATTACTCTTCTAAATAGTCTCATTGGACATTGTTAACTAAAATCGTTACATCAACCATCAACTCTTGGATTAGGAATTTAATACTCATTAAGACTCGAGCGACATCAGTTTCATCAACATCATCATCAACACTCTAATATCAGGATCACAGTCATAGTTATATGCATATTTATACTGTCAAGGCTCTAGACTCGTCTCCTAAGTTTGTTCTTGCAATCTTATATAAAATAACATAGAAGGTTTTATGAATTAACTCACGTAAAAGTATTTATTTAGTAAATCAAGTTTATGATAATCATCAACATAAGAAAGTACGTATGATAGGTAAAATTTACGGGAAAATATTCAAGAAATACATACATAAAGACTTACTACATTCATCTATCAATCTACCTCAATCTAGAGGCACATGGTAGAATAATTCCATCTTTTAGGTTAGCCTTACATACATGGAATGAAGAAAAATGCTAATCTTTTCAAAGTTTTGACACCAACCTTTGGAACCCTAGCTTCTTTCTCTTCTTCTCTCAAGAACTTTAACTCATGTTTAGCGTAAAAAGGCTTAGAATGGGTTTAGAAACCCCTTTTTGACTAAAAATGACCTATATTGATCATATTTTGAGTTTAGGAGTGGTTGAGAAAGGCTTGGAATGCCTCTCACAAAGTTTGAAAAAAAATTTCTCCTCATGCACAGGGGTCCGTGATGCGGCCATGGTTTATTTTTGGGGGGTTTTTTGCTGAAATTTCTCCAAATGAGTTTTCCAATCCCATATAAAACTTTTGGACAAAATCTAAGTGTTGGTCCCTGGCAAATGTGCGTCGCACACCTGTCACGCACTCCCACTAGAACTTGTTTTTGTATTAGAAAATTATCTTTTGATTCAGTTACTCTAAAAATTCAATCGAGACTACTTACCCACTCAATTTTCATGCTGGCCGTATATTCGACCTCAGATTTGTCATTGGAGCATGGAAAAATACGTTATGCACACATCTTTCCCCTAGGGACATTTTGGTAATTTTATCAGGTATTACATCATCTTTCCCTTGGAATCATTCATCCTCGAAGGGTGAGTGAAGGTGGACATCAATGCATGAATATACTCGATACTCCTCTCAGTACTTACTTAGTAACTCAAACTCTCGACCCCTTATCAATCTCAACAAACTCTACTTAGACTCAAGAATAGATTGATCAATTTAAGTCAACAATAAGGAAACTACCTTCAACATTCTCATCACCGGGCACGAATAGATGCGGGCATTAGGATATCATATCTTCCTCTGCTTCCCACATAGATACCTCAACAAATTGATTTCTCCATAGGACTTGGACTGAGGCTATCTATTTGGTCCTCAACTTGCAAACCTGATGATCTTGGATCTAAATTGGAACTTCATATGACAAGCTATCCTTCACTCCGATGCTCTCAATGGGATCAACCATTGCAGGATCTCCTAAGCATTTCCTCAATATTGAGACGTGGAATACAAGATGAATTGCGTCTTAACTCGGAAGGCAACTCTAACTCATAAGATACCTTCCCAATCCTCCTTATAATTTGATAGGAACCAATATAGCATGGACTCAATTTCCCCTTCTTCCTAAATCTCATGAAACCCTTCATGGGTGACACTTTCAAGTATACTCAATCATTCTTCTCAAATTCTAGATCTCTTATGCTCACATCGTTGTAGGATTTTTGGCGGCTTTATGCAGTCTTCAACCTCTCTCTAATAACTTTCACCTTTTCCATGGACTAGTGAACAAAGTATGGTCCAATCAATTCAGCTTCTCTAACTTTGAACCACCTAATTGGTGATCTACATC
The DNA here is from genome assembly GCA_025774065.1 of Solanum ossicruentum. Classification (NCBI taxonomy): domain Eukaryota; kingdom Viridiplantae; phylum Streptophyta; class Magnoliopsida; order Solanales; family Solanaceae; genus Solanum; species Solanum ossicruentum. Next base: position 17,342,680 of record JAOTQR010000007.1, read on the forward strand.
TCCTCCCATACAAAGCCTCATAGGGAGCTATCTGGATGCTTGCATGATAACTATTGTTATATGCAAATTCGATCAATGATAAGTGGTTATCCTAATTTTCTTTGAAGTCAAGAACACAGGATCTCAACATATCTTCTAATGTCTGATTCGTATGTTCTTCTTGGCCATCCATCTGAGGATGCAAGGTTGTATTAAGATTCACATAAGTACCCAATTCCTTCCGGAAGGATCAACAAAATTAGAAGGTAAATTGAGCTCCTCTATCCGAGCTGATAGACAAGGGAACTCCATGAAACCTCACAATCTCAGGGATGAACAACTTGGCATACTCCTCCGTAGTATTAGTTGTCTTAACTGCTAAGAAGTGAGCCGATTTGTTCATTCTATCCATAATCACCCATGTCAAATCATGCTACTTTTGAGACCTCGGTAGATCAGTGATGAAGTCCATATTGATCATCTTCCACTTCCACTGAGGAATTTCAAAGTTCTGAGCCAATCCACATGGCCTTTAATGTTCAAGCTTGACCTTTCAACAATTTGGACGCTTAAAAACAAATTCAGCAATATCTCTCTTTATCCTATTCCACCAATAGACTTGTCGCAAGTCGTGTACATCTTGGTGGAGCCAGGATGAATGGAACATCTAGAGCTATAGGTTTCAACTATAATTCTATCTCGTACTCCATCAACATTTGGAACGCTTAATCTACTCTAGCACCTTAACACTCCATCTCCTCCTTTGGATAAGACCATCACCTTTTGTTTGTAGAAAGCCTCTTTCAATTGAAGTAGGACAGGATCTTGGTCTTGCTTTTCTTTCACCTCTGCCACTAAAAATAAAGCATACCCATTCTGAACATTGACTCCTCCTCATCATTCTCTTGAAGCTAGACTCCCGATCGAGCCAATCGATGCACTTCCTTAGCTAACTCCTTCTTTCCTTCCTCCACATGGGCAGTGCTACCTATGGAGAACATGCTAAGAGCATTAACAACAATGTTAGCCTTACCTGGGTGGTAGAAGAACACTCATGTCATAATCCTTGAGCAACTCTAACCATTTTCTCTGCTGTAGGTTATGCTCTTTCTGACTGAAGACACACTATAGACTCTTGTGGTTACTGAACACATCCATATGCACTCCATATAAGTAGTGGCACCAGATTCTAAGTGAAAACATCACCGCTACCAACTCGAAATCATGGGTTGGATAATTCCTCTCATAAACCTTAAGTTGTCTGGAAGCATATGCTATGACTTTCCCTCTCTGCATCAACTCACAACTCACTCCAACTCTTGACGCATCACAATATATCACAAAGTCCTCTGTCCCATCAGGCAGAGTTAGAACATGTGTAGTAGTCAGTTTAGTCTTCAACTTTTGGAAACTCCTCTCATATTCGTCAAACTACTGAAACTTTACCTTTTTCTGAGTCAGTTTGATCAATGGTGCGGATAGGGAAGAAAATCTATCAATAAATCAACAGGAATAACTTGCCAACCTCAAGAAACTTCTTATGTCAGTCAGAATGGCCGATCTGGGCCAATTTTTAACTGCTTCAATCTTTTTGGCATCTACTTGAATACTATCACCCGAAACAATATGGCCTAGGAAAGCCCCTGACTTGAGCTAAATTCACACTTCGAGAACTTTGCATATAATTTATCACCTTTGAGAGTCTGCAAAACTATTCCGAGGTGATTGACATGCTCCTTTTCATCTCTAGAATATACCAGAATATCATCGATAAATATAATCAGAAACATATCAACATACCGTCTAAATACTTTGTTCATCAGGTCCATGAAGGGTACATGTGCATTACTCAACCCAAAGGACATGACCAGGAACTTAAAATGGCCATATCTAGTCTTAAAGGTTGTCTTGGGTATATCATATTCCCTCACTTTCAACTAATGGTAACCATATCAGAGGTCTACCATTAAGAAGCAAGAGGCATCTTGAAGTTTGTCAAATAGATCATCTATCCTAGGGAGAGGATATTTATTCTTTATCATGACTTTGTTTAGTTGCCTATAATCAATGCACATTCTGAGAGACCCATATTTCTTTCGCACGAAAAGGACAGGAGCACCCGAAGGAGAAACACTCAGCTTGATAAAGCCTTCTCTAACATACCCTCAGTTGTTTTTTCAACTTTTTTAACTCAGCGAGGACTATCCTATAAGGTGGAATTGAGCTAGGCTAGGTATCGAGAAGAACACCAGTCCCAAAGTCAATCTTCTTATCAAGAGGAACTCCAGGCAGATCCTCATGAAACACTTTAGGAAATTCATTTACAATCGGGACTGACTCTAGAGTAGGAGGCTCAAAATCATCAGACTTAACTCGTATGAGATGGTAAATGCCACATTTAGAGATTAACTTTCTTGCTCTAAGGTAGGAAATAAACTTGCCTTTGGGTGCAACAGAATTCCCCTTCCACTCTAGGATGGTTCATTTAGAAATTGGAATTTAACAATTCAGGTCCTATAATCAATGGAGGCATAATAGGCATGAAGCCAATCTATTCCAAGAATCACATCAACGTCAATCATCTCCAACTCTATTAAGTCAACTAAGGTATTCCTATGATAGACGGATACTACACAATACCTATAGATCCTCTCAGCTTGGATAGACTCACCAATGAGAGCGAAAACAAAAACAAGTTCAAGCAAATACTCCTGAAGAATCCCAAATGTATTAGCCACATAGGGAGTCACAAAAGATAGAGTGGAACCTAGATTAAGTAATGCATAACAATAAAAAATAAAGACTCGAAGCATACCCATGACAACATCTGATGCAACTTCCTAATCCTATCAATTACCCATTACATATAGATGGTTTGTCCCATCACCTGTACCCATAGTGGTACCCCTCTGATAACTGCTGAAAGGGGTGCTGCAGAGGACTGTGCTTTGTTACTTCATCACCCTATCTCCTCATAAGACACTCACTCTAGAAGTAACCAGTCTGTCCAAATTTTTAACAAGCATTTGTGCCCTTACGACACTCACCTAGGTGGAGTTTGCCACACTTTCCACAAGGTGGCTTTCCCCTCGAACCTTAAGTCATACTAGCCTTGAGAACCCTGGGCCCTGAAATTCTGATGACCACAAGATTTTTGATCATATCTATTATGTTGGACGGGGGCACTCACTAAGGAAGGTGCATAACTAGAAGAACTCTTCTGGAAGTAGGACTTATCTACCTTATTATGCTTATGCTGGCTAGGCTCATGCCCTGCTAATTTGGCTTTCTTACTTAAATGTTGTTCTCTATCTTTCTTCTTATGCTCCTCAGTTTGCTGGGCATAATTCATAATTCTGGAGATATCCATACCTGGGACCATCAATGCTGCCTTACATCCCCTCTTCACATATCTGCCCATTCTAAATATGAAGTTTCTCATCCTCACTCTCATTACCTGGATCATCTCTAAGGCATACCTGAATAGTTGGATAAACTTGAGACTATACTCTTTAACAGTCAACTCCTCTTGCTTTAGGTTCACAAAATCTTCAACCTTTGTCTCCCTCAACTCTTAGGGAAAGAAGTGATACTAGAAAACACTCTCAAACTCATTCCACTCAGTAGGCTCAACATCCTCACCTCGACTATCTTACCATTGGTTATACTAGACGTTTGCCACATCCTTAGGCTAATAGGAAGTAAGTTCAACTCCTTTAACCTCAATTGCATGCATAGCCCTTATCCATATCTCATCACTGAAGTTCTGTGGGTCTTCCTCAACCTTCGACCTTGTGCAAACTAGCGGTTTCATCCTTAAGAAATTTCTGAGCTTGGTTGAAGCCGTGGGCCTTTGGGAACTAGAGCTAGGGGCCTGTGGACCTCGGCTACTATTCTGGGAGGCCACTAGATGTGTGAGCATAGTAATGGCTTGTCAGGACCCAAGCCTAGGGTCTAGACGTGACCCGACGAATAGGAAACACTAGGAGACCCCAAGAAAAGCCTATTTACATATCATTACACATCCTTGATCGCAGAAGCATTAAACAACATTCATAAGAGTAAAAATAAGGGCAAAGGGGGCTAAGGGAAAGCCTTTCATAACATTAGACATCATTAAGTCAAGAGAGTTAAGGCTTATAACATAATTGCATAACTTGTCCAACAACACCTTTACTACATAGGTAAGAGGGGGCCAAGACAAGCAACCGGGCTTACCCTCATAGTCATAAGTATACAATAAGAAAAGAGAGTTTTAATACATATCATAAGATCAAAGTCATTGTCCCTAGAATTGAGGACTCACCAACTAGCTTTGGGTTGAAGTACTAGACACAAAGAGGAGGATGACCAATCAGTGCTTCGATTCCTACATGGTAACATGATTTAGACATAGAGTATATGTTAGTAGTTTTGAATGTATTAAGTATCTAGGATGCAATCAACAAGAGATAGGCACACGACAAAATGCAATATCGTAAGCAAGAGATAGCATATTAGCAATATGACATGGATGAATGATATTTGAAGTAAAACATACTTATACAGAAGGTATTATATGTGAAGAAGTGACCATCATTACATAACCAAGGCCTAATACCTCGGTGAGGCAATTGAGGTATATACTCCCCTTAATGTGGTAACACGGTCCTACCAGCCCTGAGCTAGGCAAAAAAGGTATATACTCCCCCAATGTGGTAGCACGAGCCTACAATCCCCCTATCTAGGCGAATGAGGTATATACCCCTCAATATGGTAGCAGGCCTACCACCCCCAAGCTAGGTGATTGAGGTATATACTCCTCAATATGGTAGTTCGGGCCTACTCCCCCCCAAACTAGGCAATTGGTCAACTTTCATCACAATAGATACTTTTCCTGAAATCATCATATAAACACCTTCCTTTCAACATCATAGAGTCATTCAAGTCATAGATCATGCAATGGCTTATCAATAGTTCAAAAATAAAAAACCAGACATTCTATTAAATACTTGTTGGGTGTGTAAGGCTAGTATAAGATCATGTGATTCAAGAGTGGAATCATGCAAGAAAATCCAATGCAAAACCACCCACCAACACTTGATGATACCCTCATGCAATACACATCAAAACCCTTCATCAAATCAAACAATAGACCATGGATTCATAGCTCAAAACATGCTCAAATAGTCACAAGTTTATGAAACCCCAATATAGTACATAGTCAACTTCATAATAAGAAAGACCCATAAGTAAATCAAATTATAACCATGCAATTTAGGTAAAAAGGAAGCTTGGGCACCATGGGTAAAGGAACCCAATGGTTGAAACCCACATACCTTGACTTTGGAGAATCTCTTGGTTAAGATTTGTATGGAGACTTAAAGCTTGGATGAATTCATTAAGATCCAAAAGAGATTTGGACACTTGAATTTTAGGAGAAATATTAGTCTAAGGGTTTGAGAGAGTATTGGGGAATGTCTTGGATGATATGAGGTGAAATATGGCAAAGTATAGGTATTTCACATATGTGAAGGTTTAGGCCCAAGACCCAAAAGCCTTGTACCAAAGTGAAAACCTGGCAACAATTTAACACTTTGGTGGCCCTTGGTGCGTCACGCCACAAACGCGGACAAACACTAGAATTCCAAATTTTTGGAATTTTAAATTTTGAGATGGTTGCTTTAAGATCATGTTTAGGCCATTTCCCACTCAATTTTGGCGCCTGAACAAGAATATGAAGTCAGATTTTCAATATCACATACGAATTTTGAGATATATGAAAATTACAATTCGGGGCATATTTTTTGGCACATTTTGGGTTCGTTTCAATATCTTTCCCTTGGAACATTCATCCCTGAATGTGAAAGAAAGGTACAAGATAATTTCAACCCACATAAGGATTCAACTATGCACTTAACATCATTTCAAAAATCTCAACATAAGTGTAAAAGCATCATGAATTGTCAATTTAAACATGAATGTATGCAATGACATGAGGGCTGAACTTAAGACTTGAGATCATATACAAGACTTAGAATTAGTACATTAAGCTTGAGTAGAATGGAAGAAATAAGGATATCGCTTTTGCATGTTTGCTTCTGCCTCCCAAGTAGTACTTGTTGATTCCTCCAAAGGACTTTAACCGAAGCTATATCCTTGTTCCTCAACCTCTTCATTTCTCTATCCAAAATCTGAACCAGCACCTCTTCATAAGTGAAGTTGTCTTCAATAATACCCACAACATGAAAGGGCACAACAACATCTCTCACACATTTTCTCCACATGGATACATAAAAGGCCGGATGAACCAAATCCATCTCACTAGGCAATCCAACTCATATTGCCAATCCTCCTCATTACACTATAAGGACCCATATATCTTGGAATCAACTTGCCCTTCTTACCAAAACACCCTTCATGGGTGACATCTTCAAATAGATCCAATCTCCAACTTTGAATTTAAGATCCCCTCTCCTCACATCGACATAGGACTTTTGGTGACTTTGGGCCATCTTCAACCTTTCTCTAATTATCCTAACCTTCTCAAGAGCCTCCATTACTAGATTTGGTCCTAACAAAGCCACCTCTCCAACCTCAAATCACCCAACCGGTGATCTACAACATCTACCATAGAGAGCCTCAAAAAGGGCCATACCAAAGCTAGAATGATAGCTATTCTTATATACAAACTCAATCAATGGAAGATGATAATACCAACTACCCTTAAACTCCAATACAAAAGCCCTAAGAATATCCTCAAGTGTCTGGATAGTTCTTTTGGCTTGGACCTCCATTTGAGGGTGAAAGGCCATACTAGGTTTAACTCTTGTACTAAGACCCTTTTGAAAGGACCTCCAAAAATACAAAGTAAATTGAGCACAATGATCCGATATGATGGACAAAGGAACCCCATGTAACCTCACCAAGTTGTGAATGTATAACCTAGAATAATCTTCAGCCCCATATGTGGTCTTACCTGGTAGGAAGGGAGCCGATTTTGTCATCCTATCAACCACAACCCAAATGGAATCAAAACCCCTTTTTAGTATTGGGCAACCCAACCACAAAATTCATATTAATCTCTTCCCACTTCCAAGTAGGAATCTCTATGTCTTGTGCTAGGCCACCCGACCTTTGGTGCTCAACTTTGACTTGTTGGCAACTATGACAACGGGATACAAATTTGGCAATGTGCCTCTTCATATCTCCCCACCAATACAACTCTCTCAAATCTCTATATATCTTACTAGAACTGGGGTGAATAGAACAGGAAGAGCCATGAACCTTATCAAGAATCTTTTCTCTCAAGTCATCAACACAAGACGCACATAACCTACCTTGGTATCTAAAGGCACCATCTCCCCTTAGGAGAGAACCTCCACCTTACCTTCTTTTACCAATGTCTTCAGTTCTAACAAAGCGTGGTCAAGATCTTGCTTAGATTTCACCTCCTCAACCAATGAAGATTTAGAGCCATCAACTACCATAACAGCCCCATTATCCACCTCTTCAACCTAACCCCCAATCTATCCAACCGATGGATCTCTCTAGCCACCCCTTTGCCACCATCATCAACATAAGTCAGGCTATCCATAGACACCCTACTCAAAGCATCCACCACCATATTAGCCTTACCGGGATGATAATACACACTCATATCACAACCATTAAGAAGTCCTAACCACCTTCTTAGTCTCAAGTTAAGATCTTTTTGAGTCAAGACATATTGGAGACTCTTATGATTGTTAAACATATCAACATGCACTCCATATAAATAGTGACGCCAAATTTTCAAAGCAAAGACCACATGGCTAATTCAAGATCATGGGTGGGATAATTCTTCTCATGCACTTTGTGTTTTCTAGAAGCATAGGCTATCACCTTACCATTTTGCATCAACACACAATCCAAACCAACCCTTGAAGCATCATAATACACAACAAACCCTTCTAGCCATTCCTGTAGTGACAATATAGGAACAGATACAAACTTATCTTTTAATATTTGGAAACTCCCTTCACATTCATCGATCCACACAAATTTGACCTTCTTTTGAATCAATTTGGTCATAGGAGAGGCAATAGAAGAGGACCCATTCACACACTTCTGGTAGTAGCCCGCTAAGCCCAAGAAGCTCCTAATATCCAACGGGGTCAATGGTCTAGGTCAATTTCTAATCACATCCATCTTTTAAGGAACCACTTTGATACCGCCCCCCGTCACCACATGACCTTGGAAAGCAATCTCCTTCAATCAAAATTCACATTTTTCATACTTGACATACAAATCCTCTTCCCTCAATTTTTGTAGCACCACCCTCAAATGGCCCATATTCTCCTTTTCACTATGCGAATAGATCAAAATATCATCAATGAAGACCAAAACAAACAAATCAAAGTAGGGTTTAAAGACCTTATTCATAAGATCCATGAAGATGGTCGATGCATTGGTCAACCCAAAAGACATCACAACAAATTCATAATGGCCATATCTAGTCTGGCAGGTCGTCTTAGGAATATCACACTCCCTCACCTTTACTTGATGCTACCCGGACTGAAGAGCAATCTTAGAGAAGTGTCCAGCTTCTTGCAATTGGTTAAACAAATCATCAATCCTTGGAAGAGGATACTTATTCTTTATGCTGACCCTATCAAGTTGCCGGTAGTCAATACACATTCTAAGTGACCTATCCTTTTTCTTCACAAACAACACCGGTGCACCCCAAAGTGATTGGCTAGGCCTAATAAAATCCTTCTCTAACAAATACCTCAATTGCTACTTCAACTCCGCCGGGGCCATACGGTAAGGGGGAATAGAAGGAGTTGATTATCAGTAAGAAAGTCTATACTAAAATCTGTTTCCCTTTCGAGAGAAACATCGACAAGGTCATTTGGGAAGACATCTAGGAACTCATTTACCACCGGAACAGTCTCAATAGGAAGGTCCTTGGTCTCCACATCCCTAATCCTCACAAGATGATAAAGATACCCCTTAGAGATAAACTTATGGGCTTTAATGCAAGAGATGAATCCACCCTTGACCACTACATCATGACTCTCCCACTCAAGAACAGGTTCATTTCGAAATTGGTTGACCCTATGGGTTCTACAATCAATAGAGGCATAGCATGCATGCAACCAATACATCCCAAAAATAATGTCAAAATCTAACATGTCCAACTCAACAAAGTCACAATAATTTTTGCAAAATGCAAATGGGGCAATTTTTATAGACTCTACTATCAACAATAAATGCACCAACGGGAGTAGACTCCTCATATGGCTCACACAATAATTTGGGTTCAACATGTAACTTTTTGGCAAAAAAAGGGTAACAAAAGGAAGAGCCCGAATCAATCAATGCATACATATCAAAATTAAAGACTTTTAACATACTGGTCATGACAATGGGAACATCATCAACCCCTTGCCTCCCTTGGAGTGCATAGAACTGATTGTTCCTTAGGGCACCACCTTATTGATCACCCCTCCCCAAAGGAATTGCATTAGCACCCCGACCTTGAGGAAAAACATGCTTACCCTTGTTTCAGTTACGAAGGCAATCTATCATCTTATGCCCCATTTCCCCACAACCATAACAAGCACCGGTATACCTCAAGCATGGGCCACCATGACCCTTACCACATTTTGGACACATAGCATTAAGACCCACACCACCATCGCCTTGGGCCTTTGGGATGTCAATAGTAAGCCTTCCTCTAGTAGCATTAGGGGACCCTTGGCCTTGATGAAACCAACCACCTTTGGGACTTTGGAACCTACCAACAACACAGGACGTCTTGGCATTATTACTCCTTTTCTTCCTCAATTTCTCCCCTCCAATTGTTTGGCATAGGCCATCAAGCGGGATAAGTCCATGTCATTAATCAACATAGCGACCCGACACTCATCATTCACTAAATCAGACATACCCATCATGAACTTGTTCATTTTAGCCCTTGGGTAGGCAACCAAGTGAGAAGCATATTTAGAGAGTTGGTTGAACTTGAGGGCATACTCCCTCACACTCATTGCCCCTTGCCTCAAATTCATGAACTCCATCATTTTGGTCTCCCTAAGCTCAAGAGGGAAGAACCAATGAAGAAAAGCTTCCTTAAACTCCTCCCAAAACACCACATTGTTGTTCCCCTTCTCCTCCTTCCATTGAGTATACCATATTTGTGCCACCCCCTTCAGTTGGTAAGCCACCAACTCCGCCTTTTCTTCTGACTGCACACCCATGGTAGCCAAAACCTTGTAAACCTCATCAATGAACTCTAGAGCAACCTCACCCACCTTAGAACCATAGTACTCTACTAGACGTGGATTCATAGACTCCCTAGGACACTTGAACTCTGTATTCTGACACCAAGTTTTTCATACTCATGGAGGTTACCCTAGGCGTGGCCGACACACAGAGACTATTGCTACTCCCCAAGAGAACTATTTGGCCTCATGACAATCAATCAATCAATTAATTCAGTTGAAGACATTAAAATAAGGAAAACATGGTAGTGGGAAACTCAATTGTCTTCTAACTCAATGAATAAGGGCCATAGGCCAACAAGATCATTCTCAATATCTATAACATAATAATAGATTTAAGAAACTCAATTCAAGGAGAGAAAGACTTCAACATCAATGTAATCATCCTCTAGTCTATGAAGCCAATACCTCTATAGTCTAGAAAGGTACCTTGATAAGCCATGACTACCCCAACTCAAATGAACTAACTCAAAGCATAAGAAAAATATGAAATGATATCCTCTGAACGCAGGGGAGGACTCATCAATCAGCAACAGGGAGAATGGACCTTCAATGGAGTTTCCTATCGAGGATCTCAAGTACCTATCTTTGCATAATGAAAAGATGCAGGCCCAATTAGACGTCAACACATTGAATGTACTAGCATGTAAAATGGCTGAATGAAACAGATACCGGGCGAATAATATGGAATATCATCAACTCATAATATACTCAATCATAATGTCAACTGTCTATCTAAAGAAAGAATAAAGAGTAGACAAATGACTCATCAATACCAATCTAAACTCATCCAATCAACTCAACTTAGAATATTATCAATGTAGGACTTATCTAGGAGTTTCTTTAAACAAAAACCATCACCTATAAGCCGGTGATAATACAATAAAGTGATGGCATTGCCACATCGATCCAGTACCTTACCGGGGTAAAGGACATCACATCAATGGATCAAAAGTAAAGAACATCAAGTCCTCTTTTGGGACTAAGGAAACATCTGATTTTATGGTTCAATCCTCTCCTACGCTGGACACGTAGTTATTGAGTTTGAGTTGTTATCTACTCTTACTCAATTTGTTGCTCAATACTCCTCCCAGGACCCAACATGCTCATAAGACAACAATCATCAGGATTACTCTTCTAGCTAGTCTCACTGGATATTGTTAACTCAAATCGTTATATCAACCATCAACTTTTGGATTAGGATAATTATTTTAGGATTATTTCATACTCATTAAGACTCCAAGGACATCAATTTCGTCAACATCATCATCAACACTCTCGTATCAGGATCACAGTCATAGTCACATGCACATTCATACTGTCAGGGTTCTAGACTCATCTTCTAACTTAATTCTTGCAATCTTTTATAAAATAATAAATAGGGTTTTATGAAATAACTCATATAAAAGCATTTATTTAATAAATTAAGTTTATGCTGATCATCAACATGAGAAAATACATATGATAGTAATATTTACAAGAAAATATTCAAGAAATACATGCATAAAGACTCACTACATTCATCAATAAATCTACCTCAATCAAGGGACACATGAAAGAATAATTCCATACTTTAGGTTAGCTTACATACATGGAATGAAGAACGACACTAATCTTCTCAAAGTTTTGACACCAACCTCTAGAACAACAACTTCTTTGTCTTCTTCTCTTAAGAACTTTAACTCACGTTTAGCATAAAAGGTCTTAGAATGGGTTTAGAAACCCTTTTTTGACTAAAACAACCTGTATTAGTTGTATTTTGAGTTTAGAAGGGATTGAAAAAGGTCTAGAATGCCCCTCACGAAATTTGTAAAATACGTTCGCCTCGTGCATAAGGGTCCGCAACACCAACATGGTTTATTTCGGTGTTTTTTTGCCGAAAATTCTCCGAATGAGTTTTTCAATCTCGTCGAAAATACTTGGACAAAATCTAAGTGTTGGTCCACGGCAAGTGCGTATTGCACACTTGTCGTGCATCCTCACTAGAATTCATTTTTGTATTGAAAAATTATCTTTTGATCCGGATGCTCAAAAAATCAACCGAGACCACTTACCCACTCAATATTTCATGTTGATCGCATGGCCTCGGATTTGCCATTAGAGCATGGAAAGACACGTTATGCGTACATCTCCCATCTAGGGGCATTTTGATAATTTTATTAGATATTACAAAAGGGCAATAAATGAAAAATATAAAATAAGATATTGAAGACGGTGGTGCTGGAAGATCTTGATTTTTTTTTTAAAAGGAAGTTTTTGTTGGAAAGTATGCATTTTATTTTGAAAAAGAAAAATTTCTTTGAAAATTACACACAGGGTTAATGTCTCATTGAAAATGTGAAGGTGATGTATTTCCAATCATTAAATATTAAGTGAGTGAAATAGAATTAGTTTAATAGTAGATAAATTATCCGCACTTCATATGGGTGTAAACTACCCCAATTAGCTCACATCTTATTAAATTTGTTGCTTGAAAACTTTTGACAATACAAAAGCTCATCTCTGATAGTTCTTTTGTTATTTATAATTTCCAAAAGTTTGCCAAACTTTGTCCCCATTCTTAGTGTCCTTGCTTGTTTTATCCTTTCGAGAAGAGAGATATATTGATTAACATATTCTTTATTCTAACTTGCAATATGAACAGGTTAAGCAACACAGACTAACCTTCGGTTGAGACATCTCTAATTTTAAAAAAGTTTTCTAAAATGTGTCTACATTCTTAGTGTCATCGATTTAATCGTTCCGAAAAGAGATATATATTGAATAACTTATTCTTTACTTTTGGTTGCAACATTATCAAGTCAAACAATATGTGGATCCAATTATACAACTCTCATTTTGTCTTAGCACAATTTCTTTGTGAAGAGACAATCGATTTTGCTTTTAATCTATTACATGTTTTGATCTATCTTGCCATAGTTGATTTCATTATTATTTGGAGTAGTTGCTCATAAGAACTCATACCCTTTACAGTTTCACTATTTATTTGAGGTGCAATTCGTTCCAAACCTTCCAATCCAAAATTCAAGAGGTAATAGATGTAACCTGTTTGGTTTACAAGCAGCCGCCTTTAGTCTTTCCCGTCGTGGTGACTGAGTAGACATCAGGCGAGAACGGACCTTATAACCTGCACCCGCTAGCCTTTGTAAAGTCGATATTTCTATCGAGTATCGGCAGGACAATTGGCACAGGCCGTAAGTCGTTCTACAAGAAAAAATGGATTTGCCTCTTGAGTATAGTGTTATTCAAGTGGCAAATCCATTTTTTTCCACTGGTGGAGGGAGGACGAAGGGTCCAAAGGACACGTAGCTGGGGGCGAGTCCAAAATCAAATTGTTCCATTTTCCTTCTTGTTCATCAATCGAAAATCAAGACAAACCGGGCACTACGGTAAGACGTGAAAATACCCGATCCCATTCCGACCTCGATATGTGGGATCGTCTTGCGCCATATGTACTGAGATTGTTCGAGAGACATGGTCCAAGCCCGGTAAAAAAAAAGCATAAGAAGAGTCCACTAATGGCCGGTCTTTAAAGGCCCTATAAGAATAAGAAAGAGGCTTAAGTCTCAATCCGATAACGCCCCTTTTTCATATTTGTAAATCTCTTATTAGTATAGTGAAAAATTTTAGATCTCAATGATCAGGTGGTTGTTACCTTCGATCTAAAAGATTATTCCACATTCTATTTTAATGTTCTTTATTTTTTCCTGAAGATCTTTGGCTACATTTGAAATGGATCAGCTAGAACATTCATTTAACACATTGATGGGATTAATTATTAGTTTTCTATATTTCTTCAATGATAGCATTGATAGTATATACTTTCTCCATCTCAAATTATCTGTGTTACTTTACCTTCTAATTTATCCCGAATAAAGTGTCTCTTTCTATAGAGTAAGCTTTTTATTTTTTAATATTCTACACAACAAGTTTAAGACACAAAATTTAAATGGATTACACCCATCTTTAATTTAAGATCACAAGATTTAAAAGTTTTTTATTTCTTGCACTCCATATCCTCTCAAACTAAAACACTAAAATTGGAACCGCCGGAGTAATATTTTTTCGTAACTTATTTAAAAGGAAATGGGGTTCTTCAAATTGATAAGAAAATAGCATTGCATTGTCACGCCTCGGGAGGGTACCCTTGGTGTGGCTGACACTCAGAAATCATTGGTATCTCCCAAGTGAACCACTTGGCCTCATCACCTTAATTCAATCAGCGAAAGGCTTAAAATAAAGAGAAAATAAGTTGGGAAAATCAAAATCCTCAATCGTCTCAATATATAGGTCATAGGACAATAATCAACTTCAATTCTCTGACATAAGAATAGTTTTAAAAGAAATTTATCAAGAGATAAAGGTCTCAACATCAACTCATCATTATCTAGTCTATGAAGCCTCTAACTCTACTATCTAGATGGTGTGAATGACAGGTTCATGGTTACCTCAAATCAAATAAAATAAAATTCAAACTCTAGTAACTAGATAATAGTAATATGAAAATCCTGCAAAAATAAGGAGGTCTCATTGATCAACTGAATGCAAATAGATCCTCAACGAAGTGCATTTTGATGATCTCTAATACCTATCTCTGCATCAAAAAAGATGCAGTCCAAATGGACGTCAGTAAGTGGAATGTACGAGCATGTAAAATGGCTAAATGAAACAAATATATGCAGAGCAATATAGAAATAACATCAACTGAGAAGATACTCAATCAGGAAGCCAAATGTCTATCTAAAGCAAGAATAATGAGTAAATAATGACCAATCTATACCATTCTAACCTCATCCTATCAAATCAACTCAGAGTACTATTAGTGTGGAACCTCTCTGGGAGTTTCTCTTATTCGATAACAATCACTTATGAGCCAGTGATTATACAACAATCCCGTTGGTATTGCCACAGTCATTTCGTACTTGCCAGGTAAAGAATGAATCGGATCCATAGTGGATCTGGATAATCAACCAATTAAGTCCAATTGTTTTAGGACAATAAGAGGGGGACATGTTCAACTTTATCGGACTTAGTCCTAAAACTCTGACTTTAATGGACTTAGTCCTTAAAGTAGGAATGTGTCCAACTTTAACGGACTTAGTCCACTCCTACACTTGGCAACGTAGTTATTGAGTTTGAGTGAGAATTACTCTCACTCAATTTGGTGTTTGATAATCCTCCCAAGACTCAATGCTCATAAACAGTCTATCTCAATCAATCTTCTCAATTAGTTTCATAAGGACTCCCATCATCATCTCATTAGCTCTATCTAAATTAGGCCTTTCAGCCTATTATATCAATCATCTCATCAATTCAATTCTCATTCAATAACTCAAGGGCTTAGTCAATCATTACGAGAAAGTCAACAAGACTAGTCTCTAGAGTTAAATTATGAATACTAATTGGACCATCAAGTTCTATCAGCCAATCATCATACTCATGTCATAATCATAATCAACATTCTCAAGTCTAGGCTCTAAACTCAATCCCTAGGTTCATTCATATAATCTTTTATAAAATAACATATATAATTTATACACTAACTCATGAAAAGTATTTAATTAGAAAAATCAAGTTTACGACGATCGTCAACATATGAAAATACATATAATGTATCATTTTCAACAAGAAGCATGCATGCAGACTCAATACACTCACAATCTTTATATTACCATCACGAGGGGTACATGGAAGAACAATTCCATACTTTAGTTTAGTCTTACATACCTGATATGGAGTTAGACAATCAACTCCGCAAGAAATTAGTCTCAATCCTCAGAACCCTAGCTCTTTCTCCTCTTGTTTGCTCAAAGTCTCTACTTAGTTTTTGTGTAAGGGACTTTGGAATAGGTTTTGAAACCCTTTGGAGACAAAAATGACTTGTATTGTTCATGCATTAAGCTTAGAAGGGGTGGAAGAATGTCTGGCATGCCCCTCAAGAGATTTAAAATTTTGAACTTCGCTGGAATAGATCGGGGGACTAGGTCTGCGACACGGACTTGTCGCGTACCTGTGTATTTTCTTTCAAAAATATTTCAATTGATTTTCTAATCCCATAGAAAATATTAGAACCACAATTAAGTGCAAATCCGCAATGCGGACATGTCGCACACTCTTTCTGAAATTGCACTTTTGCATTGAAAAATTATCTTTTGATTCAGTTGCTCTAAAAGTAAACCAAGACCATTTTCCATCCATTTTTTCATGCTGATCGCACTTTCGACCTTGGATTTGCCATCAAAATTTTTAAAAATGTGTTATGCATACATTTCTCATCTAGAAATACTTTTACAATTTTACCGGGTGTTACATGCATGAATCACAAAGGATATTGTCAAAGGCACTGAGTTTTACACTAAGTTTGATGATGTCATGGTGAAATTGGGTAGAATTGAAGTCTAAATGATGGACAAGGAAAAGTGAGGATATCATGTAGTGCTGGTGAATAACAAGCCATTCAATTTTGGGGTACTCAATTAGTACAAGTATTTTCTTGTCAACTTGCTCAGACCTTTCATAAATGTTATTGTACTCATTTCCATTCTTTAAAAAATGCTTAGCCCTTGGATCGACACAAGCCTAGTAGTATTTTTGAAGAGTCTGGACAACAAAAATTATTGATTATAGTATTTATTCAGGTCTTGTTTTTTTTAAGAAAAAATTGGTCTTGAGTAGAGGTGGCAATTGGGCAGGTTGAGCGAAATTTGAGAGGGTTATAATGGGTTAAGACAACAAACGGATCAAGACCCAATCCAACTCGAAATTTCTTGGGTCAAAATGTGTTGGGTAAAAATGGATTGAGTAATGGGTTATAGAGCGGGTCAAGACCAACGTGACCCAATATTTACAAAGTTTTATTTATTTTATTTGTTCTTTAATTTTTAATATTTTAGTACTTAAATATGTTATATATATATATATATATATATATATATATATATATATATATATATATACATATACATACATACATAAATTTACTTATTGTGACTATATAACATATATCAAATTTAAAAAGAGTCTTTTAAAAATATTTTGATAAGACATCTCTCGAGTCAATTCGGATTGCATATCAATCCAATTTCAAATGAGTTGGATAGGTTGCGTTGAAATGAGTTGACCTAATAAATGGGCAGATTAATAATCTGTCCAAGCTTCAACGGATTGACGGGTTGGGCTTAATTTTGCCACCCCTAGTCTTGAGTGCGTATGGGAGGGAGGGAGTCAAGGATACTCTCTTTCTTGATTCTTTTGGATTTGAAATTTGAGCATTAATTCTTTTATTGTAATTTGGTAGATTCTTACTGAAACTATTTTTCACATCAATGAAAGAAGGGGGGAATGCAATTCTTTTCTTCTACTTTGCTATCATGCCATATTTCTTCTAGAGTAAATTTTATTTGTTATCACACACAAGTCATTGTACTGAATTGTAGAACATCAATCAACATTGTACCATTAGTCCTTTTGGAAACACAAACATGTCACCAATTTGTAAAGCTTGAGTATAGAGCTTGCTAGTAGCTACTGTACGGTAAGCCAACCTCTATTCGCCCTTTGATTATGAATAATAGCTCAGCTGCATGAGGGTGGGTGTGGGGTGGGTTAACACCCCCGCCAGGGAACTGAAGGACAGCAGGTGGAGATCTCAGTCCATCCAAAAGCAGAGAACTCGGCCTTGCTAGCTATGGTATCTTTGAAGTTTGTAATAATACTGTCAAAAGTTCCGCGCATGCCTGTGAACAAAGGTGGTCAAAATTAGCATATGAAAACATGATCTGCGCTGCTTCTATCTTTATCTACAAATTAATGACAATTTTTTATTATTAATTGCTTCTATAAAGTCTTTTTCAATTGGCAATATAGCTAGTTGGTAGAATCTCTTTTTCAATCTTACTTACATAAGATTTTCTTAATTTTAATTTTGGAAAGCTTCTTTCAGTATAGAAAATCATTGTAGAACCATTAATATTATTTTTTAAATAGAAACTACATAAAATCATTCTCAAACTTGAAAACCAAACTTGCTTTTAACATTTTAATTTGATGAGTATTTAAGTACTCCTATTCTAGTTTGAAGTGAATGAAAATGAAAGAAATAATGTTTTAGAATGCCTTATATTAAGAAACATTTATCTGAGACATAAATGTCTACATCTTTGAACACAAAATGAAACAACATGAGAAATGTAAGCACACCAACAAACTTTCGATGGTAGCAATCTCTCAACATATAGGCAACTTTGCAAGAAACATTTCCCAGCTACGATCTAGAAACCGAAAATAAGCATGTCTCCATGATCTCTTGAACAACAATGAACCACAAACACCCCAAAAACTTAGTGCAAATCCTATTGCCATTGCAATGTAAAACCAATCCACTTCATCTTTGTCACTCTCGTCATCTTCAGATATGTGATTTGGAATATTTTCATCCGAATTGCAATTCACCAAGAGTGGAAGCCCGCAAAGTTTGTTTCCTTGAAAACTCGAGAGATCAAAGCTTTGAAGTTGAGTGCTCAATGGTATCATACCTGATAAATTGTTATCTGATATGTTCAAGTAGTTCAAAAATGACAAAGTTGATAAACTTTGTGGGATTTGACCATAAAGTTGATTTCCTGAAAGATCAACAGATTCCAGTACTTTCATGTTACCAATGTCATTTGGAATCATGCCAGCTAGGTTATTTTTGGACAAATTAAATGATCTTAATCCTGTAAGACGTGTTAGACTTATAGGAATATCTCCAGAAAGATTATTGCTAGACATATCCATACTTGTAAACAACGCCAAAATGGTGTCATATTGGTACATGTTGCCTTTAGTCGTCACCTCTGCACTCTCTATCACAACTCCAATATAATAAGAATAATTTAAATCGACATCATCACCCACTTCCTTTTTTCCCTCGACCATTGCACTGAAATTACCAATACACCTAGGTATGATTCCAACAAATGAATTGTTTGCAAGATCTAAGATCTGTAGATCTTTGAGGTGACAAAGTTCTTGTGGCAATTCACCATCGAATTTGTTGGACTGAAGGATAAGTACTATCAATGTTGGAAACTTAATTCCCAACCAAGATGGTAATTTCCCAACAAACTCATTCTCAGCTAAATCTATTTTATGCAGTTTTGTGCAATTCTCCAAGGATGAAGGAAACGGACCATTACGTCTATTTCTTCGCAAGTCCAAGGATCTCAGATTACTCAAAATCTCCATGGATCTTGGTGGGCTTCCAATCAAATTATTCTCCCTCAAAATTAAAACTGTCAACTTTGGCCAATTCTCCCAACAATCAGGAATTTCTTCTGATAAATTATTTCCCCCGAGGTTTAAGATCTCCAATTTGTTAGATCCATTCTTTGGTTTATGACACAAAAAGTTAGATAAACCTTTGGAAAAAAAATTGTTTGAGAGATCTAACTCAGATACAATGGTGGAAATCAAGGGAAGTGGTCCACTAAAATTGTTGGAACCCAAGTACACTGTCCAAGGACCTCCAACAAATGGTGTCGAGATGATTGGAACCTCACCAACAAATTGGTTATGAGAAAGATTGAGAAATCGAATTTGATAAGACAAGTTCCAAAACCAAGTTGGAACCTCACCTTGTATTCCACCATTCGATATGTCAACATCTATTATCTGCATCTGAGTTCGAAGCCACATGGGAAACAAAGGGCCAATATTCCAGCCGCCTATGCAAAAGGCTGTGACTTGAAAAGGGGGAATCCAATTTTGACTCACTTTTAAAGTCAGATTATTTCTAGATGCCTTGAAGTATTGTAATTGTGTCAAATTAGAGAAATGACATTCTGTAACAACACCTTCCAACCTATTGTCAGAGATGAAAAAGTCTTCTAGCGTTGAAAGTTGGCCAAGACTTTCTGGAAGAGTTCCGGTGAGTTTATTAGTGTTTAGTCTCAAATAAGTCAAAGAAGAAGCATTACTCCTAACATTGAATAATTCAGATACATCTCCCTCAAATAGATTGCTTTCGAGATCAAGTTGTTCTAATTTCCCTAACTTTCCAATTACATTTGGTAACTTTCCGGAAAGCATATTCTCAGAAAGGTCAATATTAGTTATTGAGCTCAAATTTGAAATCAGACCTGAAACTTCTCCCTCCAGACGATTTTCTTCCAAGAGAAGTAATTCTAGATATTCACACCGATAGAGCCAATTTGGTATAGTGCCATTGAGGTTATTCTCAGAAAGGTCCAGATATTTAAGTATTGTTATGTTTCCATTCTTACTCTGTATTGCACCATCAATGCCACTATATCTGAGCTCAAGATGTTCAAGATTATTCAAATCAAACAGCCATTTCGGTAAATGACAATTGAAAAAGTTTCCAGAAGCCTTGAAGGTTGTGAGAGAAGTCAAGTTAACTGGACCATCATGAAGCGGGCCAACAAAGGAACAATAACTCAGGTCAAGAGAAATGAGATTGGGGAGGTTGAAAATCCATTTTGGAAGAGAAGAATTAATGTTGTAATTCCCGAAAAGATCGAGAGATTTTAGTGAAGAAATATTGTGATGATCAAGTAGAGGTGTTATATGATGAAGACTACAATTGTATAAACGAAGATCAGCAAGAGAAGGAAGCATGTTAATAACCTGTAGCCATTCATTAGCTTTGCTAAGATCCACATTGTCCATTTCCAGGTTCTCAAGGCTCGAAAGACTTGGCAGCCACTGAAGTCTATTGATTCTTATATATCTCGACTCATGCCAATCACTCGATATGCTTATCTCAATCACATAACGAGTTATATTGTTACACACGACACCTTTCCATTCACAACAATCTTTTCCGACAACCCAAGAAGAGAGACGATCCAATGGATCATGTACTTCTTTCTTCAAGGTCTCCAACGCGTGTTGCTCATTTTCTCTGCAAATTCCTACACAAACAACAAACTTGGTATTTTTCAAAATAAAAAACAAGAGAAACCATAGTGTTATTGCTAACACTACTTTCATTCTGTGGAAATGTTTTAGACTAGGAAGTGAAAAGTATGTGTGTGTTAAATAGTTGGTTGCTTATATTTTTCGATAGGCCAACCAATAGGTATTTATAGCTATTAATAATTGAAGATCAATGGTTAATATTATAAGTCAACAAGTCTTCTCTACAACAATTTTATCCTTATCTATTTCTTAATATACAAGGCTAGATAATTTTTACAGAAATTCTTATTTTCCTTCCTCTTAATTGTATGTATTAAGTAAGTCAACAAGACTCCAACAGGTCTTCTCCAAGTAAGGTCCCACTTGAATTTGATTTGAAATTGAAACTGAAGTTTGGACATATAACTTGGGTTTCTTGTTTCTAATAATATGAAAATTCCGTTGTGAAAACTACATAAAAAAATTCAATTCTTATGCTATTTTACTAAATGAACAAATTATAGTTCAAAAATAAGATATTAACATTGATAAATTACATATCTACATATATCTTTTATAAGTAAATTATGTTAGCGATTGCAAACATTTTGAAATATATTTTTTTATCTCAATTTGTTTGTCTGATTTATTGACTTTACATGGAGTTTAAGAAAGTAAAAAAAATATTTTTGAATTTTATGATTTTAATCTAAAACT
>JAOTQR010000007.1:17367265-17415230 GCA_025774065.1 Solanum ossicruentum
CGCTTTACTTTGTGGATGTATGCATATATAAATATGTGTGATTTTCTGTGTGATTCTGGTAGCTGCTGCAGGTGAGGATTGTCAATAAAACAGAGAAGACTCTGCCAAAATTTTAGCAGAATTTCGTAATGTATATATATGAGGGGATACGGACTAGAATGTGTTCAGGTGCCCATATCGGGCACTGGTCACGACCCCAGGGAGGGGTGTGACATACCTGTTTTGGTTTCACTCAGCTATTTTAAATTTCAGTACATTCCAAGCACTGACATCCCCTTTTGGACTGCATCGTATTATGATGTAGATACGTAGAATAGAGGCCATCAGCAGGTGAATTGTTAAAGATCTTCGAGCATTCAACGGGTTGATGAGCCTCCCCTACTTCGAAGGATTCATTACATTATTTTCATCATGCTTTAGAGTTAGATTTGCAAATCTTTTTATTTTGATTGAGGTAGCCATGGGCCTGTCATTGACACTACCTAATAGTGATAAAGGCTTTATATACTAGAGTCAGATGTTGATATTGGAACTGTGATCTAGTTTCTTTCTACTAGCCTTTTATTATATTATTATTTGAGACTAGATGATTAGATGTGTCTATTTATTCCTTATGACATCCGCTGATTTGTAGAATGTGTGAATGGAAGAATGTGATGAGACTAAGTGGTTCGCTTGGAGACTAGCAATAGTCTCTGGGTGCCGGCCACGTCTTGGGTCCCCTCCCAGGGCGTGACAAACTTGGTATCAGAGCATTAGTTCAAGTGTCCTAGGGAAACTATAAAGTCATATCTAGTTGATTCTTGTTTTTAGGTGTGTTGTCGACCACACTTGATAAACAGGAGGCTATAGGACATAAGGAATTGTTTCCCTTCATTCATGTTCTAAATTGTGCTATAGAGTTATACTCTATGAAAGTTCTATTCTAATTCGTGCTTTGTGCATTGTATAATTGTGATTACGCCTCCCAGAAGAGCCATCAGAGGTAGAGGATGTCACGCCCGATATAATGTTGATCCACATGAGCCTCAAGGACATGAGGTGCCTGTGGATCAAGTTTTCCCTGTTGCGTAACCCCCGCAAGATGAAGTCTCCAATGCTGAGCTTCGCCAAGTTATCCAAACTCTAGCCTAGGCTATCACAACACATGCTGCGAGACAATGAGCGGCCCGATAGGATGCTCATGACACTTCTAGAGTCCGGGAATTCTTAAGGATGAATCCGCCTGAGTTCACAGGGCCTGCATCCACTGAGGATCCTGAGAACTATGTAAATGAGCTTTAGAAAGTGTTCCAAGTGATGCATGTGGCCGATGCTGACAGAGTGGAGCAGGCTGCATATCAACTCAAGGGGGTAGCTAGATTGTGGTATGACTAGTGGAATAAGGGTAGAGGGGAGAATACCCCCACGATGACTTGGACTTTGTTCGAGGAGTCTTTCTTGGGACGTTTCTCCCTAAGGGAGAGGAGAGAGGTGAAGGTTAGGGAGTTCCTAAACTTAAAAAAGGGCTCTATGATTGTATAAGAGTATGGGATGAAGTTCACACAATTATCCCGCTATACTCCGGTTATGGTTGTTGACATGAGGGGAAGGATGGGAATGTACGTGGATGGGTTGAATAGAGGGCTAAAGAGAGATGGGAGGGGAGCTATGATCGTGAGTGACATGGATGTTGGGAGATTGATGAACTTTGTGCAATAAGCTGATGAGGAGAGGCTACATGATAGAGAAGAGTTCAGAGGCAAGAGAGCTAAAACATCCAGCCACGAGGTTGGAAAGAAAGGGAATGGGAATCGGCTTCCAGCATCATCATTTTCTAGTGCACCTGCGCCTAGAGTCAGAAGCAAACAGAGGTCCCAGAATATTAGAGCCCGTGGGCATCAATCACAAGCTAGTGTGGCTCAAGCTTCACAAGGTAAACCATCCTATGTTATATGCGGTAAGTTACACATAGGTAGATATTGTGAAGGGAGTGATATATGTTTCAAGTGTGGCTAGATAGGCCACTATCAAAGAGAGTGCCCATAGTGGGTTGACCGGGCTCAATCTTCCGTACCAGCCTCGCCAGCTAAGGGGAATCAGAGAAGCACCACTTCAGGAACAAGTGGAGCTACAAACTATTTGTATGCAAAGTTTTCAAAATGTGAATTCTAGCTTAAATCTGTGGCTTTCCTAGGCCATATTATCTCTGGTGATGGTATTCGAGTGGATGTTCAAAAGATTGAAGCGATCAAGAACTGGCCTAGACTAACCTCTCCAATCGGAAAAAGGAGTTTCTTGGGGTTGGCAGGCTACTACTGTTGATTTATTGAGCGATTTTCTTCCTTATCCGCACCATTGACAAAGTTGAATTAGAAAAAGGTCAAGTTTCAGTAGTCCGATGAGTGTGAGAAAAGCTTCCAAGAGTTAAAGATTACACTGACTACTGCACTAACCTTGCTCGATGGAACAGAAGATTTTGTGACCGATTGTGATGCTTCGAGAGTTGTCTTGGGATGTGTGTTGATGCAAAGAGGGAAGTTGATAGCCTCTGCTTCTAGACAACTTAAGATTCATGAGAGGAATTATCCAACCTATCATCTTGAGTTGGTGGCAGTGGTGTTCACACTCAAAATCTGGCGCCACTGCCTGTATGGAGTACATGTTGACGTGTTCACTAACCACAACAACTTTCAGTATGTCATCAGTCAGAAGGTGATCAACTTATGATAGAGGAGATGGTTAGAGTTGCTCAAGGATTATGACATGAGCATTCTCTACCATCCGTATAAAGCTAACATTGTTGCTGACGCTCATAGCAGGTTGTCAATGGGTAGCATAGTCCATGTGGAGGAAGGAAAAAAGGAGCTAGATAAAGAAATGCATCGGTTAGCTTAATTAGGAGTGCAACTTGAGGAGAATGATGAGAAAGGAGTTAATGTCCAGAATGGGTCTACTTCATCTTTGGTGGCAGAGGTGAAAGAAAAGCAAGATCGAGATACTATCCTACTCCAATTGAAGAAGGCTGTCCACAAATAGAAAGTGATGGTCTTCTCCATAGGGGAAGATAGGGTGTTGAGGTACCAAAGTAGATTGTGCGTCCCAAATTCTAATGGTATATGAGATAAAATCATGGCTGAAGCTCATAGCACTAGGTATACCATTCATCCTGGATCTACCAAAATGTACCACAACTTGAGAGAAGTCTACTAGTGGAGTGGAATGAAACAGGATATTGCTAAATTTGTTTCTAAGTGCCGAACTGTCAGTAAGTGAATGTCGAGCACCAAAAGCTATGTGAATTAGCTCAAAACTTTGAGATTCCTGAAATTGGTCTACCGAGGTCTCGAAAGCAACATGATTTGATATGGGTGATTATGGATAGGATGACTAAATCGGCTGACTTCTTAGTAGTTAAGATAACTAACACTGTGGAGGAGTACGCCAAGATGTACACCCAAGAGATTATGAGGTTGCATGGGGTCCCCTTGTCCATCATCTTGGATAGAGGAGCTCAATTCACCACCCAATTTTGGTGATCGTTTCAGAAAGGATTGGGTACGCAAGTGAATTTGAGTATAACTTTCCATCCACAGAAGGATGGCCAGGCGGAGTGTACAATTCAAACGTTAGAAGATATGTTGAGAGCCTGCATCCTTGATTTCAAGGGAAATTGGAATGAGCACCTACCGTTGATTGAGTTTGCATTAATAGTTATCATGCAAGTATTCAGATGGCTCCCTATGAAGCTTTATATGGGAAGAGATGTAGATCACCAATTGGGTGGTTCGAGGTTGGAAAAGCAGAGTTGCTTGGTCCTGACCTTGTCCATCAAGCAATGAAGAAGGTTAAGATCATTAGAGAGCAATTGAAGAGTACACAAAATCGCTAGAAATCCTACACTAACATGAGGAGGAGCGATTTGGAGTTCGAAGTGGATGACTGAGTATATTTGAAAGTGTCACCTATGAACGGTGTCATGAGATTTGGGAAGAAGGGTAAATTGAGTCCATGTTATATTGGACCCTATCAGATTGTAAAGAGGATTGGGAAGGTTACCTACGAATTAAAGTTGCCTTCTGAATTAGATGATATTCATCTAGTGTTTCATGTGTTGATGTTGAAGAAATTCATGGGAGATCCTAACTTGGTAATCCCTATGGAGAGCATCGGAGTGAAGGATAGTTTGACCTACGAAGAAATTCCGATCCAAATCCATGATCATCAAATTTGCACATTGAGAATCAAAGAAATAGCCTCAGTCAAAGTCCAGTGGAGGAATCAATTTGTTGAGGAGGCCACATGGGAAGTGAGGTAGAGATGAAAGCAAAATATCTGCATCTATTCGTGCCAATGAATGAGAATGTTAAAGATAAATTTCTTACCCTTAACAAAATTGATTGTCTTGTCTCGTTGATTATCTATTGTCGAGTTCGAATAGAGATTGTTGATAGAAATGAGAAGTTGAAAGATAGAAAGATAGATTGTAAGATGAGAGGAGTTTCGAGTCTATTCGTGCCTTGATATCCACTCTTACTCATCATTCGAGGATGAATAATCCCAAGGTTGATATGATGTAACACCCAATAAAATTATCAAAATACTCCTAGAATGAAGATGTACATGCGACACTTCTTCCAAACCTCGGATAGAAAGTCCGAGATCGAATTTGTGATTAGTACGAAAAATCAAGTCAAAAAATGATCTCGACCCAATTTAAGAGCAATCAGGTTGAAAAATAATTCTCGTAAAATTGACCAGAAATAGTAAGGGCACGCAACAACTCCACGACACGGACGCATCGACCTACACTTATATATTTTCTCAAATTTTTGACGGGATTGAATTTTTGAAATTTCACAGGTGCGCGATAAGTCCGCGTCGTGGACTTGTTATACCGACCTGTTCCATGAAAATTTAAAATTTAAAATCTTTTAAGAGGCATTTCAGACTTTTCCCAAACTCTCCTAAACTTGAAACACGACCCATTTAGGTCATTTTGATGAGTAAATAGGGTCAAAACCCCATTCTAAGTCTACCTTCACAACACTTGAAAGTTAGGGCTAAGAGAGAAGAAAGAAGAACGTGAGATTAGAGAATTCAAGGAGAATTCTTGATGGGTGATTTGAAGAGCTTCATTCCGGATATGCAAAGCTAAATGAAAGCATGAAATTGTTCTCTCATGTGCTCCATTGATGGTCTTAGATGAGAGTTGAAGGTTCTTGAGTCTATATGCATGATTCTTGACTATTTTCTTGAAAAATCATACTTTTAGTATTTTCGTATGTTGATTATCATCACAAACTTTTTTTCTTAAATTGAATGTTTTACATGAATTATTGCATAAACCCTACTTATTATGTTTTAAAGATTGTATGAAAAAAGATAGGGATTGAGTTTAGAGCCTTGATTGAAAATGTTGACAAAGATTATTATTATGATGTGAGAATGATGATAAGTTGATAGAACTTGATGTCCTATGAGTTTCCATAAGGAACTCTAATGTTTTTTCTATTCGATTATTTTGTAATGATTGCTCAAATCCTTAAGCTGTTGATTAAGATGTTGATTGATGAGATAATTAGAGTCTCTTTGAGACTGATTGAATGATGAGAGACTTCATAAAGCTGAGTTGAGATGAGTCAATTGAGATGTATTGACTGGATGGATTGTTTTATGAGCATTGAGACATGGGAGGAGTATCGAGCACCAAAGGAGTAAGAGTTAGACCAACTTGTACTCGTCAAACTATGTAGCCAAGCATAGGTGAGGATTAGAACCATTATGTCTCATTGTGGTTCCCTCTAGATAGCATCCCTGAAACAATAGATGACTTAAATTTAACGGATAGCTAGGGCCCCTAGTGGATTTGATTTGTCCCCTACTTGTTAAGTATGGGACGACTGTGGAAACAACAACGGCTTGTTGTACGATCACTGGCTCAAAAATAATTGTTATCGGATACGAGAAACTCCCAGAAAGTTCCCACTTTGAGTACTCTGAGTCGAGATGTGATGAGATGAGAAGTAATGTGATGAGATGAGTTGAGATGAGTCTGATTGATTGATGAGTTGATTGGTTGATCGGTCACTCGTCTACTCTTTATTCTTCCCTTAGATATACATTTGACATATTGATTGGTTTCCATATTGAGTTGATTATTATTTCTATGTTGTTCTACCTGTTTTGGTTTCACTAAGCTATTTTATATTTCAGTACATTCTAAGTACTAACGTTCCTTTTTGGACTGCATCATATTATGATATAGATACACAGGATAAAGGTCATCACCAGGTGAATCATTGAGGAACTTCGAGCATTCAGAAGATTGGTGAGCCTTCCCTACTTTGAAAGATTCATTACATTATTTTCATCATGATTTAGAGTTAGATTTGGTTATCTTTTTATTTTGATTGATGTAGTCATAGGTGTGGCATTGGCACCACCTAATAGTGATAGAGGCTTCATAGACTAGAGTCAGATGTTGATGTTGGAACTTGTGAGCTAGTTTCTTTCTACTACCCTTTCATTATATTATTATTTGAAACTAGATGATTAGATGTGCCCATTTATTAATTATGACTTCCGTTGATTTGTATAATGTGTGAATGGACGAATATAATGAGGCTAAGTGGTTCGCTTGGGGACTAACAATAGTCTCTGGGTGCCGGCCATGTCTTGGGTCCCTTCCCGGGGCATGAACCATGCAACACCCCACATCTTACAATACTAGTACTATGTAAATAAAAAATGATATAGTTTGGTCAAATTGGCGCCCATTTTTAAAAGTGCTTGAATATCAAATTAGAGGGCGATATGTATGTCAAAACGCTGAAGAGGGTCGAGTGTAAATAAGTTTTATCTCAAATTCAGAAGATCACGACCCTAAACAAAGTGAGAGAATTAAGGTTCTTGTAGGTCTTAGGAAGCAAGCAGGTGAGTCACCTACTTGGTAAGCTCAAATTGCTAGCTAAACGGAGACGAGGACCAACGTCGACTTTGTCCAAGTACGATTACGAATAAAGTCTATGTTAAGAGTGTAACTTTAGTCCATGTTTTAGTATCATAAATGGACTATATTTTCATCCGAAGAAGGATATCAAAGGGGCTAAGTACATCACAACCCACTTGACTAATTAGGCCCAAACTAAATGAAGAGGAATTAGGAAAAATGGGCATCTATCCAAGCTGCTGTATCACCAAATTCTTAGTATGTGCTAATATGTGGTCAAAAGTTCAAGAGAAAGTCGGCCAAAGAGACCCTTTAAAAGGGCTCAAAGATAGCCCCTTAAGTCATTTCACTTGAAACAATTTTCTAGCTTTTCTAAAGAGTCTTGTTTTCTCTTCAATTCACAAGGCAGCCAATACAGCCCTCTAGGGTTCTTGAAGGAAACCTTAATCTTGAAGGCTAATTTAAGTGAAAATATCTATGTATTTGTTATACTTATCCCATGACAAACAAGAAATACATGCTAGTTATGATTGCTGAAATTGTTGGACAACATGTGTTCTAAAAGTTGTTGTACATTTTTCTTGTTTATTTGGAAGCTTTTCTCTTTTTGATTGGATTGATTATGAAGGCATGCTACTATGCTTAATGAGTATTGTTTCTATAATATTGTACAAAGTTTGCTGCACCATTTTTACAGTCCACGAAAGTGAGCTCTTGTGTGATATTGTAATTGTACTCGTAATAGGAACTTGTGGGCTAATTGATTGAGGACTATGGTCTCACATATTCTACCTATTTTGAGGATTATTTTTTAACTGTTTTAGGACTAGTGTTATGTATATATATGGTGGGGACTGTTTGATTAAAGTTGGAACAGGTTTGGAATTATCGACGTCAAAATGTAGCGAAGGGATGTAACATTATGCCGCCCATTTGTATGTTGTGTGGAATTGTTATATGTTATGCCTTGTGGGATGTTGTAGGACTATTGTGGCACCAAAACATGCTGCATATGCTATGTATATAAAAATATGTAGTAGAAAATACGATTAGGGGCGGAAAGGTTTTAAGAATACGCTAGAATTTATAATTATCCACTTGCTGCCAATATGTTATTTTTTGATGAGATTGGGCTGCCAAGATGCATCTATTGGCTTCTAATGCTAGGTTTATTACCTACTATATTGTAGATAAATATTTAGAGGAAGGAAAGGTTATCTAGAGTTAATAACAAGATCATACAATGAGGTATGTAAGGCTACTCGATTTTGTATTAATTGGCATGAAACCTAGGTTCTTCGTTTGTACATAGAGGCTCTTATCTACTTCGACATAACAAACAACCATGTCTCCACTCTTTCACATGTTTATATGCTCCCATATATAGTCACTTGCAATCCTGCATACAGACTTGGATACCATGATACACGAGTTCGTTCTACTAAATAAAGTTCATGTGTTGTTCTACCTCCTATGCATTTCATTATTTGTGTAACCTACTCCTTTCATTATGGTGTTGTCTTTTGTGATTATTTATATATCATATGCTGTACCTACAGCCCTCCAGTTCCAATATTATGACCACCAAAAGAATCATCCCAAAAGTAACTGAAAGATAAAGTATATTGCTTGTTGATGGGTGGTAACCTGAGGGGTGGAAGAATCACCTAGCCAGGGTCAATCCTATCATGGGGGGTAGCCCAAGGGGTGAAAGGAAAAGTCTAGCCAGGGCCGATACCGATATAGATTTACCACTGATCAGCTGATCATTTGTATTACTTGCTGTGCATAGATTATAAAGTAAAGGTAAAGTAATATAAAGAACATAAAGTACATGATCCCATAGTATAACTAAGGGTGTCCTCTTATCCTACATCAATGCGTAGCTTCATTTGAGTTGATACTTCATATACAGTATTTCCTGCCTTACATATTCAGTACATTATCTCATACTGATGTCCCTTACGCGAGACCTGCATTTCGTGCTGCAGGTACAGGTGCTAGTAGATCTCCCCAGTAGGAGTACAGGATATCCAACTGTTGTTACCAAGCTCTAAGTTGCTTTAGAGCTTTGTGTCTAGAGCTTATATTTTTGTATTGTATAGTTAGTCGAGGCGGGGCCTATCCCGACCCTTATCAGATACTTTTCCTTATCTAGAGGTTTTGTAGACTATGTAAATTAAACTGTGGTCATGTCTCGTTTCTTAGACACTGTGGCCCCAACAGCCTAGCCATATGCATTTCCTTTTGGCTTGTTATTAATGTTTACTTTGTTAAAGGCATGACGAATGTAGTAATCACTTATAATATGTATATAAAACGCATAGATACAGGTTGGCTCTTCTGGGCCTTATCGGCAATGGGTGCCAGTCCGTCTTAATAGGATTTTGGGCGTGATAGACGTGGTATCAGAGCGGGTCATCCTAGGGAGTCTACAAAGTCGTGTCTATGTAGTATCTTGTTTATCGATGTGTTGTGCACAACATTTTTAAGTAGGAGGCTATGTGACATTTAGGAGTTGTTACTTTCTTTTCGTTCTTTAGATCATGCCATAGAGCCAAGTATAATAGGTGCATTATGTCTAACTCCTAAATTGTTTTGTACAGCAAGTATAACAGAAATCAAGCAAAACAAAGGTAAAGGAAAGGGAGTAGAAGTAGTGGTTGGTATACCCAGTCAAGTGAGACAACGAAATGAGGCTCAAAATGAGTCTCTATCACAGATATCTCCAACTCCTAATGAAATCGGAGGTAGTGAAATTCTCCTAGAACCACCTATTGATGCTACCGTGTAGGATCTGAGAAATGCAGTCCAACTACTGACCCATATAGTTACTGGCTAAGGTCAAAGACAGGAAGGTCCGGTTATAGATGTAGGTGGTGCTAATAAGGCAACTAGCACAAGGATACATGATTTCCTTAATTTGGACCCTGCAGCCTTCACTAGGTCAGATCCTAATGAAGATCCCAAGAATTTATAGATCAGATTCAGCGCACTTTAGATATTATGCATGTGAGTGGTACAGAAGCTGTCGTGTTAGTGACATATAGGTTGAAGGGTGTGGCTATATTTTGGTATGAAGCATGGAAGCAATCTAAGGGTATAGATGTACCCCCAACTACCAGGAAAGAGTTCAAAGAGGCATTTCTTGACCATTACTTGCCATTAGAGTTCCGAGAGGCCCGTGCAAATCAGTTCTTGAATCTCCACCAAGGTAATATGAGCGTAAGAGAGTATAGCCTTCAATTTAATTCCCTGGCCAGGTGTGCTCCTAATGTAGTTGCTACTATGGCAGATATAGTTCATCGATATATGGATAGATTGGAATATAAGTAGAACCCTGCTTACTCTAGTTTCGGGCTATTTCTCGTCTGCGTATCTGGTCAGAGATTGTACCATTGCTTCCTTGAACAAAGACATGGATATAGCGAGAATGCAAGCTTTTACACAGAAATTGGAGGATCAGAGGCAAAGGAGAAGGACACAAGAGTTAGAAAGGGCGCAGTCCAAAAGAGCCAGGTCTACAGGGTAGTTTACACCACCCTAAGGTGAGCTCAGGGCTCGGTTTTCTAATAGACCACCTAGGCCATCATCCTCCTACTCTGCAGCCAGTGTCTAATCACAACTTCAGGGGTCTAGGAGAAATCAATTTGGTCTAAGAAGTGAAGAGCAAGGCGCCTGGACAGCGGGTTATTTGGACGGCCAGCAAATGACCCCTATGCAGCCTTGTAAATAGTGTGGAAGGAGTCATTCAAGTATATGTCGTGTCGGGACAGATGCTTGTTATTGGTGTGGGTGCGCCAGGACATATGATGAGAGATTGGTCGAGGAGACGTATGGGTGATATAGCACAATCTATTGGGTCAGCTGTTGCATCATCATCATCTGTTCCTCCATTAGGTAGGGGTCAAAAAGTACCTATGGGTCGTGGTAGAGGTGTTAGAGGGGCAGCTAGCTCTAGCGGAGTCCAGAATCGCACTTATGCTCTGGTGAATCGGCAAAATTTGGAAGCTTCACCTGATGTGGTCACAAGTATATTGTCCATCTTTTCACATAATATATATGCATTAATTGGCCCATGTTCTACACTATCATATATTACCCCACTAGTTGCTGGGAAGGTTAAGAGAACACCCAAATTATTGAACAAACCATTTGAAGTATCCACACCAACCTGTGAATCTATTATGGCTAGAAGGATTTATTATGATTGTGTAGTAACTATTTGTTTCATGACACATTGGTTGACCTTATTGAGCTAGAAATGGTGGAATTCGATGTTATAATGGGCATGGATTGGTTAGCTTCTTGCTATGCCACCGTGGATTGTCGAACTAAGAAAGTGTACTTCCACTATGGGAAGGCAATATTGGGGCACCAAAGACTCATATGTAAAACACGTCGCATTAGTCCCAAAATACTAAAATAGTATTCCTTCTGTCCCATTTTATATGTCACCCTTTTCGTTCATCCCAAAAAGAATGATACCTTACTTTAATTGGAGATAATTTAACTTTAAAATTCTTCTTTTACCCTTAATGAAATGAATCTCAGTCACACAAATATTTAAAAATAATTTTAGACTACAAATTTTAAAAATCTTTATTTTTTCTCAAAATATCGTGCCACATAAAATGAGACGAAGGGATTAATAATTAAGAGTGTTAAGCATATTTTATCTTAAAATGAAGTATAAACATCGATAATTTATGACTAAAAAGATGTATATATACGCCAGTCATCAAGTACAGATCTATAGCCTTTCTTGGCACTAAAAAAATAAAATTATCATATAAGTTTTAATAAAAAAAATAAATTTTAGTGGAGGCGTTTAGTTGTCATTAAAAATCAGCGTCTATTGCTAGGTAAAGAAAATATTGAAATCCTTTAATGAAAGTATTTTGAATACTATGGTGACTTTAGTCGCCACTAAAAGTTTGATTTTTTATAGTGAAGCCTAGTTGGCAACACTTAGGCGGAGGAATTAACTCCACATAGTTTGCCATGTCACAAAAAATTTGAATTGTTAAATTTTGAAGGTATTTGTAGTCTCTTGAGAAAATGATGAAGGTACTGTGGATTCTAAACTATAATGAGCGATATAAATAATCTACTTTACATAATTCAAAAACAATTTAAATCTTTTTTCATATTTTCTAAATCTAAAAATTAAGTGAAATTAACTCTAAAATATATTAAGCTCGAAAATTATTCCTAGTCCCACTGAGATAAGGACGAGTCCTTCAACTTGTCACAACCCGTCTAAATTAGGTAATTCCCAATTTTAATTAGTTTGTTTTATTTTTAGGTTTTTTTAAAAAGGAATACTTATGTCCAAATTTATTAATTTAAAATCATAAAATGAAAAAATATTTTTGTGTATTACACATATCTTTAGTTTAAGATCATAAAATTTAATTAAAAGTCTTTTATACTTTTTCAACATTATGTTTTAATCAAATCAAAATAAACAAATTGAAATTTAGGTAGTTTATTATCTGTTAGTTATCAAAATCACAATTCAAGAAAGAAGTTTTAAATCACTTTGACCTCCTTTGTAAATATTCCAATTAATTGATAAAAAGTTAAAAACTTCCCACGTGTTAAATTGAAAAAGAATAAACTGTCAAAAAGGAGAGACTCACAATTAATTTTATTCTTCCAAATGCGATCCAACAAAACCGCAATCCCGTACCATCCGTGATTCAAATGAAAATTTAATATTTGATATCAAGATAAAAGTAGACACGTTTCGAATTTAATTTTTGTGAGGAGGAGAGTATCTTATATCGACACAAATCTTGTCAAGTTGATAACATTCCCATAAAGATACTTATCGGAATCCCACTTGCATTGTAATACTTTATAAGGAGTCCTATGGTAGGTTATTGATATTCGGCATATATTTAACTATTATAAATCACCGTTATTTGATTATTATTAGAATTGTTATGTGTTTATTCAATGTTAATAGACATGTTTGAAGCAAAAATAGATTTGTGATGAAATAGTTGTTGAGCTAAAAGGACTTAGAATAATAAAGAACAACTTGAGAGTGTTGCAACTGCCGTGCGTGATCATATTATGACATTAAATTTTAGTTGAACAACGTTATTTAAAAGAATTAAAGATAAACGACTGAGATTTAAAAATGTAGGTTATCGATAATAAAGCTTTGATGCGGTCTAGGTGAATAGATTAACCAGTTAACTAGGGTTCATTCCAGAGAATAATGCTAGGAAGTTCATTTGACAGATATTTGTTGTAAGAGCAGATTCATTATAGATTATTCAACATAATTATAGCTAATGTAACGAGAAAAAATCCGACAATGGAGAAAAGACCCAAGCCCGCTATATATCTTTCTCTGCCTTATCGGTTATTTCCTTACCTTTAGCCAGTCTATCAGCCTCACTCAAAGTTTGCGCGTATGTGTACTCTTTATCCTGTGCGAAGTCATGCTCCTTGTAAAAGTATGTATTTACCCCCACATCAGTTACTGCTAATTCTCATTTCTTATGTATAAGAACACTTACATTGCGTAATACTTTCTCCAAACGTTCGTCAGCACGACGTGCGATAGGACGAGATTCATGCACTAAAGTTAAAAGATCCAAACGATGCGCAGCAGCAGTGTCAAAATCTCTCTTCTCACGGCTCGCTTTAGCTTTAGCGTTAGATATCTCTGCGCCTTTAAACTTGCCAGTGTTACCATTTCATTTGCTAAATCAATAGTATCTTCAAATGGAACAATTGAGTTTGCTAAGAGGTTTTGGATACGAGATATGCAAAAAGATATCTCTCCCATCTCTCTCAAAGCTTTAACCTCCTGTAGAACGACCTACGGCCTGTGCCAATTGTCCTGCCGATACTCGATAGAAATATCGACTTTACAAAGGCTAGCGGGTGCAGGTTATAAGGTCCGTTTTCGCCTGATGTCTACTCAGTCACCACGATGGAAAAGACTAAAGGCGGCTGCTTGTAAACCAAACAGGTTACATCTATTACCTCTTTCTTTTAGTCTTGAAGTCAGCCCATTCTTTTCAGTTGATAATTTTATTGCTTTAATATGCATTAATTAATTTGTTAGAAATAAAATCTTAATATTTAAGACTTAATAACTATTCAAACCTATTTTGTTAGCGATATTGAATAATTATAACTAAATCTTACTTCTCCATGGGATTCGACTTCGAACTTACAAATAGGATTATATTTGATTTGTGTATTAAAAATAACATGTTATAATTTTTTTTTTAACAAAAATACCCTCAACAAATATGTTTAAAAGAATGTGAAAAGGATTTTGAGAAACAACTATATCTTTAATTAATCATGCTAATGTATGCATTTAAATCCTTTGCAGTGCTAATATCATAATTTTTTCATGTATTAATTATACATATCTTAATATCAAACGTACTATAACTATAGTTTGCATTATTTATACTTAAGAGTAATATACAAAGCTACTGCACGCATGCCACCCCTAAGAAATTATTAATGATAATTATAGTACATGACCATTCAGCCAAAATAATTATCGAAAAGATAGTCATTCGTTGTAGAGGCATGTATAGTTAGGATATATTTCATGTATAGTCAAACTATATTCGATTTTTAGTATATTGCTCATATATAATTAATCTATATTGTACAGTCAGAGTATACTTTATATGACTTTTGGCAAGCTATATTTCTATGTTCATATATATTTTCTATGATTTTGGCCTATTTTTTTACGTAAATAAAAATAACTATATTTGTTGTATATTTTAGTTTATTGTATACGTTTGAAATTATCCAAAATTGTTATGTATTAGACTTGTGATACCCCATAACTCTATCCTCACATGTACCTATCTTTCAAGTCTTACTCTTATATGTGGGAAGTGTATCAGGGTCATAAGAGACCTCTAGTACTTCGTCGAGTTTAAAACTTTCATATAAGTTGAGTTTCTAGTCTTAAATTATGTAAGAGTCAATTTTAAATGATCATAACTATTAGCACACAAAGAATTAGATGTCCCATGACCTACCAAATAAAAGCCCTCTAAATTAACTTACCAATGCAACTGATATCACCTCATTTGGAGTTCAGAGTCAAAAGTTATGGCCGTTATACTGAAGACTACCAGAGCCGTGGTGAATTACGAAACCACTTTCCATGTCGTAAATCAAAGTACGGCCCGTCTGCTACTTCGTGGAAAAAGTTCTGAAACTCCACATTTTTACCCCCAGACTTTACGGACCCATTTACGGGTTGTAAAACACTCCACACATCGTAAAATGGGCTTGTAAAGTAATCCAAAGACCCCAAATATACCAAAAGTTTACGAAACAGTCCCTACGGGCCGTAGAAACTTCTACGAGCCGTAGAGGGTCTCATAGACATCCCGATCAGCGATTTTAAAGACGGGTATTTTTATCTTTTCTCACCCTTTAAGCATTAACTTAAGTTTTCACCTTATTCAAGCCCTAAAACGTAATTCTTTATATCATTAATGTTGAAACACTCCAAGAACTCAGAGCGTAGTTTCAAAGGGGCAAAAGCTAGGGCTTTTAAGAACCTTCTTCAATTTCTTTAAGAAACTAATTCTCTAGGTATGTAAGGCCCTCCAAAAGTTATCCTGCTATTATTTTACTATCTTTAACTACCAGTTTCTACCCAAAATCATATTTACAAGTTGAGGTCAAGATTTCCTCTATTACTAGTTAAATTCATTGAAAAACTTATTCATGTGCGTTTCTTGATAAAAGTCATGGTCTTTACTGATTTCACTACTAAGTTAAGATATTAATTGAAGGTTTCATGGTTAAGGTTGCAATTATAAGAACCCTAGATATTACATGAAAACTTCTATGTTCATCGTTTTGTGTTGATATATATTTACAAGATAGCTGGGTAATAAAATTATGTTTTGAGACACGTTGCATTGAAATAAGTTCAGCCAAAGAGAAGAGATAAGATGGAAAAAGTTTCAAAAAAACTAAAGTTGATTAAAAAGGTATTTGAGAATGTTTACTCTTAAATTAATGAGCATAATGAAAGTTATTTTGGGAGTAGTATTGAGCACCAATATGAGTGAGACTAATAATAACTCGAACTCATAAACTACGTAGATGGCATAGGATAGAATTGTACCAAAAGTACAACTCCTCACTTGCCATTGAGATGACCCAGTTTTGTGATGGATACACTCCATAGTTTTCATCCCTTACCCTGGCAAAGTATGATATGGCTCTGGCAAGCATAGGCAAGAAGTTGTATCATCATGAAGCTTGTAGTGATGGTTGTCGATTACAGAAGCTCCCCAAGATAAAGTAAACTAGTTTTTGCATACATAGTTTCAACATGTGTTTTACTTTCAGCATGCACTTTATTTATTACTTATGTTATCCTATTTGGGGATATGTTTTAGTTACTTTAAGTATAATGTCTTATCCTAAGTTCTCGATTTTGGCTATTTTACATACCATATATTCCACGTACTAATGTCCTTTAGACCTACATTATTTTATGATGCAGATGTAGTTGGCAGAGTTCCTCAAAAGAGGGTTCATTGAGGACCAGCTATTCATTCAGCTATTGCTGAGGCCTTTTACTAGTCAAAGGCTTTGGAGTCTTTACTTATGTCTTTAGCATTTCATTTCAGTTGTGGTTACAAGGGGCCTATCACGATAGTTATTTTAGATCATTCTAGTTAGAGGTTCCATAGACTGTATGTCAGGATTTTCAGATCTTATTTTCAATTGTTGTTAAGATATTTCCACTATTTAGTTTATTTAGATATTTGCACTATCTTTAGCTTATTATATTTAAGCCTTTCACTTATCATTTAAGTCTTCCTCTAAGTAAAGTGGTCAAGCCAAGTGGTTCGCTTGGGACCAAAAATGGCTTTGGGTGTCGGCCACACCAGGGTGTGAACTCAGGGTGTGACAAACTTGGTATCAGAGTACAAGGTTCAAGTGTCCTAGAGAGTCTATGGAACCATGTCTAATAAAGTCCATATTATTGGTGTGAAGTATGCCACATCCATAATAGGGAGGCTACGAGGCATTAGAAAATGTCACTATCAATTGTTATTCCATCTCGTGCTTCAAAGTTTACCTCTATTAAGTCCTTTCTAATTCATGCATTCACACCTTGTTTTTCAGATCATGCCTTCATGTAGAGCCATCGGACTAGCCAGGGGTAGGGGGCTCCCAGCCAGGCAGAATGCAAACTAGCCTGAGCTACCAATTCCTGAGGGACCTAGAGGTCCAGCTATGCCAGTTGACCAGCCACCGCAAACGGATATCTCTAATGCTGAGCTCCGTTAGGCCATACATATTTTGGCACAGGCAGTCACTATACATTGAGGTCTACAAGGAGATCTCAGGCATGATTGTTCAGATACCACCTGGGTTTGTGAATTTTTTTAGGATGAACCCACCTGAGTTCACGGGGTATAATGTGAAGGAGGATCTTGAGAACTTCATTGAGGAGCTCTAGAAAGTATTTCAGGTTATGTACACAGGGGATATAGATCAGGTTAAGTTGGCTACCTACCAGCTCAAAGGAGTAGCTAGACTTCGGTTTGACCAGTGGAAGGGAAGTAGAAAAGAATCGGCACCAGCTTTGAGTTAGGCAATGTTTAAGGAGGCATTTCTGGGACAGTACTTTCCTAAAGAATTGAGGCAAGCTAAAGTGAGGAAGTTTTTGAATGTGAACCAGGAAGCTATGAGTATACAGGAGTAAAGCCTCAAATTCACTCATCTCTCCCATTATGCTCCGACTATGGTGATAGACATGCATACTAGGATGGATCCGTTTGTGTCAACGGTCTCTCGGATGACAAGAGAGAGGGCAGAAATGCTATGATAATTGGGGATATGGATATTTCCCGCTTAATGACTTATGTGTAGCAAGTGGAGGAGGAGAAAATGGAAGATAGGGAGAGGTTGAGAAACAAAAGGGCCAAGACATGACGCT
The DNA here is from genome assembly GCA_025774065.1 of Solanum ossicruentum. NCBI lineage: Eukaryota > Viridiplantae > Streptophyta > Magnoliopsida > Solanales > Solanaceae > Solanum > Solanum ossicruentum. The sequence goes on from JAOTQR010000007.1 coordinate 17,385,172, forward strand.
AGGAGACATGTAAGGGAGAGGCTAAAAGTGCCAATCATTCATCCTTTCAGCCTAAAACATCTAGACTAGCACCTTCATCTGCTAGTACACCTGCAACGATGGTTAGGAATGAGCAGAGATCACAGAGTCATAGAGTTTAGAGAAGATAGTCATATAGGAGTGTAGCTCAAGGATTGACTCATTATTCGGCTTATGGTAAGTCTGGCAAGTCTCATCCAAGAGAGTGTCTTGTGGGCACAAATGGTTGTTTTAGATGTAGTCAGGTGGGGAACATTTTGAAGGATTATCCTATGGGGATATCTCAGTCAGTTTCTTCAGCACCACAGGGTAGGCTAGTTTTGAGGGGTGCTACATCAGGGACAGGTAGGCGGGGGCACAAACCATCTATGTGCCATAGCCACCAGATAGGTGCAGGAGAACTCATCAGATGTGGTTACTGGTATGATCAAAATTTCTACTTATGATGTTTATACATTGTTAGATCCAAGTGCCGCATTGTCATTTGTTACTCCTTATGTATCCATGAAATTCAGGATCAGTCCAGAATGTCTTCTTGAGCCTTTTAGTGTTTCCACCCCTGTTGGGGAATCTATTCTAGTCCAAAGAGTTTAAAGGGTCTTTCTAGTGTGAATGTACCATAAAGATATCTTTGCCGATCTTGTTGAGTTAGACATGGTAGATTTTAACGTCATTCTAGGCATGGATTGGCTTTATGCTTGTTATGCCTCCATAGATTGCAGAACCAGAGTGGTCAAGTTTCAATTTCCTAATGAGCCAGTCTTAGAGTGGAGAGGCAGCTCAGTTTTTCCTAAGGGTAAATTTTTCTCATATCTCAAAGCCATAAAGTCAATTTCCAAAGGGTGTATATACCATCTAGTTAGAGTCAAAGATTCTAGTGCTGAGACACCATCTCTCCGATCTGTTCCAATCATGAATGAGGTACCAAAAGTCTTTCCTGATGATCTACCTGGAGTCCCTCCTAATAGGGAGATAAACTTTGGATAGACACCCTCCCATATACTCAGCCTATATCTGTTCCTCCATACCGTATGACTCTTTCAGAGTTAAAAGAGTTGAAAACACAACTGAAAGACCTCTTAGATAAGGGCTTCATTAGACTAAGCATCTCATCTTAGGGTTCCCTAGTTCTGTTCATGCATAAGAAGGATGGTTCTCTTAGAATGTGCATAGATTACCATTAGTTAAATAAGGTCACCATAACGAATACGTATTCTCTTCCTAGAATTGATGACCTGTTTGACCAACTCCAGAGTGCTACTTGTTTTTCTAAAATAGACCTCAGATCTGGGTACCATCAGCTCAAATTTAGAGAAAGCGACATCCCTAAGATAGATTTCATAACCCGCTATGGTCATCATGAGTTCTTGGTCATGTCATTTGGACTGAAAAATGCACCAGTGGCTTTCATGGATCTTATGAATAGGGTGTTGACGTCGTACTTAGATATGTTCGTCATTATGTTCATAGGTGACATCCGGGTCTAATCTCGTAATGAGGAGTAGCATGCCAACCATCTTAGAATTATCCTTCAGACTCTTAATGACCAATGACTGTTTGCCAAATTTTTCAAATATGAGTTCTAGTTAGCATTTGTGGCGTTCTTGGGTCATATTGTTTCTGGTCAAGGAATTCAAGTTGATTCTCAAAAGATTGAGGCAATAAAGAACTGACCAAGGCCCACAACTCTAACAAAGATAAGGAATTTCTTGGGTTTGACAGATTACTACATGTGTTTTTTTAGAGGGGTTTTCTTCTATCTTGGCTCCCTTGACTAAGATAACTTAGAAGAAGGTTAAGTTCGTATGGTCTGAAGCTTGTGAGAAGTGTTTCCAAGAGTTGAAAACTAGGCTAACGACAGCGCTGGTCTTATCCCTACCTGTGAGAGCTAATGGATTTGTTGTGTATTGGTGATGCTTCTATAGTTGGGTGCTTGCCTCCAGACGTCTTCAGGCTCATGAGAAAAACTGCCCAACTTATATTGTTGTTGTGGTATTTGCTCTCAAAATATAAAGAAACAATATTTATAGTGGGCATGTCAATATATTTACTAACCACAAGAGATTGCAATATGTATTCAACCAGAAAGAGTTGAACTTGAGGCAGAGGAGATGGTTGGAGCTATTGAAATATTACAACATTATCATCGTCTATTGCCCAAGTAAAGCTAATGTAGTTGCTAATGCTCTTAGTAGGTTGACCATGGGGAGCACTACACACATTGAGGAAGAGAAGAAAGAATCAGCTAAGGAAGTGGACAAACTGGCACGCTTGGGAGTACATATTGAAGATTCTAATAGCAGTGGTGTGACTATCAAAAATGGGGTAGAGTCATCTTTAGTGGTAGAGGTGAAAGAAAAGCAAGACTGAGATCCTATCCTCCTTCAGTTGAAAAAAGATGTTCAGAAGCAGAAGGTAATAGTATTTGCAAAAAGGGGAGATGGAGCCCTGAGATACCAAGGTAGGTTGTGTGTACCAAGTGTTGATGGCCTTAGAGATAAGATTCTAGCTGAGGCTCATAACATCAGATACTCTATTCACCCCGGTGCAACAAAAGTATATAGAGATCTATGAGAGATTTATTAGTCGAGTGGCATGAAGAAAGACATTGTAGAGTTTGTGTGCAGGTGCCCGAAGTGCCAGCAAGTTAAGATGGAGCACCAAAAGCCTTGTGGTATGGCCCAGAACATTGAAATTCTGGAGTGGAACTGGGGGATGATTAACATAGACTTTATAACAGTCTTAACCTAATCTCGTAGACAGTATGATTCGATATGGGTAAGCATAGACAGAATGACCAAGTCAACTCACTTTCTATCTGTCAAGATGACTGATACAATTGAGGACTATGCCAGAATTTACATTAAAGAGATCATTAGATTGCATGGTGTTCCCATATCCATTATTTCAGATAGAGAAGCCCAGTTCATAACATAATTTTGGAAGTCTTTTGAGAAAAGGCTTGGTATGAAGGTGAATCCTAGGACAACCTTTCAGTCCCAGACAGACGGGCAAGCGGAGTGGGCCATATTAACTCTTGGGGATATGTTGAGGGCATGTGTTATAGATTTTAAAGGTAATTGTATGATCACTTACCCTTGATTAAATTTTCTTATAACAACAATTTCCAGGCTAGCATACAAATGGCACCATATGAGGCCCTTTATGGGAGGAGGTGTAGATCGCCTATTGGGTCATTTGAAGTTTGTGGGATAGGATTGATTGGGCCTAATTTATCCCATAAGTCTATGGAGAAGGTGAGAGTTATTCAAGAGCAACTGAAGACAGCCCAAAGCTGACATAAGTCTTATACCGTTGTTAAAAGGAGAGATTTGAAATTTGAAGTAGGCGATTGGATGTACCTCAAGGTTTCACCAATGAAGGGAGTTATGAGATTCGAAAAAAAGGAGCTCAATCCTTGATATATTGGCCCGTACTAGATTATTAGGTGGATTGGTAATGTGGCATACGAATTGGAATTGCCAGCCGAGTTAGCTGTTATTCACCCAGTGTTCCATATTTCTATGTTTAAGAAGTATTTGGGAGATCCTACATTAATTATGCCTATAGAGAGTATCGAAGTCAAATGCAACTTGTCTTATAAAGAGATCCCAATTCAAATACTAGATAACCAAGTTTGCAAATTGAGGACTAAGGAGATAACTTTTGTTAAAGTATTATAGAGGAACCAGTTCATCGAGGAAGCCACTTGGGAAGCTAAGGTAGATATGAAAGCTATGTATCTTCACCTATTTGTGCCTTCCAATAAGTAGCATGAAGGTAATATCCCTTATTTATATCATTGAGTTGAGATACATCCATAAATATGAGTAATAAGAGATCTGGATAGCTTCTTGTTGATAAACTAGTCCATGAGTAGCAATCATGTGTATATTCCCTAGTTTCAACCTTATTCAACGGAGAATAATCTCAAGGGGGAGATATTGTGACACCCCATAACTCTATCCTCACATGTACCTATGTTTTAAGCCTCACTCTTATACATAGGAAGTGTATTAGTGTCATAATAGACCTTAGTACTTAGTCGAGTTCAAAATATTCCTATAAGTTGAGTTTTTTGTCTTAAATTATGCAAGGGTCAACTTTAAATAATAATAACTATTAGCGCACAAAGAATTAGATGTATTATGACCTAGCAGATGAAAGCCCTCTGAATTAGCTTTTTAACACAACTGATTTCAACTCATTTGGAGTTCAGAATCAAAAGTTATGGTCATTTTACTGAATACTGCTAGAGCAGAGGTGAATTACGAAACCTCTTTGCGGGCCATAAATCAAAATACAACTCATCTGTTAATTCATGGAAAATGTCTTGAAACTCTACTTTTTTGGCCCCAAACCTTATGGACCCATCTAGGGGTCGTAGAACACTCTATGGGTCATAGAATGGGCCCATAAAGTGATCCAAAGACCTCAAAAATTGCCCAAAAGTTTACGAAATGGTTCCTACAAGCTATAGAGGGCCTCGTAGACAACCTAGTAAGTGATTTTAAATAGGGGTATTGTCAGTCTTCACCTAATTAAATCCCTAATATGTAATTCTTCATATCATTAATGTTCAAACACTCCAAGAACTCAAAACGTAGTTTCATAGGAGCAAAAGCTAGGACTTTCATGAACCTTCTTCAATTTCTTCAAGAAACTAATTCTCCAAGTATGTAAGGCCTCCAAAAGTTATCCTACTATTATTTTAGCATCTTTAACTACCAGTTTCTACCCAAGATCATATTTACAAGTTGAGGTCAAGATTTCCTCCATTACTAGATAAATTCATTGAAAAACTTGTTCATATTTGTTTTCTTTGTAAAAGTCATGGTCTTTACTAATTTCACTACTAAGTTAAGATATTAATTCAAGGTTCATGGTTAAGGTAGGATTATAAGAACCCTAGTTATAAAATGAAAACATTTATGTTCATAGTTTTGAGTTGAGCTTAAGGAGTACTTAAAGCCTCTATATTTACAAGATAGCTGAGTAATGAAATTATGTTTTGAGACTTGTTGCATTGACACAAGTTAAGCCAAAGAGAAGAGATAAGATGAAAATATTTTCAGAAAAGCTAACATTGGGCTAAGTACCAAAAGTTAGAAAGACATTTTGAGAACTTTTACTCTTAGTGTTATGAGCATTATGAAAGTTATTCTGGAAGTAGAATTGAGCACCAATATGAGTGAGACTAATAATAACTTGAAGTCATAAATTACATAACCGTCGTAGGATAGGATTGACCAAGAATACAACTCCTCACTTGCCACTGAGATGACCCAGTTTTGGATGCATCCATTCCCCTAGTTTTCATCCCTTACCCTGAAAAGTATGGGATGGCTCCGGCAGTGTGGACAAGTTGTTGTATCATCATGAAGCTCATATTGATGGTTGTCAGTTAGATAAACTCCCCAAGCTAAAGGACACTAGTTTCTGCATCCAGAGTTTCAACATAAGTTTTACTTTCAGCATCCAGTTTATTTATTACTTATGCTATCCGATTTTGAGATATGTTTTAGGTACTTTGACTACAGTGACTTATCCTAAGTTCCCGATTTGGCTATTTTACATATCGTGCATCCATGTACTAGCGCCCTTTGAACCTGCATCATTTTATTTTGCGCACGTATATGATAGAGTTCTTCTGTAGATGCTTTATTGAGGACCATTCACTAAGCTATTGGTGAAGCCTTTTACCAGTCAGAGGTTTTGGAGTCTTATGTTTTTAGCATTTCCTTTCATTTGTGGTTACCATGGGCCTGTCACAGTAGTTATTTCAAATCATTCTAGTTAGAGGTTCCATAAACTGTATGTCAGGAGTTTCAAATCTTATTTTCAGTTGTTGTTGAGATTTTTACTATTAAGTTTATTCAGATATTTGCAGTACTTTTAGCTTATTATATTTAAGCCTTTCACTTATCATTTAAGTCTTTCGCATAGTAAAGTAGCGCCAAGTGGTTCGCTTGGGACCAGAAATAGTTCTAGATGTTAGCCATGCCCAAGGTGTGAACTTAGGGCGTGACAGGACTGAACTCTCCTAAATAAAAACTATACTCTTATGAAGGCACCTTTGAGAATCTTATCTTCTTCATTTCCTTTGAAATAATTCAATTGTCACAACCTCTTTTAGTGCGTTAATAATTCACACTTTTATTATTCTTTGAGAAGAAAAAGGATAACATATCAAGTATCACTAACTAGTAAATCTATTTCTTCACATGAATTTGCACACTTTTCCCCACCCTTGTTTTTCCTCTTATAACTAATCCTTAGCCACAAGCGTTTGATCCGATCCTGTCATAAAATTATTACCAAACTGAATAATTTTTTAAGATGAAAAGTTTGATTAAAGTCAGAATTTTGATTTAGCGAGGTTAGAATTAGGTACTAATGATTTCTTAAGGATAATTCATGATTTGCTTGGATTTTGGAATGGTCCCTAAGCACATGACAATAGTTTGGACCACTAAGTTTATTTTTGTGTTTTTTTTGAAAATTAGACCAAGGTCAATATTCGGTCAAGATGGCATCAAATTAGACTTTAATGATTTATGATGTGCATTGATTTATGAAATTTTTGATGCTTAAAATTTATGATTATTGTAAGTTTTCTAGTTCTTTTTTGGATAAATTTTAAGTGCTTTGTGGTAATTTCATAAGAAAACATGATTTAGAGGATAAGTGCTTCAAAAGATGCTGGTGGGAGATTTTGTTCAAATTATAAGTTGTGATTTGAACTATGAGTCATAGGAAAGTTGTTACAAAGTGATAATGTGATCCATAAAAGTTTCTATGACTGATAAAAGAATTTGTGGTTGAGATTGAGAGGAGTGTGGCAAAGTCTGATTTTTATAAGGAAGAAGTACAGATCGCAAAAGTTTTCATGAACCATAGTTCCTATCCATAGAAAAAGATATGAGATTATATAATAGTGATTATCTACAAGATGGGTCTATGATCTGTGAAAAAATTTATGGATCATTGTAATACTCTGGTAGTTAGAAAGTCAAAATAAGAAGAAAAATGCAAAAAATTGATTTCTGGTATAGGTCTATGAGACCTATCTATGGATTATAGATTAGTGTATGAGTGATAGATAGAACTCATAGATGATACCTGGAGACTTGGATAAAAGTTTGGGGAAAAGTTGGATTTTACGATCAAGTTTTATAGCCCGTGGATATATTTATGGGTCATAAATGACCTCTGTGGATTAGATTATGAGACTAAATTTTGGGGTACAATAGGAATTTTTTTTTATGAATCATGGTTATTTATATGAGACATAGAAAAGGCTCAAATAATACCACCAACACTTAGAAACATTTTGAGTTAAAAGCCATTTTTATATGAGAGGTTTATGGATCGTATGATGGACTAGGGTTCGTGCTTTAATTTCGTCGATTAAGGATAACTTTTGCATATGTCATGACCTATCCCTAGGGACTATGAGTGACATGGAAATGGGAAACTGAGAGTCCCTAAACAGTCTCATTGCATCCATAGACATATTATAGGTTCGAAAATGCATAATAAACATCATAGAGTGATACTAAGGGAGAGGGCAAGATGACTTAAGCTAAGGAATTAGGGGGTATGGAACTCATTGTCACACAACTTCATCACATAAGTCTATGGGACGAAAATTCGAAACTCAAGCTATAGGAATAGGATATAGGACTTGCCATCACATTTTCAACGACAATCAAATCTAAGGGGCCGGATCATATGACTCATGCTATGTTAATAGGGACTTAGGAGTTTCATAATATCCTCATCACATCATATATCAACATACTATAATACATAAGCATAGCCTCCAAAATCAACAAACATAGCGAGCTTGTACATAGAGTTTACATAACGTCCATTAGTACCTCTAAGTCATAGATAGGACAGGGGTCAAGACATGTCTCGGACTCTCCCTCAAAGTAAAGACATAAGAAAGGCATAACATAGCATAGGTAGATAGATGGTTGATCTTGTCCTTGGAGCAAAGGACTTACCATTAACAAATATCACAAATTCAATCTAGCCCTGAAGAAGTAGATAGGGACAGTATTCGATCCCTACATGGTTAGATCATGTAGACAAAAAGCATGTATTAATATATTTGAATGTACTACGTATGCAAGCATGAAATACATATGAACATGATAACCTGTATTTTGTTAGGAAAAATACTGTTATATTGATATTGGATTAAATTTAAATAAGTTATCACAAACACTTTGTCATAGCAAACCGCTGCCTTGAAAGCATTTTTTCCTGACTCCAGTGAAAAATGCTTGAGCCGGTCATTTCTCAAGATTCTACAGTTACTATCAAACACGTGCACTCGTGGATAAAAGTTTGGAGATTTCCCAAAAAATAATTTTACCTAAACAAATCTTAAGAAGAAGAAAGAAGGAAGTAAGTATTCTTCTTCTTTTTGGTTGGTGTGTTGTATAATGTTCACAAAACCAACTTATATAGGATATTCCAAAAAGAGTTATTGTAAAGAAAAGATAAAATTTTGAGAAGTGTATGATGAATGTCAATGGCAATAAATGCCATTACATCACATTCTTCAAATCTCTTTTAATTATTTTGGAGCGAAAATATTTTTTTTCTTTGTAATGTATGTTACCTTTTCTTCTTTGCATTACTCAAAATTAATAACTATGGAATTAATTTTACAATTCTCCACTAATGCAAAGATAAAGATTAAGAATAAAATTTGGGAAAAAGGAAGGAACATGTATTTAAGTGTCAATATCTTTCTATTTGAATTAAATATCCAAAAAGGCTTGGGTCCAAAGGTGAACCTTAGCACTGCTTTTCAGCCTCAAACTAATGGGCAAGCAGAGTGTACTATTCAAACATTTGATGATATGTTAAGAGCCTGCGTTATTAACTTCTTAGGCAATTGGGATGACCATTTTCCTCTGATTGAGGTTCCCCTACAATAACTATTTCCATTGGAGTATTCAGATGGCTCCATATAATGCACTTTATGGGAGGAGATGTAGATCACCGATTGGTTGGTTTGACGTGGGTGAGACAGAGTTGATTGGGCCAAAATTATTTTACCAAGCTGTAGAGAAGGTGAAGATCATACAAGATATTAAATACTGCATAGAGCCAACAGAAATCCTACACCAATGTTAGAATAAGAGACTTAGAGTTCAAGGTAAATGATTGGGCCTATCTGAAAGTATCACCTATGAAGGGTATGACACGATTTGGAAAAAAAGGAAAGTTGAGTTCAAGGTATATTGGTCCGTACTAGATTTTAAAGAGGGGTAATATAGCTTATGAGGTGGAGCTACCACCAGAGTTAATGGACATCATCCAGGCTTTCATATTTCCATGCTTAAGAAGTGCTTGGGATATCAAAAATTGGTTGTTCCTATTGAGAATATTGGAGTGAATGACAACTTGAGCTATAAGGAGATTCTCATTCAAATCCTTAATCATCAAGTTCGCAAGTTGAGAACTAAAACAAATTCCATATGTCAAAGTATTATGGAGAAATTAGTTTGTAGAATAATCTACTTTGGAAGCTGAAGAGGATATGAAGGCTAAGTACCCTTATTTATTCTTGCTTGCTATTGATGAGAGTTAATGGTAATGATTCATTTCTATTACTTGAGTTTTTGTCTATTCCCAACTTGAATGATAACAAAGTCCTAGGTCTGATTGATGATTGGTTTGATTTGTTAATTGTTTACTTGCTTGGTTTCCTGATTGATTAATTGATTGCAAGAGTGAATCGTGAATTGTTTAATTGATTAGAGTCTATGGTAGGATTCATGCATTGCTTAAGTTCCTAGATTGTTCTTCATCTGAGGATGACTGATCCCAAGGGGGAGATAATGTAACACCCTTAAATTCATTCCACCTAGTCAGTTGTAAATGCCCAGGAGAAGTTAACAAAATGGCTGAGAAAATTCACTAGGAGAAACCACAAAGGGTCATTTACGGCTTATAGAATTATCAATACCTCATAGATGGGGCATCGTAGTTGCCCTTGTCACTTAAGAGATTTTTTCTAAGTCTGACGTCTGTGTACGAGGTCTTCTATGGACCATACTCCAATCCATAAGTCATAGGATGACTTTCGTGGTTTAATGAATCAAAAAATCTTTTCTAGATCCTGAACCATGATTAACAAGATGGCCTATCATTCCTTTTAAGACCTTAGAAAGGGGTTTCGTAGATTCAACGTCCAATTTCCAGTAACTCAAATTTTAGACACCTTCATCTACAAAGGCCACTTATGACCCATAAGTGGAACCAAAACCCATAGACAAGGTCTCGTGGTTCCATTCGGCAATTTTTAAGAGGGAAATTTTTGTCTTTTCCTACTCTTTTTAATTAAAACTCACAATGTTTTAGACTTATTTTACACCACTTATTAGTATCCTAAGTGTAATATTAATCATTCTACACTTAGAGCTTTTAACCCCATCGAGAAAGAAAGAAAAGTAGGGTTCCAAGCAGCGAGCAGAGATTGTCCAAGAGCTGATTATTGTTCAAAATTTTAGGTATGTAAGGCTTCCTAAAGCGTTGGACCAATGATTTTCATGCATCCTTTTGTCTACTAGAGTTTAGTTTATAATAAGAACTGAGTCTTGAAAATCCCATGATTCTAATCTTCAAGTTGCTTGCATTTATTTTGAGTCTGTATGTATAATTGTGAATGACTCAATGAGTTACATGCTGGTCATATGATGTTAGGGTACAAAATTTGCATTCAGTACTATGAATTGTTAATTGCATCATTATATATATAATCACTTGTAGCATTGACTCAATTGAGATCATGACTATGATTATCTAAGTTAAGTAACTTGAGCATGAATCAGCGTGAGTAGCATTATCTATATACGTGTATGTCCAATGAGCATCTTACTTGCCTTATGTTATGAGCATGATTGAGTGAAGTCCAAGTAACCGTTTGAGGTTGTGTTAAGTCTTGATTGCATGTCTGATTGATGATCTTGATTGATTGAACTGTTAAATGATTAAGTTGAGTTTGATTGGAGAAAATATAAAGAGATAAAATTGAGTTGATTGGCATAGGCATGATTTAGTTTTGCGAGGAGTACTGAGCACTGATATGGGAGTGATTAGGTAACTACTCTTACCCATAAATTATGTTCCTAGCATAGGGTAGTTGCATCGTTGATTTGAGTGACTCATGTCTCAAACATGGACATTTACTTTGGATTAACGAAAGTTGATTGTTCTTTACCTTGGCAAGTTTTGGACAATCATAGCAATGACATCGCTTTTGTTATACATCACCAAACTAACGGTGGTAGGATTGAATGCCTATTCAAAGAAACTATCCAGTAAAACTTGAGTAAGCATGTAATGTTTTAAACCGAGTTGCACAAAATTGAGTTTATTTGATTTATTCTTAAACTTGCATATTCTTTGGATTGAGTTATAGACTATTAAGTTGATGTGTGAGTCGTACTTGTTAGTTTAGCAATTCTTACATGTCAATATATTCTATGTATTGAAGTCCATTTGGGCCTACATTGTTAATGATGTAGATACAGGTAATAGAGGACTTTAGCCAATGCATCGTTGAAGTCCAGCTACTTAGATTCGAGATTGATGAGCCCTCCTTGCTGTCAAGAGAGCCTTTTTATCTTATATTGAGTATTTCTATTTCCTTAATTTGGGTAACTTATAGCCTATCATGGTACCATCTAGGCAGTTGAGATAGAGGCTTCATAGACTAGATTGAGACTGTTGATGTGATTGATATTGACTAGTTTCTTTCATACTAGTCTTGATTATTTTTCACTTAGATTGTTGGTGTTTATTTACTTACAGCCCCTTTCTTGAGTATTTATTCCATTATTGAATATGATGTGATGATGAGGACAGGTGGTTCTCTTGGGGAATCGGCAATGTTTCTTCAAGTGCTGGCCATGCCAAGGGTACCCTTTGGTAATGACCCGGACATTGTACGACCTCGTTAGAGCTTGAAAAATTCGCTTTTGAGAGACTTTGGACCAAGGTGACACCCTATGGAATGGTAGAGCTTGAAAATTTTAGTTTTAAGAGATTTTGGACTAAGGTGATGCCCCATGGAATCCCACATGATCCGTGTGAGGTCACACGGCCCGTGTAGGGCCTCCTTGTAGTGACCCTTGGCCTCATGAGGGTTATTGGCCCTTGGCATGGAGTTTTAAGATAAGGAATGCCACACTTGGACCCCACACAAGTCGTATGACACTTCACGGACCGTGTTGAGGGTCGTGTAGTAACCTTGATCTTGGAATCCCACTTTTTGGGACCAAGTATGGTGACACGGCCCCTCATACAGCTCGTGTGGTGTGACACGAGCCATGAGCCCCCCCTCCTCCCCGTCATATGGATTCTAGAGTGAAATTTTTCTAAGTGTAGAATCACCATCTCGTAAATTTGTCGTGACATTTTTCTACGAGGGGGGGGGGGACACGGTTGGGTACATGGCTCTTGTAGCTTAACATGGCTCGTGTGACCCTCCATATAGATGATTTCGTCAAATTTTTCTAAGTATAGGATTATCGTTCAGACCTTTGCAGGTGAAAGCTTTAGCATTGGTTCACGGGCAATTACACGGTCCCTGTAGTGCCATACGGACCGTATACCCTCCCTTGAGAAAAAATATTCAATTTTTCCAACTCGTTTCATTAAAGCTGTTTTCATAAATACGGTTTATTTTAAAGATATTTTGGGACTTCCTATGTTACCTAAAGACTTCCTCATGACCTAAACTCTATTCCTAACATTCAAATTTATTCCTCACATTTGAAAACTCTCTCAAGCCTCTCTCAAGGAACTCTTGTGGGGTGTAAACTTGGGAATCAAGGGAAGCTCATTCTTTTTCAAGTTTCTCTTGACACTCCTTCATTTGTCAATGTATATGGGTTTTTATTCTTGGTTCCTTTCAATCAAGAAGTCTCAAACTCTTTTCAAGTAATTTTCATGAATTTAAGTTTACTTGAAATATGAGTTTTCAATGTTGTGATTTATTAAATTCACTTGGTGTATGGGTTATACTTTAGTGATGATTTTATGTTGTTTTAAGTCCTAATATGATGGTTTACATCGAGATTTTGAAGTTAAGATACTGCATGTCCCTTTAAAACTTGTTTTGTGTATGGATGACCTATGTTATGATTTAAATGATTTTATGTTGTTTTAAGTCCTAATATGATGGTTTACATCGAGATTTTGAAGTTAAGATAGTGCATGTTTCTTTAAAGCTTGTTTTGTGTATGGATGACCTATGTTATGATTTAAATGTGAATTTTACTTATGCTTTTACATGAATCTTATAATGCATTGTTGAATTAAGTTTGAATCTATATTACCCATGTTATTCCTATTTCATTCATAGCATATGTATTCATGGACATTATGTAAAATTTTGAAGTGGGTTTAGCCCAATTATGTTTATGTATATGATTTTGATAAAATCATGGTTTTGACAAGAATGTGATCACATAAATTTCTATGAATATGGATCTTTGAGCATTTTGGGTGCTTGCACCATCTTGTATATTTGAATGAGCTATTCCTATGCATGAGTATTATGGTTATGAACTATGCTTTGACTTTTGAGTCCTAAAGGTGCATTGAAAGAATTGGAAATGACTATTACCTATTCTGAAAGCATATACATACATACATATATATATATATATATATATACACACACACACCTATATGTATTCTTGTGGGATGATGACTTAGCACCAATGGATTGAGGGCTCCCTCTCTTTCTTTGAACTATGTGGCTAGCATATGTTATGTGAATATCCTATCCAAAATGGGGATGCCCATAAGGAAGGTTGACTCCAAAATGGGGATGCCCGTAAGGAGAAAAATGATATGATATGTTATATATGAAAATCCTATCTGAAGTAGGGATTCGTGTAAAGAAGGTTGCTTCATACAAAATGGGGATGCCCGTAAGGTGAAGTATGGTTTGACTTTGGCAAGTATACCACCTCTTTATCGGTGAGGGAATTTCATCAGGTTTCTAAGTAATAGCTTGTTTAGTCTTCCTCTTGTCGGTTAAGGTCATATCCCCACTGTATACGAGCATTTATGCATTTCATATGTTATTGTTTCATGGCATATTGTATATTATCTCTCTTGCTATAAATCTCTTTTTGTATTATATGTTGATTGATGGTCACACTCCAATAAGAAAGCGGTCGCTATCAATAATTTACTTAACCGAGGTTAGGGTCGAACCCATAGGGAATACAGGGCTTGACTATAGGATTTTACTACTAATCATTTCTAGTATCTATAACTATAATCTCTAAAAAAGGAGGGTTGTTTGCGATTTAAAAATAACATAAAATAAATGCTAACTAGATGACAGGAAAATGCTCAATTTTGGGAACAACTTGGGAATTGTGTTCCCCATGGTTCGTTGACTCAATTACCCTATATAACATAACTATGATTAGTGAATTGCATGTAGGACAGTAACTTACGTTCTTCCAACCCACTTGTGAAGGTGAAGGTCGAATTTCACCATGGCGCTTGTTCAACTACGATGGTGGCTAACTAACCATTACCTATAGTCCCAGTCAACCTCCCCTTGGTTAGGTTTGGTCGATTAGACGTGAAGACATCAATCGAATCCTGTCATCTACTTTTCTTTTCCTATTCGTCACTACTTTGGTCAGGATTGTGTTAGTAGGCAGGGTTTGGTGTTGGCCACCACCAAACAATATTAATCATGAAGGGAAATAAACAATATATGCAAAATCCCAATAATAAATAGGCACAAAATCTAGGTCATTTCAAGTCAACTACCTATGGTTCCCACAACCCCAAGTTATGAGTGCTTACCTACTCATGGCTAAAGCAAAACACACACACAAAAAAAAAATGCAAATAAGAGGCATAGTTGAGAGTTTCACCAATAAAAATGAAGGAAATAAGTGCCACAAGTTTCAAACCCACAAGCTTGATTGATCCATAATGCGTACAAAGCAAGGTTCGCAATTTTCGAAAATGAGTCTTTGAAGAATGAACAAATAAACTACTCTAAAACCTAAGAAAAGTTTCAAAAATAACTTGGAGAAGTGTCTCTGGTCGAACTCTCTCAACAATAACCTAACTTAAACTATTTATAGTGTGAATAAAATAGCCCTAAAATCTATGCAGAAAAGACAGCTGGCATCTGATAAACTTCGCAATTACGACTTATAGAATGGCCTACGAGTCATAGTCGGGGTCTCGTATCAGGAGCTTGGCATTTTGGACTGAACTGGTACGATCCACAGGTATGAGTTGTTGCTTGATCTATGACTCGTATGTTGGTCTTGTAGTCTTCATCTTCAATTTTTTGGTCCAACATTTTGGTTTTCTGATTCTTGCTACGGGTCCACCTGTACGAGTCATAGTGTGTCTTATAACTCATAGGCTAGGCTCATAGTAGTGAACTCTACTTGGAAGATTCTTGAAATTTTGTTCTCTGATTCCTATTATGACACCACCCTACGACTCGTAGTGGGAGCTCCGACTCATAGGTGGGCTCGTATGGCCTATACTTTAGCAAAATTTGCAACTTTTCTTCAAAATCATACCAACCTAACTTTTTTGCAAGATTAACATAAAAACACATCAAAATACTAAATAATCTCTTTGAGAACTCACAAAATCTCTTGTTTTAGACACCAAATGTGTTATAATTTAACAGCACATTAACACCCTCAACTTAGAATTGCTGCTTGTCCTCAAACAACAACTCAATCTACATAGACAAAGAGAAATACATAGCAACTAGACTAATGACATACATATCAATTTCTTTGATTCAGGTACCCAACTATCATTTTTAAAATAGGATTGTAAAATTATTTAGAAAATAGGAACATAATGGGATACCTGGCAATCCAACCATGATAAGCTAAGGAGCATCAACCTTCCACAATAACTGGCATAGTCATATGCTAATAAAGTAGTGCAAACGCCCTCACTGGAAAGAAGTC
The DNA here is from genome assembly GCA_025774065.1 of Solanum ossicruentum. Taxonomy (NCBI): domain Eukaryota; kingdom Viridiplantae; phylum Streptophyta; class Magnoliopsida; order Solanales; family Solanaceae; genus Solanum; species Solanum ossicruentum. The sequence goes on from JAOTQR010000007.1 coordinate 17,401,200, forward strand.
CCTCATACTCATTCAAGCACATTCAAAAATCAGGGACTGAGGAAGCATTCTCACTCTCACAGTTGAAATTCATACACAATGACTAACACCATAAGCTTGCCTCTATACTTGTTTTTCGATTTAGTTAAAAGTGGATTGGGATCACTTTAGGAATTATTGGCTTGTAACATGGGATCAAGGGTTTTGGTATGGTATTTTGGGAAATTAGTGACTAAAAGCTATTTTTGAACCGTGTTTACCAGCATTTTTTGCTTTCATACTCCAACCCTTTCACCAACTTCTACCTTATTTCCCCCTTTTCAAACTTTTCCTGGGCTTATTCTATCACTTTTCAGTTGTGCCTTCATTTTGAACTCATTTTTGCTAATTTTTTCAACTTAAGGCTCTCTTTTCTTTCTTTTTCATCACCTGGCTCATGATTATTCATTTTCACCTCAACTAACTACCTCAGTTTTGTTATTTTACCATAATAAAGGTCACCCTCAACTTAGGCTTTTAGCCTAAAGTGAAGTACACAATATCTATGTCTCAAACCAGGGCCACCAATGCAACCACCCTCAACTTAGGCTTTTAGCCTCAATCAAGGTTCACATGCTCAAGGATAGATTAGGGCCAATATCAGGGTATTTCATCAAATGAGGTGTGGTTAGCAAGGTGTCCAAAAAAATATGAGTACATGAGAAGCTCAAACATTTGGAACAAGGGATTCACTAGTTCATTTGGTAGGTCATTTAGGCAAAAGTGGGCTTACTATCAGAACAAAGGCCTAAGATCACTTCCAAATCAACCAATTCACCAAACCAATCTTAGAGTACTAAGGCAAGCTATGAGTCTATACAATGATACATGAATTCATTGAAGTAATCTCAAATACACATGGTATTTGCATCCACAATCAAGTATAGACTCACAGATTATATTTTCATTCTCAACTTGCCTTCACAATATCATAAAAACATTGCTATATAATCCAAAAACATATGAATGCATCAATAATTACAACCTCAAAAATTTGAGGGGTAGCCAATTTTGCATCAAAAGTTTAAAGAAAATCTAAGAACTATATATATGCCAAAAGATATTTTTATTATGCATTTACAATTTATCTATACTTCCTAAGACATGCCGGTTCAACAGAAAATTAAACATTCACAAGGAAAAAAAAACAGGGGCAAAAAACCTTGTGATCAAAAATAGGGGAAATTATGGACTTGAGGCTACTCAGACTTCACCTTAATCCATAACTTCCACCATCCCACCAAAAGATGAAACTTTGACCTCAAAGTAAAGAAAAAAAGAAAAAAGATGCAAGGGGCATACCTTGGGTTTAATGTCGCGGCACGACAAGAAATTTTTATATTCATTCTTCTTCAAGGTCCCAATCTTCCACAGTTTTGACCTTTTCTATGTCACCCATATACGTTTTTACCCTTTGTCCATTTACTTTGAAAGCTTTGTCATCCGTACTCTCTAACTCGATAGCACTATGGCTAAAAGTGCGCACAACTCTGAAAGGCCCCCATCCATCTTGATTTGAGTTTTCCAAGAAACCACCTTATCCTTGAGTTGTAAAGCAACACCATGTCTCTCGGAGCAAACTGGAAATCTTCAATTATGCAATCATGTTGAACCTTCATTCGTTGTTTGTACAAAGCGGAGCTCTCATAGGCTCGCAGTCTAAACTCATCAAGTTCATTTACTTGCATTAACATCGAGGTTGCAGCTTCATGTCAATCTAGATTCAGTTTCTTTAATGCCCACAATGCTTTGTGTCCAAGTTCAACTAGCAAGTGCCAGGCCTTTTCAAACACCAGTTGATAAGGAGACATTCCGATGGGAGTTTTGAAGGCAGTATGGTATGCCCATAAAGCATCATCCAACCTTTTTGACCAATCAGTACAATGCAGATTCACTGTTATGGATAAGATTTACTTCATTCCTTATTTGATACTTCTACTTGGCCACTAGTTTGGGGATGATTCGGAGTTTTCACACAGTGCTTCACACCATATCTTTCAAGGAGGACTTTGAATAGTCGGTTGTAGAAATGAGAAGCTCCATCACTAATAATTGCCCGAGGTGTACAATACCTGGAAAAAGTACTTTTTTGAAGAAATCCTGTAACACTCTTAACCTCATTATTCGGTAAAGATATGGCCTCCACCCACTTGGAGACATAATCAACTGCAACCAGAATATACTTGTTACCATGCGAGCTAACAAATGGTCCCATAAAATCAATGAGCCAAACATCCAATAGTTGTGCCTTCGCGACACTCCGCCCTCCCTTTGACATCTATCACATGACTTTACATAGTCATGTGCATCTTGATGAATAGATGGCCAATAGTAGCCACATTGCAACACTTTGTAAGCAGTTCGAGCTCCACTATGATGGCTACCCACCAATGAAGAGTGACATGCTCCAAGAATGCTCATCATCTTTACTTCTGGTACACATCTACAAATGATCCCATCAACATAGATACGAAATAAATATGGCACATCCCAGAAGAAGTTCTTTACATTATGCATAAACTTTCTATGTTAATGGGTGTTTAAATCAGGGGGCGCTATATCACTTATCAAATAGTTAGCATAGTCTACAAACCAAGGTATAAGATCATGTAACACTGCCAGAATTCTTTCATCAGGGAATGAGTCATTAATGTCCAACCTATCATCAAATTTCTCCATAGCCTCATCTTCCAATCTAGAAAGGCGATCAACCACCTGATTTTCTGACCCTTTTCTATTAATCACGTCAAAATTGAATTCTTGCAAGAGAAGTACCCATCTAATCAATCTTGGCTTGGCATCCTTCTTTGCCATCAGATATTTGAGCGTTGCATGATCTGTGTACACAATCACTTTAGCTCCAATAAGTACGAACATAATTTTTCAAAGGAAAACACCAATACAAGAAATTCTTGCTCGATCATGGTGTTATTCTTTTAAGCCACATTCAGTGCTTTGCTAGCATAATAGTTCGGGTGGAAGACTCTCTCTCTTCTTTTCCCCAATACCATGTCGAGTGCCACTCCACTTGCATCACACATTAGCTCAAATGGTTATGACCAATCTGGAGCTACAATAATAGGTGTTTTGGTTAGCCTTCTTTTCAATTCTTCGAAGGCGCGCATGCATGCGCCATCAAATAAAAACTTGGCATCTTTTTCTAGCAATTTACACAAGAATTGTGAGATCTTGGAGAAATCCTTTATGAAACAACGGTAAAATCCGGCATGGCCTATGAAACTTCTGATACCTTTTACCAATATTGGTGGTGGCAATTTTTCTATCACCTCAATTTTTGCTTGATCTACCTCAATTCCCTTGCCTAAAATTCTATGACCAAGCACGATGGCCTGTTTGACCATAGAATGACATTTCCCCCATTTTAGCACCAAGTGACTCTCAATACATCTCTGCAACACATAACGCAAATGCAAAAGACATTTTTCAAAAGACTGGCCAATGACACTGAAGTCATCCATGAACACCTCAATAGTTCTTTCAACCATGTCTGAAAAAATAGACATCATGCATCTCTAAAATGTGACTGGAGCATTGCAACTCAAAGGGTATTCTCTTAAATGTAAAAGTACCATAGGGATATGTGAATGTTGTCTTCTCCTGATATTCAGGCGCAGTAACAATTTGGTTATAACTAGAGTACCCATTAAGGAAACAATACCATCCCTTTTTTGCTAGTCTGTAGAGAATCTGTTCCACGAAGGACATAGGAAAGTGGTCCTTCTTAGTGGAAGCATTTATGTTACTATAATCTATGCACACTCTCCACCCGATGACTAGTGTCATGGGGATAATCTCGTTCTTTGCATTAGGCACCGCTATGATACCTCCCTTCTTTGGAACATACTGCATTAGACTTACCCACTTACTGTCAACAATTGGATAGATTACTCTCGCATCTAGCCACTTGATGATCTCTTTCCTCACAACCTCTTGCATTGGGGGGTTCAACCGCCTTTGATGTTCAATAATCTGCCTGTAATCTTTGACTAACTGAATCTTATGAGAGCATATCCCAGGGTGAATGCCGATGATGTCTGTAATTGTCCATCCAATGGCTCGCTTATGGTGCTTAAAAATTAAGACTAGGGCTCCTGCTTGAGCTTCACTTAAATCTGTTGCAATGATGATGGGTAATGTACTATTATCTCCCAAGTAGACGTATTTCAGATGCGCCAGTAATGCCTTTAACTCTAACTCTGGTGGCACTTCTATAGAAGGCTTTACAGGTGGTGTCTCCCTGTTGCATAAATCCAACTCCAACCTTGCTTGTCGCCTTTGCCCAAATGACATTCCAAGAGCATTTACCATTTTCTCATAATCAGGAATGTTGTCACCCTCAAAGTTCATCAACACGGCTGCTAAAGGATCCACACAGCCTCAATTCTATTGGAATTTTGGCTTCATCTTCCTAATTAGATGAAATTATTGAGATGACTTGGAACTTCGAACTTTTCTCATCCTACTGACCAACTTGAAACACCACTGCCTCCTCGCGAAGCCGAAAACTAAGTAGACTCTTCTCCATATCTACTAATGCTCGTCCTGTGGCTAAGAAGGGTCTTCCCAAAATGATTGAAACTGCAAAAAATCAACTTCACAGTCAAGTATAACAAAATCTGCAGGAAAGATAAATTTTATCTACCTTTACCGACATATCACATACAATCCCCACAAGCTTCTTGATTGTTGTATCTACCATCAACAACTATATCTTTGTAGGGACAAGGCTTTCCAAACCAAGCTTTCTTAATATGGAGAGAGGCATTAAATTAATGCTAGCTCCCAAATCACACAGTGCTTTAGCGAACACTAGTTCTCGTATAGTGCATGGTATGGTGAATGCATCCGAGTCTTCACACTTTTGTACCAATGAGTTTGTAGTGATGGCACTACAACATTGAACATCTCTGGAGAGGTCTTAACTCACTTTTAACTTCTTTTTTACTAGATCCTTCATCCATTTGGCATGTCCTGGTATCCTTTCAAGGGCCTCAACTAAAGGAAGGTCTACTGACAATTTTTTTAGCATTGCCAAAAACTGTTCAAACTTACCTTCCTCCTTTCTCTTTCCAAGCCTTTAGGGGAAAGGAGGAGGAGGCCTAGGAAAAGTTTTATACTTCTTGGATTGCTCTTCTTCATTGCATGCTTGGGTTCCTTCATTCATTCTCTTCTTGCGGTTCCCATACTTCACCTTTTGCATAGAGGGATTTATTGTGCTCTTGCCATTCCTTGTCATCACTTCCATGCAATGCCCTTCATTTTTAGGCTTTTGAACCATGTTGCTTGATAAGGTGCCCTTTTGGCGTTGGTTCAACTGTGAAGAAATTTGTCCGAATTGTTGTTCAAGTTGCTTGATTGCCACGGAATGTGACTCTATTTTCTGGTTAATGCTTGAAATATCGGTCTTCATTGCCTTTAAATTCTCATCATAGTGATCCACCCTCTTCAACAATTTATCGAACATTTCTTCAATCCTTGAACTACTTGATTCGGTATCATGGTTATGTGGTGGTACATAGGGACCATTTCTGTAGCCTTCTCTTCTACCCCATTCTATATCTAGCACTCTTTCTCTTTCATAGTATCCACCCCTATTATCTTTGTATGCCCCTTCTCGATTGAAGTTCCGACCTTGATTCCTGGAACCTTGTCTCCAATATCCCAGTTGGATCTTTGGGGGTTGTTCCGAAAACCCACCTCTTGGTTGCTCACAAAGCATGCATCCTCATAAAAGAATTGATCATCACAAACCAAAGTCATTGGGGGTTGATGGGTTACCGCTTGCACACTTGCTTGATTTTGTTTTAAAACAAAGTACATGCTTGTACGGAGTTGCGCAAGTTGTTCCATGATCTCTTCATTCACATTTGCTTGCCCATTATTTGTGGTAACCATATAAGAGTTCCTTGTTATGCCCCTCTCTCTTTGGCTAGATTGGTCTTCACCACTTGTTCCATTCTCTCAGCGACAAGTTCAAATGGTTGATCAAGAAAAACACCTCCCATCATCGTGTTGGCACATGCTTTGCTATTATCATCAAGTGATTTATAAAAGATCTCGACCAAAGCATTATCAACAATCTTATGATCGGGGACCATAATCAAGTATTTGGTGAATCTCACCCATGTAGTGCTGAGAGAGTCTCCGGCAATTGCTCAAAGTTGTTGATTTGGTGGTCCTTTAGCTTCAACTTCTTCGACCTTGGGAAATATCTTTTGAGTAACACCTTCTATAGATCAGCCTAACTCATGATGATACCCGGAGGAAGCTCAGACAACCATATTGTTGCATTATCAGACAATGACAATAGAAACACCCTCAATCCAATAGCATCAATTGAAATAGTTTGTGTTCCCATAACACTTTTGAACACAAAGACAACATTTTAGAGATGACGGTAGGGATCCTCTGATGGTAGCCCTGTGATTAAACCACGGTTTTGGAGCATCTGGAACTGCGAACTTAGTGTCTACCGGTAGAAGGGGCAATACTATAGAGCCAGTCATATTTATATCCATAGGGTTCAGTTAGTATTCGTATGCACATCCTCCTCAACCTCAATATGCTCATTTACTCGAGCCATTCTTCTTAGTAGTCGATGGATCTCCAAATTTAATGGAGCTAAGGGATTGCCTTGTCTCCTTGTGTTAGGCATACAACCTAGTATCCCCTCTAAATAAAATCAAACAACAAAAACAAAAACAAAAACAAAAACAAAAAAAAGTACAAGAGACTCTAGAAATTTACACTAGAACTAACTAATAGTGAAATCAAATCAAACCTAGCTGTAGTCCTCGGCAACGGAGCCACAATTTTTGATTGATGGTCACGCTCCAGTAAGAAAGTGGTCACTATCAGTAATTAACCTAACCGAGGTTAGGGTCGAACCCACAAGGAATACAGTTCTTGACTACAGGATTTTACTACTAATCATTTCTAGTATATATAACTATAATCTTTAAAAAAAAAAGGGAGGGGGTTTTGTTTGTGATTCAAAAACAACATAAAATAAATGCAAACTAGATTATGGAAAAATGCTCATTTCTAGGAACAACTTCAAAATTGTGTTCCCCATGGTTCATTAACTCAATTACCCTAGATAACATAACTATGATTAGTGAATTACATGCAAGACGGTTACTTAGGTTCTTCCAGCCTTCTTGTGAAGGTGAAGGTCGAATTTCACCATGGCGCTTGGTCGGCTACCATGGTGTGCCAACTAACCATTAGCTATTGTCCCAGTCAACCTTCTCTTGGTTAGTTTTGATCGATTAGATGGGAACACATTAATCGAATCCTGTCATCTACTTCCCTTTTCCTATTCGTCACTACCTAGGTTGGGATCGTGATAGTTGGCAGGGTTTGGTGTTGTCCACCACCAAACAACATTGATCATGAAGGGAAATAAACAATACATGCAAAACTCCAATCATAATATGCACAAATCTAGGTTATTTTAAGTCAATTACTTATGCTTCCCACAATCCCAAGTTGTGGGTGCTTAGCTACTCATGGCTAAAGCAAAACACAAAATGCAAACAAGAGGCATAGTTGAGAGTTTCACCAATAAAAATGAAGGAAATAAGCGCCACAAGTTTCAAACCCATAAGTTTGATTGTTCCACAATGTGTACAAAGGTAGGTTTGCAATTTTCCAAAATGAGTCTTTGAAGAAAGAACAAATAAACTACTCTAAAACCTAAGAAAAGTTTCAAAAATAACTTGGAGAAGTGTCTCTGGTCGAACTATGTCAAAAATAACCTAACTTAAACTATTTATAGTGTGTATAAAACAACCTTAAAATCTATGCAGAAAAGACAGATGGCATCTGATAAATTTCACAATTACGACTCTAGGATGGACTACAAGTCGTAGTTGGGGTCTTGTGTTAGGATTTTGGCATTTTGGACTGAACTGGTATGATCCATAGGTATGAGTCATTTCTTGAGCTACGACTTGTATGTTGATCTCGTAGTCTTGGTCTTCAATTTTTTGGTCCAACATTTTGGTTCTCTGATTCTTGCGACCAGTCCACCTGTATGAGTCGTTATGTATCTTACGACTCATAGGATGGGCTCGTAGTAGTGACCTCCACTTGGTAGATTCCTGAACTTTTGGTCTCTGATTCCTATTAAGGACCACCCTACGACTTGTAGGTGGGCTCGTATGGTCTTACTTCAACAAAATCTGCAACTTTTCTTCAAAATCATGACAACCTAACTTTTCTGCAAGATTAACACAAAAACACATCAAAATACTAAAATGTCTCCGTGAGAACTCACAAAATCCCTTGTTTTAGGCACCAAATATGCTGTCATTTAATAGGACATCATATGTCATCGCCATCTAACGTTGAATAAATGGTTGGTAAGTCATAATTGCATCCCGCATACTTAGTACATTCAAATGTACTAAAGCATACTTTTTCCTACATAATCTCACCATGTAGGGACCGAGGACTACGATCATCCACTGTACGACGTCTAGCTCAAATCTCAAGTTTTTGCTTGTTGTGGTGAGTCTTATCTTCTAAGGACAACCCATCATCCTTCTATCTATGGTGTTTTTTTAATCCATTTACTTATTTTGAGGGTGAACATGGGGTATGTGTTGGCCCCTAACCTACCTTATGTTTAGAGGTATTGTTAGACATCTTATAAACTCCTTTACATTTATATGCTAAGGGTTATGATTGGAGATTTTGTTATGGCTTGGTTACTTATTGGATTTCGTTATGTGATTTGGTTATGAGCTTTATGATCTAATTACATGATATAATGCGTAAGATCCTAAGTCTCGAATTGTCCCCATAGAGTTAGTCATACTTACCTGCCCCTGAGTCTTTATGTGTTATGTGCTATGTGAAATCATGTTACTCCATTTCCCTATGACAACTCCATAGTGTGAGTCCTACTTTCCCGTCCCTTAGAACTATGTGTTTACTACTTGAATAATTTCTGAACCAATGATGTGAATTTTAGATACTTTGAGGCTTGTTTGGGAACTCGCGCGTTCCCATTCGACATGTCACTACTGGACTCTAGGTCCGAGTCATGATACCTCCCAAGACCGATATCTACTTATACTTATGACTCTAGGTTTTGGGATTCGAATTAAGTTTTTTGTTTGTTTGTAGTTGATTGATTTGACTTTCTTTAGTTGCGATTCGATTTTAGGTCGTGACAAATTACAAAGCTTATTTTAAACAAAAGTTGATCATCTAAGATTTAATATTTTTACTGGACAAAAAAGGGCTTTTATGAATGGTATTAAATTAAATATTTAAGATATGTATCTTCTTTTAAAATATATGAATTAATAAACATATGTTCTTAACTAATATTCTAAAAGATAACTGATTTATATTTTTCAAATTAGTATATTTTAATTAAATTGGTCATAAATAACCAAAAATATAAAATTTCTATAGACACCATGAGATACATATTTGACAAAAATATTAATTTTATAATATATGTCATAAAATTATTAAAGCATTTGAAAAAAACAATTTATCAAGTCTAACAAAAAAATGAATTGATTGCAAAGTAAAATATCAAGTCAATACTACTAAAACAAATACAACTGAAAATATAACATAAGTTATAAATTAAAAAAAATCATAACACTCTTATGTCAAAGTTCAACATAATGTATATAAATATGATTTAAAAGAAAAAAAAGTACGTCTGTAACTTTATCAAATAATGAATCATACTTTAATTTAAAGATTAGAATACTAAAAAAATTATGCTAATGAAAAATAAACATAGAATAATTTTTTTAGGAAAATAGATGTCACACCCCAAAGTCCCGGTAGGACGGACTGGCACCCATTGCCGGTAAGGCTCGGGAGGACCAAACTGTATCTATGAGCTTTCTATACATATTATAAGGGATCTCTACATTTGACACGCCTTTAAGAAGATAAACAGTGATAACAAGTCAAAAGGAAATGCATATGACTAAGTCATTGGGGCCACGGTATCTAAAGTACGAGACATGACCACACTTTAATTTACATAGTCTACAAAGCCTATAGATAAGAAAAAATATGTGATAAGGGTCGATACAGGCCCCTCCTAGACTAACTGTACAATACAAATATATAAGCTCTAGACATACATAAAGCCCCGAAGAAACCTGGAGCTTGGTAACAACAGTTGAATGTCATGTACTCCTACTGGGGAGATCTACTCGCACCTATATCTGCAGCATGAAATGCAGGTCCCCTGTAAGGGATGTTTGTACGAGATAATGTACTGAGTATGTAAAGAAGGATATACTGTATATAAAGTAACAACTCAAATGAAACTATGCACCGGTATAAGATTGGACACCACCTTTGGTTATACTTTGGAATCATGTACTTTATGTTCTTTATATCACTTTACCTTTACAGTATAATCTGTGCACAACAGTAATATAAATGACCAACTAATCAGTGGTGTAACTGTATCGGGATCGTCCCTGGCTAGGTTCTTCCTTAACCCCTCGGGCTACCACCCATGATAAGATCGTCCCTGGCTAAGTGATTCTTCCACCCCTTGGGCTACCACCTACCAATAAACAACATATCGGGATTGTCCCTGGCTAGGTTCTTCCTTAACCCCTTGGGCTACCACCCATGATAGGATCATCCCTGGCTAGGTGATTCTTCCACCCCTCGGGCTACCACCTATCAATAAACAATATGCTTTACCTTTCAATTACCTTTGAGATGGTTCTTTCGGTGGTCACAATTTTGGAACTGTAGAATTGTATATGTAGCATATGACTTGTAGATAATCATACAAAACAATATGACAATGAAAAGAGTACATTACACAAAAGATGAAATGCGTATGAAATGGAACAACTCATGAACTTTATTTCATAACAAGAACTCATGTAACTTGGTATTCAAGCATATATGCAGATTTGAAGGTGACTATGTATGGAATGATACGAACATGTAAAAGAGTGGAGACATGGTTAATAGTTGTGTCGGAGTTGGTAGATTCCTTTATGTGCCAAGGAAGGATCTATTTTTCATGCCAATTAATATGAAATCAAGTAGCCTTACATACCATGTTGTATGACCTCGTTACTACCTTGAGTTAACCTTCCCTTCCTCCAAATATTTACCTACAGGTGATAAAAATAGCATTAGCCTCCAATAAATACACCTTAGCAGCCCAATCACATAACAAAATAACACACGGACAGCAAGCAGGTATTTATAAACACGAGTGTGTTCTTTCAACCTTTCCGCTCCCTAATCATGTTTTTATAACACACATTCGCATGTAAACATCATTTCCAGCCTATTTTAATGCCATAACAGTCATACAACAGTCCAAAAAGCACAACGCATAACAATTCTACACATCATATAAATGGACAGCATAACGTTACCTCTTTTCGCTACATTTCGACGTCGACAACTCCAAACTTATTCCAAATCTAACCAAACTATTCCAACAATATTTACGTAAACAGATAGTTCTAAAATAGTCTTAGAACATCACCCAAGATGCAATGAAGGACGTGAGGCAATAGCCTTCCATCCAACAACCCATAAGTTCATACTAAGAACACAATTGCGATATTATATAGGGACTCACTTTTGTGGACTGTAAAAGTGGTGAATCAGCCTTGTTACCTTACTACAAAATCAACCTTTATTAAATACATAAGTATCACTTCATAATAAATCCAATCAACAAGAGAAAAACCTCTTAATTAGTAAGAAAAGTGTAGAACAATCCTTAGCATATTCCAGCATATGTGTGATTAATTTGTTTCTTTGGTTTTGATTAAAAAAATCATATTAGGTGCATAAGTAGATTTACTTACCTTTAAACTCAAGGTTTAGATCTTCTTTAGGAATTCTTGTAAGGTTATGAGAGCTTGTTTTTCACACCTTGAGAGAGAGCAAGGAACAACCAAGAATGCAATTTTTTTTTTTGTCTAAGTTGAAATGGTTTAAGGGGGCTGTTTTGAGCCCTTTCTAAAGGGTATCTTGGCCGACTTACTCTTCACCTTTTGAACACATTTTACCACATATTAATAAACTACTTATGTAGCAGCTTGGCCCTTACACTTGGGCCTAAACGGGTCTCCAAATTGATGTGCTTGGGCTGCCTATTTTTCCAACTTTCTCTTAGTTAGTGTTGGGCCCAAATAGTTAAGTAGGTTTTGATGTCTTTGGGACCTTTTTAATATACTTCTTAGGCTGAAAATATAGTCCATGTGTGATGCTAAAATAAGGGAAAAAGTTAGACTCTTAACACAAACTTTATTCATAATCGGACTTGGACAAATTCGACATGGAGCCTCGTCTCCATTTAGCTAGCAAATTTAAGCTAAGCAAGTAGGTGACTCACTTGGTAGCTTCTTAAGTCCTACAAGCACCTTAATTCTCTCACTTTTTTTAAGGATGTGATCTCCTCAATTCGACACAAAACAAGTATGCACTTGACCCTCTTAAGCGTTAGACACACATATAGCCCATTAACACGAGATTCAACCACTTTTACAAATTAGGCACTAATTTGACCAAACCATATCATATTTCATTTGCATTATACTAGTATTATAATATGTAGGGTGTTACATCCTCCCCTCCCCCTAGGAACATTCGTCCTCGAATGTTAGCACAATTGGATAGCTTAACCAACTTTAAACCTTTACTTACACAAACTTTTGACAGCACATTAAGTATTCAATCACACATACCTATTAGTGCCCCATTTCTACATGTTGGACTTTCTCTTTATCTTCAAATAAGTAAAGGTACTTTGATTTCATCGCGTCCTCAGCCTCCCATGTTATTTCTTCTACTTGCTGGTTTCTCCAAAGTACTTTTACTGAAGCTATTTCTTTATTCCTTAGCTTCTTAACTTGACGATCTAGAATACCAATAGACACCTCTTCACATGTGAAATCTCCGGTAACCTGTACATCCTTAATAGAAGTGATACGAGATGGATTACCTATGCATTTTCCTAGCATTGAGACGTGAAAAATTGGATGAACCATTGAAAGCTCATGGGGTAGCTCTAGTTCATATGCAACCTACTCGAACCTCTTAATAATTTGATATGGCCCTATGTATCGTGGGCTCAGTTTTCCTTTCTTACCAAATCTCATAACCCTTTTCATTGGAGACACCTTTAAAAATTGAAAAATCCAGTCCTCCCCTTCTAGCATCCGCATATGATTTGTGACGACTTTGGGCTATTTCTAGTCGTTGCTGTATCACCTTAACTTTTTCCATGGCTTATTGTACTAGATCTAGCCCAAGCAAGGTGGTTTCACCCACTTTGAACCATCCAATTGGTGATCTACATTTCCTTCCATACAAAGTTTCATAAGGTGCGATCTTGATACTTACGTGGTAGCTATTATTATAGGCAACTTCAATAAGTGGCAAATGGTCCACCCAACTACCTTTAGAATCTAATGCACAAGCTCGTAACATATCTTCGAGTGTCTGAATGGTGCGTTCTACTTGACCTTCTGTTTGAGGGTGGAAAGCTGTATTCAAATTCACTTATGTCCCTATACTCCTTTGAAAGGACTGCCAAAATTTTGCAGTAAATTGAGCCCCCCGATCAGAAATAATGGAGATTGGGACTCTATGTAGCCTGACTATGTACAGCTTGGCATACTCTTTACCTGTATAGTTACTCCTGATGAGCAAGAAGTGTGCTGACTTTGTAAATCTTTCAACTATTACCCATATGGAGTCAAACTTCTGAAATGAGCCAGGCAAACCTATAACAAAATCCATATTGATCATATCCCACATCCATGTTGGAAGTTCTATACACTGCATATAACCTCTTGGCTTTTGGTGTTCTACTTTCACCTGTTGGCAATTTGGACATTGAGCTACAAATTCTGCAAGGTTCTTTTTCATGCCTCCCCATCAAAACATTCCCTTCAGGTCATGGTACATCTTAGTTGATCCTGGATGGATGGAATATTGGGAATGATGGGCTTCTTC
>JAOTQR010000007.1:17415330-17433127 GCA_025774065.1 Solanum ossicruentum
GGACCGGATAGCGCATCAAATTGCAGGATAAGGAAAAGCAGTAGCAAGAACCAGTCTACTTATAGATAATAGTAAGCGAAAGTCTTAAAGTTCATCATGATCGATTTGGGTATGTTAAACATGGGTGTCTGATCCATTTGAGGAAGGCTTGTCTTCTTCCGCTGTGAATAAATTCCCGGCACGCTGTAGTCATAACAATCTAAATAATGGAGATGGAAAAGGGAGTGGTGGGTGCAGGCAACGAGAGGGAAGTAGAAGCATTCGAGTAAATCTGATGCTCTCCGCACCGAGGAAGCACATGCTAGCCCTACCTGTCCAAGACAAAAGAAGATTTCAAGAGACACATCACAGAATTCCACCCGATCCCAGAAAAGATGTAACCTTGGAAGTTGGGCAATAGTTTCAAATCGGGTATCAGAGCTTTGGTTCAATGGCTCATCATCATACAAAGGTCGTTCGGGAAACCTCAGCTACAGTGAGAGATCAATGAGACATCGAGATGGAGGAATTCAAAAATCAAGTGCAGTAGCTTCAAAAACGTTTGGAGCTCTATGAGGCTCTAGAGCGCAATCAACCGCATTATGCCTCTAAAGATAAAGAATAAACAAATAGAGAGGAAGGATTCATTTCATCCTCCCTTTCTATCGTGCGAGAAGTTGGCATCGAGTGATGAAGTTGCTCCCTATCGTCATGCTCGTAGAAACCATGATTTTATTTCTAGCGAGATTATGACATTAAGGTAGATATTCAAGAATTTGAAGGAAGAATGCAAGTGGCTGCTTTCAAAATGCCTATACATCTCATGTGTTACATGAACAGGGTACAAGGACCCCGTGGGCTTGAGACCATGATATGAATCCCAATTTTATTCATATGATTTGTCTTTCCATTATTGAACTTATATTCTATGCTAGGATTGATGGTGAGAGCATAAAGTCATATACGTTTCATTGGCCAATTCAACGTTGGTAGGTGTATGAACCCTTTTTAAGTTACTGTCGTGATAATGGAGTACGACTTCTTGCTTGTGGTGCACCCGGATCTCTTTGAGTTGCATTTGGCAACTTGTCCATCCAAAGCTGTAGGAATAGAGTCAGAGATCGAAGACCTATACAGGACGATAACCTCTTTCGATTCTATGCTTTCAATCCGTGCATGGAAGATCACAGACCACCCGAAGAATGAAAGGGAAGGCGGCTAAGCTTGACTTGTGCTGTGCGAGCGATGATGAAGGTCTGCCTTGGCAAATTAGAGTGACTTTGACCTAAGCAAAGTACAGACATAGGCACATCTTTTCGACCGGGGAATAGTTTTTCTCTGGTCCTTGCGGGACCCTGCTCAAATAATATCTTGCTTGTTCATTACCATCTCCGTTCTTTTGCGATAAGAATGCTCCCAACGACTCGTTTGAGGCTGATGATATGATATGTATAGTTGTAGCAGTTCTCCGGGCCATGAAGGTATTCTAACTAGTGCCTCAGCGAGGTAATTTTTGACTCATTGAAAGACTGGGCCACGACTCTCGTCCTAAAAAAACTCTTCATTCTCTGTTGTCTTGAGAAGTGGGGCGAAAGGCTGGATTTTCCGTGCTAAATTTTAGATGAACCGCCGGGGAAATTGATCTGTCCGATCAAGCGCCGCAACTCCTTTTTGCTTCTTGAGGGAGGTGCTTCATTGATTGCCCTAGGTTTCTTCTTGTCAATTTCAACCCCTCTGTTGTGCACTAAGAACTTTTGGAAGTTTCCTGCTCTTATGCCAAATGCACATTTTTACGGATTCATCTTCAAGCCATGTTCTCGCGCTCAAAGACTGTCTTGAGATCAGCAAAATGACCCTCGAAAGGGAAAGACTTCACAACTACATCATCAATATACACCACCTCTACAATGTTGATAGTAAAGTAATGGAAGATTAGGTTCATCGCTCGCTGGTAGGTAACTCTAGCCTTATTTAGACTGAAGGGCATGACCTACCAGCAGAATAGTCTATTCGTCCAACAACACCTGGACAAGGGAAGGCTGTTTTTGCCTCGTCCTCTTTGGAGATGAAAATATGGTTATAACCTAAGTGATCATCCATGAATGACATAATTTTATTTCAAAAAGAAAAATACGTTCGATAATGATCTAATACGAACCTTGACGCCCAACGGGCGATAACGGTAAGGTAAGGGACGGAACCAATGCTGTGTGGAAATATGCAAGGAGGAAACCTCTTCCCGATCGAAAGCCATGCAAAGACCTAAGAGGATACTACAGCTTCCTCATAATGATAGAAAGAGGAAAGGCTAAGCGAAAAAGGTGTTAATTGCTTAATGAGTTATGGCCACTAGTCGTTCCGATTTCTCTTTATTCATTTCAGCATTCTCACTGGGCATTTAGCTAGCCTATATCGCCGCTTTCACTTCCATACTCAAACCTCGCTCTCCTTAGTCCAATCTAGCCTCTATTGATTGAGACAGTTTGAAGACTCCCTTTATGCAATTACAAACTCCCCGTCCCTTACTCGTCTTTTGAAAGCCAGAACATTCGCATAGAGAAGTATCTCTATCACGCATACTCCTTCACTGATGAATAAATTACCTTATATCCTCTTCTAGGAATTCCTACCCACCTATAAGAGAGGGGAAAGAAGTAAAAGACTATTATGCATGAATATGCTTGTGCACTGGAAATATCTCATAGTGGGAAGGCCCAGAGATCATAAAGGATGGGATGGGAATGGAGGCATTCCAGCCTAATATACTCCGATGAATGGGTCGAGAGAGATAGGGAGGAGAGTGGGAAACAGGAAGTATAGTGAACAGTTGAGTGGCTATCCAACCATTCAATCGGCTATGGAGGGAGGTTTCAGCAAGCGGGTAAACCGATGATGACTAGTAAAACCTTAGGTAGGTTGATCGTCGCTCATAATAGTAGTGGTAAAATCTGCACTAAGAAATTTGATAAAGACAGAACTCTTAGTAGCCAAAGCGATAAAGAGTTGCTCGCATGAAGCACATGGGCTGATTTCAGTAGTAGTAAGGCACTTTTTCATTATTCCCTGTTGAACAACTACTATAATGGCCTGGCGATAAAAACTTCGATTCGCTCCACAAAGCTAGCTCCTACCCTGCCCCGTCGTCAATTTCAAATGAAAAAATCAATTTAGGGGGAGTGATGCCTCTTGACCTCAAAAAGGGAAAAGTTTGATACTCTGTGCCTCAAGACTCTCGATGCTTGAGATGCGAGATCTTGCCTACTACCTCATTCTGGAACACCAACTAGTTTGTATCGAATTCCCTCCCCCTTTACAATATAAGTTAGGTCGAGTGCTCATTGTTTCACCCAGGATGATAATTATAATAATTCATATTCATTTACAGTATATGAACCAGTTGATTTGGTTGAGTCAGTGGATGAGCCAGAAGTTGGTAAGGTTGGTGAGTCAGTTGGTTAAGTTACTCATGATCGTGAGCTAGAGTAGCATCACTAGCACTGACATAAGTAACAGCTCAAGGTCCGGAACTAGTAGACCTAAAAGATGTTGAGTTAGTTGGGGTTCAATCAATTCTGTTGATTCTGCAGATGGTGACTCCTGCTGTGGTAAGACATACCGAAGTAATATAATAGGAAGAACCTAAACTAGAGGGACTTCTCGACTAACACAATGCGGGGAGGAACCACCTGGCCTTAGATTCTAAAAGTTTAGGGGTGCTCAATAAATTCGCTGGTGGTCACACAACTACCCTTGCCATGTCTCCGTCCAACCATAGGAGTGGATTTATCCCATAGCAGGGAGTTTTAATACAACTATTCTAGTGGGAGGGGGTTCAATGGGTTCAACAACTATAGGCAGGGGCTGGTCTGAGAGGGTACTCTACGGGACTCAAGGACCACTTTCGGGTCTGTAGCATTTCATATTGTAGGTTGTGGAATCGAACGATTTACAACTGGGCCTGAAACCGCTCATGCTCCTTCCTCTGTCTCTTAAACTGCTCTTGCTTATGGTAGTGGATAAATTGGTGGACATGTATCTGCTGCCTATGCTGCTGGTGGCTCGACTTTTTTTTTTATGGTTCAGGGAGGAGGCATAGTGCAACCGATCTGCTCAATTCTGAAAATCTTGTGAATTTTCAATTTGCAGTCTATGCCAGTGTGGAAAGAGTACTATTGGCATCTACTATGCAGTCTTCGAGGTCTAGGCTATCTGATGGGTGGTTTATGGGGGTCAGATGGGAGGGTATCACCATGCTATGGTGCGGGAAAATTGGCCTACTTGTCTCGGTTCCTTCACTCGAGCTAACAACATCGTATATTGCATTTTCACTGCTACAAAATAAATCATTATATAGTAGAGACAAGGCTACCTCCTCTTCCCCCCAGTTGAACTCCCTTTAGAGGATCCAGTTCAAGCATCATCCTAATCAGACTTGAGGATGGCTTCTGGGATCATTCTTATCCATTCATCTCTTTCCCTTGAGCCTGGTTTGACCTTCTTTATCGGCTTGAGCTACCTATTGTATTGAGTTGCCTCCCCCGTGAACTGCCTTAGGAAAAGAAGAATTGAAGCCCTCCCTATTCACAGCTTTTTCGATCTATCTAAGCTACTACATCCATTTGTGATTCATTCGATGCTAATTCGGCTATTAAGGTAAGGTTGACCTGGAGCCGGGTATAGTTTATGGCCTTTTTTTTCCTGGTCTTTTATCTGCCTTGAGGCTTGGTGTGGGATCGATTTAAATAAAGTCTAAGACTGTCGGGTCCTCCCTTGCTTCTATCTTCCTCTAGAAACTGATTTTTTTCTTCTTAACTGACTGAACCACCATGAGGGTATTCTCAAGCAATGGACTCGATGGCATTTGTCCTAACATAGTATTCACCAAGAGCTTTTTCTTTCTAAGAACAGAAATCCCTTCTTGAACAAGCCACTCAAAGAGGGCATGAGATGACATTTAATTAAATGTCATTTTCTTTCCTTAGGACTAGACTAGGCTAAACCTTGTCTTTTTCATTGGCATTGAACTGCTTACTTCAACAATTGTGATTCCACTTTCATGTCTTGGATTGAGCTTTCACTCCGGCCTTTCCCCATGGACAAGAAGTTGCTTGTACTATTCTGTACCATTCAATAGCACCGCATTCAAGGGATTCGAGCGCACCTAGCTAGCAACTGGCTTTCACTCCGGCACCTGCGTATACGTCCTCCTTTACTGCCTACACCTACGCTCACGAAAGATAAAGCCACTCACGAATCCATTTTCTTGCTCCTGCTCTGGACCTTACTTACTGCTGGCTTTGAGCTTTCTTGCTTGCTATTGCTATGCGCCAGCTAGCGGAATACTTTACCGAATGCACAAACCAACCTCCAGTCTGGGCCTACGTGTGTCAACTCCAACTAGGAAACTATTAGTGCTTGGGCCTAAGCTCCTGAACCAACAGGAAGAAGAAGCGCACCCAAACCCCCCACTTCTGACCGGAAAAGTCTTTTTTCTTTTTTCAAAAATGTTTAGCTGACCAAGTAAGGGCTGAGTGTGATGTAGGCGGGATGTATTTAAATAAACGATAGGATATGTGTAACAAGAAAGCGAAGGTACCGGATTGGATTGACCCCTTGCCCTTACCATTAAAGGGGAGTTGACCTATTATTTGATTGGAGTGTTTCCGGGCGGATATTGATTTCAATAAATTTATTCCCTCTTTCCTGTGTATTTCCCCATGGGGGCTTAAGACCCCCTTCCTTAACTCAACTCATGCACTCAGAAATCTCTCGTGACTTTAGTTCTTCTCTTCCCGAAGAGCTGATGAGTGTGGGATATAGATTCTAGAGAAATATGTGTGTGGTCTTCGTATGCCTCCACCTACAGGGCTGACTATGCCTACCATCTTTATCTTTGCCTCCTCGTCCTACCCTACCATGTTGGGTTTTCACCCGCCGCTTATTCCGCATTCCCATACTGATTTTTATGCATATTTTAAAATTTCAGGTATTTTGTTTTAAATTTGTATTATCTTCCGCAACTCCCACAAGTGGGAATACATTTATTTATAATAAATAAAGAGCCAAGCAGATCGGAATTCCTTCTCCATCCGCATCTATATAAAGAAGAGGAAGCGCCTTGACTCATCAACCCCCGACCGAGACGAGACCTAGATGGCAACCTAACCGAGTACGTCATAATTCAGAAAGGGAACACCCCCCAGAGCCAGAACACAAGCGCCGACCTCTCCGCCACCAACACAAGTGACTAAGAGAATATCATGTCCTCGAAGGTGGCGGTATTACCGTCTACAGGTCGAGTCATGAGATCGAAAGTGCAAATACTCGATGCCGTGAATCAAGAAATTTGGGTGATAGACGAAGGCCTTGGTCCATCGATGCCTTAGGGGCAATCATCTGCACCAGTGTATAAAAACATATTTGAAATTCTTAGAGTAGCGAGGAGAGCTTATGGACAAAAAATTAGGTTTCCGACGGCTTTTGTCACTTATGATCAGCGCTCACAAGAGTGAGATGGTTCCATGTCTTATAATGTCAAAGCAACATTCTTGTCGGAAATCTTTTTTAGGAGACTCGGACACCTACCGAACATCCCTGAAGGATGGAACAAGATGATGAAGAAGGCGGCGAAGATATGAAGGAAAATCTCGGAAGAAAAAAAGGAGCTATCTGAAAAGGGGAAGGCAACGAAGTCGTAGAAATGTTGAAGAGGAGACAACCCCCTCTTGACTTGAAGGATGTTCAATTGAGAACCCTACCCGGGCGAAGTAGCTCAACTGAAAGTATAGTTAAGGATGTTCTATTTCGTAACTGAAAGCAGGGTTGTCCAATACAAATATCTAACACGTTGCCCGCCTTCTTTCTGTTGTCAAACTAAATATAGAAGTTTTTCCAAGCTTTAGTAAAGGAATTTAAGACAATTTTCGTTAGAAACTTAACAAGGCGCACTGAGCAAATCAAATAAAGAATCACCGGACAGGGCGCGCTGCGTTCAGTTGAATACTTGATTTACTTGCTTGAAAGCGGAAAAGGGCGTGAAGGATGTTGCTTAACGCAGGGTGACAACGGAGTTCAGCACTTTCATTGAATGAATGTCGGGTATGATAGAAAGAAAGATGCAGTGGGAGGGGCGAAGCAGCTCGAGCTAAAGCGAGAGGTACGAAGTGGCTCGAACGAAGTGAGAGGGGTGAATCCACTGAAAGGAGAGGTAAGAAGGTGCTCTCCTGATAAGGAGAGGGGTGAAAGAAGCAGCTCGAGCTAAAGCGAGAGGGGAGAGGTGTAGAGCGTTTGCGCGACGAAATTGTTTGTCAGAGGAAAGGCCCAAATTCAATCCTAGGGAAGAGTGAAGCTTCATTTCCTTGCTCCACATCAATAACCCGACCCCCCTCCAGAGATTAAAGTCGATCGATCGATCACCCAAATGAAAGAATAAGGTTCTCGAAACATCTTTTTCCTTTTGAGTCGGATGCAGCTCCAACGATTAAAGCAAGTAATTGCGTAATGAATTCAGAACTCAAAAGTGGTTGGCTGATTCCTTATCCCTGCGCTAATGCTAGATGATGGCTCCAGCAGGCACCCCCAGCACCGCAGCATCTCTTAAAGGAAGGGGATTTCGCGGATCGAGACTGAAGCCCCTATGCCCTCATGGAGATGGGGCCTGCAAGGAAAAGCAACTATGCCTGGTACCGGTAACGATTAACATATTCTTTTTTTTGAGATCTTTTTCCCCATCGTAAACAGGAATACTTCGATTTTATATTTTAAGCGTACATCAATAATCTAATTAAGAAATTCTATACCTAGAGCCAGATCCTAACGATTTAGAGGGAGCAAAGTTTGATTGGGCGTGGACTGGGAAAAAGTCGCAGCTCAAGGTTTGCTAAAAAAAAGGTATTGGCGAAGAAGTAATAGAGGATATGCTTTCTCTGGCTCCTTTTCCGTCTCAACGCCCGGGGCCTTTCGGACAAGACCCTTTGGCTGTGAAGTCATAGAAGGGATACCTCCTCTTATTCTCAAGCTTACCTTGGTTCCGTTTATTGAGACGGAGGTTCAGCTTTGTTATGTTGTGGAGTTGAATTCTGAATTTGAGGATGATGGCATTCTTCATCCTCTCTAAATGAGAAAAAGTTTGAAAAGTCCTTCCCCACTGATTCACAAGACTTTGCACATCACTAAGCAGCATACTACAACAATAGGGGAAATGACCAACCCGTTCTGGTCCAATGACTTTTTGTCAGTCAGAGCAATTTCCTGAGGTGGGGGATCCCCGTTGGGAGAAGTTCGAATCTGTTCCGTTCGGATATTGATTGGTCGTGGTTTGACATGGTTTACACCTTACTGGTCGCAAGGCTCGTTTTTCGTTGTGGAGGAGATATGGAGGATCCGGCAGAAGTACGAAATTCCGATTGTTCAAGCATCCCCGAAAACATTACGCAAAGAGATAGGTAGGTAGTTGCTTGGTGTCAAAGAAAATAAATGATAGAGAAGCCGGACAGGTGCGCGTCGTTAAGTATAACGGGTAGGTGAATGAAGAAAGACCTTAACTCCATTGAAGAAAGATCAAAATTCAACTAGGGTGATCAATTCGATATGACCTTTGACAGGTGAAAGGTTGTTTAAAGCAAGTAATACAACAAGCAATTCAATTCACGCTTTGAATCATTGCTTGAACAAGTGGAATACTTTCCCCTGCGTTCAGTGTCATACATTTTTTAATGACTTGATTCAGACATTCATTTAATTTCTTTACTTAAGCTTGTTAAAACTACTATTGAAAGAAAAGCAAGCAAGGGAAAAGGCAAAAAAGAAGAAAGGAAGCGGTCTTTCTAATTCCACTTTCAAGCAAGTAAAACTTATACAAGACTTCGCTACATCCTGAACGTTCTCTTTTCTTTGTTTAATTCCACTTTGGAAAGGAAAAGGGTTGTTCTGAACGAAGCTCTGATGGTGATCTCTTTTTTAGGGTCCAGGCCAGTGCTATTGACTCAGCTTTGGGGGATATCATTGGAAAGAAGCACGAGTGGGACCTTTCCTAAATCAGTAGGATGTTCTACCCCATCCACTTATTTTTGCTTTGTTTTGGAGCCCTTACAGCGGAAACGCGAGCTTTTTGGGAAGATCCACTCCTTTGCGGCTTTTGTAGAAGTTTGTAGTTCATTTTGTTTGAGAAGCATTTTTGCTTTCTGATGCAGCGGAAAGGGCATCTGATCTCTCTTTTATGGGCTCTTTTCGATGCAGATTAGTTCCCAGTGCGAGTAGGTGAATGCGCCTTCTGTTTGAGCAAGGGAGAAGAAAATGGCATTAAGATGGTCGGTCCAGTGGAAACCCTCAGCCACGAACGGAGGCTTGGAGAGTCGATCCACCTACACATCTTGCTAAGCCCTACTCGTCATTTCATTATTTCATTGACTGGAGGAATGGGATCAGGTCTTTTTACGTCTTAGAATTCGAAGACGCCGCCTTTTACTGGGAAGAGAAAGCCCCTCTTCTGCTTAAGGCACCGAAGTCCCACAACAAATGTTCATTCATGACACGACGAGCGAAATTCTTGGGTCTGCGTTCAGAAACTACGGACGATATCATACCATGTCAAGCGGCCTTTTTCCTGCTTTTTGATGCACGATTCGAAATTAAGACCTCCTGCTTTCATCGAGATCCTTTCTTCTTTGACCGCCGGAGATTACTTCTAGGTTCATAATCGGTGCTATTGAGATGTGCTTATGGTAAGGCCAATGCACCAACCAACTCTAGTGCCATCAAGAAAATGGTTGATTCCAACCAATGGCCTCTTCACTTCTCAGTACTAATTCGTATTGAATTAGCACGCCCCTGGTGGAGAAAGAAAATCTCGTTATATATTTGCTTCGATACAATAGATCGGCCTCTTCGATCGTCTCCGGCTCCCGCTAAAGAACACTATTGGATCGAATATCCTCTCATTCCTCAGTAGCTCAGTGGTAGATGTTTGAAGCAAGATAGATAAGGCTTGCAGACCAACTCTCACTCTTGATGAAGAAAAATACTTCAGCCTTAAAGATCCGATCTTGTCTTCACACACCGATTCCTTTAATAAGAGGAATGCTTGGTACCCTTTTTCTTGCTACGGTTAACCGAATAGGAAATCTGATCTCCACAGCTATTGGTGTCATCACCCTGCAAAGAGGTGGAACTAGGAATTCCGTATCAAGAGAAAGGGTCCAGGTCTTCAAAGATTCGTCGGGTATGCCGGCTAAGAGAATCGCTTCTCACCTTGCTTGCAAGAGTATAAGCAGTAGCATTTTGACCCTCTTTCAATTCATGAGAGAATTAGTAGCTATTTCCCTGAATCGTTGGTTTTGTCTAGAGGGCACATGCGGTCATGGGAAAGAGCCTTAATGAAAGCTTTAACCTTACCGCTTCGACTTCTTATTGCTTCACTTTGCCCCGCTTCTTCACATTAGGAGTTTCCTCATCCCCGATGGAATGAATAGTAGTACCCAGAGCGGATCCAAATATCTCTTTTCAAAGCTTGCACTCACTTGCCGAGAGCCCCGATTCAGCAAACCATGGGTAAGGGGGATCAGATTAGGTAGTTCCAAGAGCAATTTCTACCAGTCACCTTGCAGCTAACCAATGGGAAAGCAGGTTCTGCGGGTTAGGAGGTTGCCTTTAAGTGATAGGGGAAGAAGTAGCTCGAACCAATGTGAGAGGGTGATATAATCAGCGAGACCGGGGGAGTTCTGTCTTACCAGTTTCAGATATAATAGATTGACTATCTGAGATGGACACGTTCAGGTCGACAAGTCTTTACTCATGGGCAACTTTATTATCGATGATGAGAACATCATCACCAAGGATAGCAAAATCAGTGAAGGGGCAAGACTTACCTGGTGAAGCCCGTTCTGCTGCCAACCACACGATTACATGGTGTGAAGCGACCGGGAACCGAGTGCTGACCCGACATTAAACATGCAAAAGTGCATTATGGGAAATCGCTTTCATCTAATGTCGCTGATACGACAGCCTCTGCAAAGTCATAACCAAACTACTATGCAAAGACAACCTACATGACCGATATCGGCCATCAATCAGTGGCACTTTATAACATTTCTTCGGTTTACGAGCAAGAAGCCTTAAGAGAGGACCCTCTTGATAGAAAGTTCCATCGGTCAGGAGCTCTCTTAGCACTTGCATTATCCAGTCTGAGACTAGAGAAAGCAATCTTTGCTTAAGGTAGTTACCCATAGCGTAGATACGGCATTTACCAGCACCTGCAAGTGTATGTGACAAAGGAAGCGGCACGTCTAAATAATCAACCCTTCCTGGGTCATCGTTAAGGGTTAACAATACCAAATGTAACCTCATTATATAGGACGTCTCTTATTATCTCGTCATTCTTAGGAGGGTAGTAAATCCTCTCAGGCCATAAGGAGAACGGAGGACACCGATAAAGGCCTTTATCTAATAGAGAAAAAGATTTAGTATAATTCTCTCTTGCCGAGGGAAAACGACCTACAAGGTTGTCAGACCAGGGTCTTGCTTTCCAGGTCGCTTTTCCTAATTCTAAGGGTTTTAAATGGATATTCGGTAGAAGTAAGAATTTACTGAAGTTAGCATGTAGAGACTTTCAAACCTCATACACGCTAATGGAAGAGAAAATGCCCCACATGGGTCAAGGAACGAAAGCAGAGTGGATCTGCGGCAAAGCGGAGGTATGGCGGCTTCTATCATTTCAGATTCCCGATCAAGGGAGCTTGCTTCCCATGCAGCTCTGTCCCTCCAGCAGGCCCTTGAGCATCCGCATCTGCTGCTTTAGGGCAGAAAGCACGATTCCATTTTCCAGTTTACTTTATCTTATCCCTGGAGCTCTTGGGCTGTTTTTCGCTCGATATGGGCCACCCAAGCTGCACCCTGTTCATTCTATGTTCTACGTCCAGACAAGATCCTTAGGGTTAAGGCGTGACCAAACTGCAGTGTCAGCAAAGGAAGGATAAAAGCAATCGGCCGAATGATTCATCGAAGGATGGTCACCAAAGTTAGGCCCTCTTTGCCGAGCGGACATCCCATGTTGTAGGCCAAAGACCGGCCCTCATCAAGTAACCGAAATGAGAATCCTTTTTTCTTTAGCTTTGAGATGAGGCTTTTACGTGCCAGTTCCCTCCTTCGCTTCGGGCGTTCTTGCTGCTCCGAAAAAAGCAGATTTCCGATAAGATGAGATCCATGGAGCACTCCCGGCTTCTCTTGCGAAGAAAGATCATTTTCTTGAGATGCATCCTTCAGTGAACCAGCAGACAAGGGGGGTGACAAAGGGTGAGACGAGAAGTTTTCGAGGCGATGGTAGCCTTTCCTAAAACAAGGTGGATAATCAAGGGGAAGATTTTTAATTCTTAATTCTATAAGGTTGAATCCTGACTGGGTCGAACCGTCATTCCAGGATTTGCAGTTGGCAGTATTTGGAGGTGAAACTAAGTGGAGACAGGATACCCAAGAGAAGATATTCGGATATTTGTTCTAGGGGAGGACTTTCTTGAGCGTGGGTTAAGGCCGAAGCGGAGCTTCGATTTGCCCAAAAAGATAGGGGAAATCTCAAGGTAGACAGGATCACTCACGTCACGGGCAGCAGATCCGCTGCTTAAAGACAAGCCCCCTAACCATTCCGCTATTCCTGCCTTTAAAGAAAGCCTACTGAAGGGACCCACTAACTCATCAAGCACTTTCCTAAGCTGATTCGCCAATCTTTTTGAGATTTTCTTTACGAGCACCTTATACAATGAAATTGGTCTGAACTGCTCAAAGACCTCCGACTTATCCACCTTAGGGATCCGCTCAAGGAAAGTGGAGTTTACCTCTTTTAATAGCTTTCCACTTCGAAAGAAGTTCGATACAGCTTTGCCTTTGATCATTCCCCACCTAAAAAAAGTGGACAGGAAAGAAACAAGACTGGATAAGGCGTATCCAACCCTTCTATGCATTAATCTGTCTATAAATTTACTATAAGAAGAATGTTCCTAACCTCTTGGCGGTTTTGTCGGTAACCTCTTAGACGTAAGATCCATTCTAGCGCGCAAGGCATGCAAAGAAGGGACCAACTTACTAGTTTATCATAATGAAATGCCTCCCAATTGGTAATGTTAACATCTAGGTATCGAAGATGAAATTAAGTGCTAACAGGATTTGTAATATTGACCCTTCCCTATGTCTTCTCTTTCGAGCAGTAGCAGCACCATCCGCTAAAATTGCTCTTAGAAGTTATCTTTATCATTATAAAAAATTTCACTGACATTTAAACATTTGAAGACTTTTTGAACAGTCCGCTATATTTTATAGAGTAGTAGATCCTTCAAAAAGACCATGATTATTCGAAAGACTCGAACCACTCCCATCAACCTAAGTACTGGACGATGGAAGACTAAAATCGTGAATAGTCCTAGTAGATTGATTCGTAGGATTTTGAATCCCTGTACTACTAGTTCCGAATGAACCACTAGACAAAGTGGAAGCTATATTACTGGAACTTGAGTTCAGACTAGCTTCATTCAAGCGGAAATTTCGTTGCATCGAAATTTTCCATTCCGCTTGACTCTGCTCCGTCAAGCTTATAGGAGTAGCAGCCCCAGATCGACACAAGGGGTGAAATAGAACTCCTCCGTCTTTTGGCAGCTGTTCAAATCTTTGACAACATGAAAAAACCAAAAGCTACTTCGCTATTTTCGAACGGGCCATAAATTGTCTATTTTCTTTCTTTAAAGCAATTCAGGTTCTCAATTCTTTATTTTCTTTGTCAGCTCGGGTAGTTCATTCAGTTGCAAAGTAGTGAGACCAAAGGAGTGGAATGAAATGGAATGACTATGAAGAATGACTACAAGTGTCCGAGTAGCGAAGTCGCTCCAAGCGGACAGGTGTGAAACTCATTCAGGAATATTCTCCTGGGAAGAAGAACATTCCTCTAAGAACCAGTATAGAATTGATTCAATTATGGAATCATGAATAGTCATTAGTTGGGCTTATGTATAAGCATTTTGAAAGCAAGCAGTTAAGAGGCTAAGCCAAGC
Organism: Solanum ossicruentum; assembly: GCA_025774065.1. Taxonomy (NCBI): domain Eukaryota; kingdom Viridiplantae; phylum Streptophyta; class Magnoliopsida; order Solanales; family Solanaceae; genus Solanum; species Solanum ossicruentum. The sequence continues at coordinate 17,429,340 of JAOTQR010000007.1, forward strand.
TACCACCTACCCCCCGATTCGGGCTTCCCCCAACTCAAGAGCCATATTTTGCTTTCCTACTGCTGAGCTCGTTCAAACAACTATGAATACTTCCTTGTCAGTCAGTCGACTCCCCTCCCTCTCACTCTTCCCCACGCCTATTTGTTCACCCGAGATGCAAGGAACGTGGTGTTAAATAAACTTGAAAGCTTAATTCTGCTTTAAAGTAAGTAATTGCCTAATTCATTCTACTTGGGCTGTCAATTCAATATTTGATTTGACAGGGGTTGATATTCTAAGCATTCCAATCTCACTTACTTAAGCAGGCGAGGGTGGATGTAATTCACATTATTTATCCTATTTCCGATCATATCTTTCCACGAATACACTATTGGAAGAAAGATTTCCCATTCCTTAGCCGGAAAGATCTCCATGTGTGGTGGGGAAAGGGTCGGGTGGATGGGAAGATGAGGAAGAAAACAGAAGAGGCCCTTTTCCAAACAAACCCAATCAGCTCCATTGAGATATGTTCTCTTTCTTTGGACGAAACTTCCCAAATCGTTTCTCCAAGTGAGAGGGGCGAACTAGCGAGACAAGGAATGAAATGGAACGACTACAAGCGGGAGAGGACTGATAAGAGGAAGAATTGCAATCGGAAAACCTCACGGGAGCCGCACAACACATAGCTGGCCATGACATGAGTGATCCTGTCTATTAAAGTTTTCAATTTCAAATATTCCACTTTGTAAAGCTAAATGAACTGCTAATGCAACTGAAAGCTTAATTTTGCTTTGTTTAATTCCACTGAGCTAAAACAAGCAATTCAACTATTAAACGAATGCTACTTTCCTGCAATGCAATAAAAGTAATGAATTCAACTATTATACTTATTCATTCCACTATGCAACTTCACTAAACTTTTAGTCTCGCTACTTCGCTACTTGAGAGCATAGCGCACCAGTCTGTCAAAGATCATATATCATTTCGAACCCGCTAAAGTGCTTTTTAAGCTTTCTCTTCCCGCCTAGTTCAATTAATTACGCAATTACTTGCTTGGCATGAGACTTCTCACTTTAAGGCAATTAAATCAACACTAACTATTACACTTGAAAGCAGCGTAATGAGTTAAACAATTCGAATAAAACTTTCATTCCACGTGAAAGCAATTAATTCAACTTTCAAGCTGCGTAATGAATTCAACTTTCAAGCAACTAAATGTAAAAGAAATTAATGAATTCAACTTTCAAACTCTCGTACAATCAAGAAAAAAAGAATGGAAAAGGCAAAAAAAGGCAAAAAGTGTCAAAAAAAATGCGGGTTGACACAACCAAAATAGAAGTTAACATCGTGAAAGAAAAACATTGATATGCTTAACACATGCAAGTTCAGAATGAAAGAATAACGAAAGTCTTTCAATCTAGGATTGTATTAGAGATATTGAGTTTGACAGGTGTGCTAAGTTCGAAAGGGTATAAAGACACTAGACTGAAAGGTGCGGAATGAATGTTTCCAATTCCCCCGGGTTAAAAAGAAAAATAGACAAGGGAAAAGGTTTGGTATGGAGTACCTTAGTCTCCTTCGTGCCGTCCTATTGTCTAATCTAATAGAGAAGTAGAAGACTTTCATCAGTTTGTTGCTAGGCGCCCTGTCCAAGTGAGATATTAGATTGAATTCCACTGTTGAAATCTACTATGAGACTTTTCGCAGGGGGGATGATACGACATACTTGACTAGGAAAAAAGATTTCGCATTCCTTATCCGGACTGGCTTTGCCTTTCCCCTCCTTTGGAGGTTCAGAGCAGGAGAGTGAGTGTTCTATATTTTCTTTGTTTAATGTAACTTGTCAGCGGTGGGAAGAAAGTTATTAAAACAAGTACGACACTTAACGAGGCGCAACCGCCCTACCCTAAAAGGCCCATTCCCCTAAGAAAGCGTAGCCCTCTTGCTATTCTTTTTCATGGGAAAAGGTTTGGTATGTAGTACCTTTTGAAGCTTGCTATGAGATGCATGATTAGCTTCTATTTATTCCGAGAAAAGGTTATTGTCAGACTCGACTTGAAGACGTTTGGAACCTGAGAGCCGTTGGGGAAAGCAAGGATGAATTCGACTTTGGAATGCAACTATTTGACTGAAAGCTTTTAACATTTAAGAAAAGCAAGTTCAGAATTCCACTTTTAGTCCGGACAGGTCAGAGAAGAGAATAGGGTGCTTTCCTCTGTTCGTGATCCCTACCCGGGCATCACTCACTCCACTACCCTGACTAGCAAGAAAGTGATTCGACGACTTCTTTTGACTCGTTAATTAAACTATGAAAGTCTTCCACTTGATAGCCTCTAATCAAAGTCTTCCACTTCACAACTGGAAACATGCGTAATTCGACTTGAAAGCAATTAAAACATATACTTCACGCCGCGCACCTCATTGTTTTTCCTTTCTCTTCTCTTTCCCGGGGAAAACCTGTCAAATTGAATATATCATTGATCACGCCTTCACGCCCTCTCCTTTCAGTCGAGCTGCTTCGCTCTTGAACGTTCTCTTTTCTTATCACTTTCATTATATTCCTATACAGTGGAAGAGCAAATAAAAACTGCTATTGAAAGACAAGCCTCTCAAAAATCTAGGTTTTAGCAACCGGAAAGACTATTTCGGTAAGACATAGTAGCGTTCACTCTGGCTTTTCCCGGCTTCCAACAACCTGCTACGCCAACAGCCCAAACGAAAGAAATGCAAATCCATTGACTGAGGCAAATACCCGGAAAATACACTTCCTATTTATGTCCCTCTTTAGGGGATAATAACCTCAGTGATGACTTTTATGGCTACCGGTTTAAACAATAAACAAAAAGAAAGAAAAAAGATGGTATGGATCACAATGAATCGCATCACCTTCTTTTGGATACTTGAATAGAAAAAAGAAAGAGCAAAGCTGCGCCACAACCTGTGGGTAATAGTAAGAGGGAAGTGCTCCAAATGCTTTCCCGGTGCCAGAGCTTTCACCGCTATGGCTCAAGGAACGGGAATGGATTTAAAGTCAATGGCGGAGTAAGTAAAAATAACTGCAAATAGTAATGATTGGCAAAAAACAGAAGGTATGGCAGTATGGATGTGAGAACATCATCCCCATAATAGCATTGATGATTTATTCATTGGAACAGCTTGTGAGCTTCTGAAAACTGCTTGGAGGGAAAAAGACCCTAAAGTAGTTAAACTTTGGGAATTGATGCAAGAAGCTTTTAAAGAGATTTTAAAGACGGATAATAAAGTTTTACAAATTAACTCTTTTTTAACTTTAAGAACACAAGAACACACTGTTCAGATCAAAGTCCCCTCCTCTCAATACCTTTCTTATGTTGACACTCAAGATTCCAATGGAGAATTGAGTTGTTTGAGTATGATAAAATCAGGATTAAGAGAAAAGACTAATGGGGGCAAACTGGTTGAGAATATCGTTCAAGCAATAAGTCATGATGTTCTAGCAAATGGCATGTGGAATGCTCACTTGATGGGATATGACATTGTGTTGACTGTTCATGATGAGTTGATTACGGAAGCTTCGAATACCGCTCACTTTAAGGCGGATGAACTCTATTCATTAATGTATGAAACACCTAAAGGTATGGACTTTTTGTTCACATACCAAAGTTGGATGCTGACTTCGCTTCACAAGAAAGTCGCCCAAGGAAAGCAAATATCTAATATTGGGTGCAAAGCAAAAAGCAAGCAAGGGAAAACGTAAATCAAGTATGAAACTGAATGTTAATTGCTTTCGACCTTTCATTAGGGTGATCAATTGAACATCCTTCACGACC
>JAOTQR010000007.1:17433430-17465424 GCA_025774065.1 Solanum ossicruentum
AATAATTCTACCACTTCTACTAGGAGTAGCCTTTTTAGTGCTAGCTGAACATAAAAGCCACATAAAGTAATGGCTTTTGTGCAACGTCAAAAAGGTCCTGATGTAGTGGGATACTTAGGACTACCTTATACATGCGTGGACCTGGCATAACTATGCATAGATCACATCTTTTGTGTTTTTTGTTCTGATGACAGCATTTCCACTTTTATTATCACTTTCGGTATAGGCAGGGGCAATTACCATTTTATTAACCAATCAAATCGGGGTGGAATTCAATGATTACGAGATAAACAATGAGACAAAGGAGAGCACTTAGATGAGTTAGGCAAAAGAAAGACCACCAAAAGTAACGACCACAAAGATAGGCATAGTAATTCGATCTTTTGATCACCCATTTTTATAAAACCTTTTTTGGGGGCTTCTGCCTTACGCATGGAAGATTGGATTGCCTGAATCGCGAGTCTAATATACTATGTTATGATCACCTCATAATGATAAAAAGTCCAGAGAACAATTTTTTTTCTGAAAATCAAGAAAGAATTCTCGTCATAAAAATAGAACGGTGCCCTCTACTTCTACTTCTAACTAAAGGCAAATAGTCGGCATTGCAAGCAAATAGAAAGCTCCCACCCGTTTGAGCCGAAACTTTTATTTTAGGCTTCTTGTATTCATGTGTGAGGCTAGCCTCTACCCGAAAATCTTTGAAGTCAGGTTCATTTTCACTCCTTTTGATTAGATTCTTCTATCATTGGATTTTCGGTCTTGGAAGTGATCCAGAGAACAATTTTTTTCTGAAAATTAAGAAAGAATTTCTGGTCATAAAAATAGAACCACACCCTCTACTTCTACTTCTAACTAAAGGCAAATAGTCGGCATTGCAAGCAAATAGAAAGCCCCTGCCCATTTGAGCTGAAACTTTTTTTAGGCTTCTTGTATTCATGTGTGAGGCTAGCCTCAACCCGCTTCGAAGTCAGGTTCATGTTCACTCCTTTTGATTGGATTCTTCTATCATTGGAATTTTGGTCTTGGAAGTGGTGAAGCAGTTGTCCAATTGATGAGTAGTCCACGGCCAGTGAAGGTGCTTTCGAGTCATACCCATAGCCCTCTCGTATAGGGGATAAAATTGATGACTCAAAGCCTATCGTATCCGTCTTGGAGTCCCCTCCCTCAAAAGATTATCGAACTTCATGATTATTCATCCATATATGGGTAATCTTTGACAGTCAGAGAAGAAAGGATCTCCATGAAAGTAGGAGGTCTTAAACATTAGTCTGTCTTCAAATGCGGGAAGGGTAGACATTCAGTTCGATGAGGGCAGGCTCCTACACATTAATTTTAATTGATTGCGAAAGCTGGTTCTGTAGCAATAGAAGCTTAATCCCAACACGCCGATCCATCTTGTATGAAAGTGGTAGAGGCGGTAAGCCACTTCCGGGTGGATTGGAACAATCTTACCATCTAATTTAAAAAACACCCTACAGGCTCAGGATTAAACCGTCTCTTTAAAATTCAAAGTGGATATTCCTGCGCAAATCTCAGCAATTACCTGTTTTGATTCTACATATAATAACTTAAGGAACACAAAGAAAAGGTAAAATACTTAAAAGGTAACTTTATGGGTGGAAGGGTACCCATAAAATAACTCATGAATCTTGGGAAAAACATGGGAGAATCAGACCTTGAAGTCTTGAGAAGATTCTTGAAAACCCTAATTCTTGCCTTACCCTATTCTTAAGATAGTTTACCTCATAGAAAACTTAGAATTGGAATATTGATTAAAAAGTAGGGTCTTAGGGATTTAAGCTTCTTTAGGTCTATTTTTCAATCCCAAAAAGACATAGTTTAGGAATAGTATTGATAGAATTCATCAAACTACCCCTCATATAAATTGTCGAATTCAACCTACGAAACCCTTTTTATACGCAGTTGGTCAATCCATAGGCAGTAGGTCCTGTTCATCTAGTAATACATCTAAAATCCTTGAAACTGACTTTTGCTGGAACCAAAACCACAAATCCTTGTTAGGGCCATGTAACCAACTATGGGTCGTGGTTGTACTCGTAAAATTCTTTCACACTTAGCTATTTTTTCTTATTTCTCTTGGCCTCATTCCATGAAACTCCCAATGGGTCGTACCTTATTTCATGGTTTGTCTGGTAACACGTAGGTCACCTTCCCGCAAACTTCAAATTTCCTTCATGTCTGATAGTCTCACTCACGACTCCACCTATGGATCATAATATATCCTACGGGCCATCACTTGGTCCGTGGATTATCCCACACTTGAAAGCTTTTCCTGTTCCTGAAGTCTCATATTTAAGGGCCAATCATCTGGGCTGTAAGTACACCTATGGGCCATAAGTTGCCCTCATGAACTTGACTTCACGTCATTTTCTGGACAACCTTTTTGCACTCTAGGATCGCAAATTTGGGGTCATTACAATATCTCTCCATTGGAAATATTCACCCCCAAATATACATAAAGACAGGCTCTAAAATCAAAACTAGCAGCTAACAACCTAGTTTGCATGCAAAAATGCAAGTTAAACATCATTTCTCAAAATATTCAAAACTCACTTTCAAAACATGTCTCAAACAAGTCCATAAACATCAAAATAAATGCATACATTATGAAAAACTAAAATGCATGACATTTGAGGTTTTAGGAAGAACTTCGTAATACTTTGGCTTGAGTAGAGTGGAATAGATATGTAGAACGTTTCATCATATCTGCTTCCACTTCCTATGTAACACCCGTAACTTGTTGGTTTCTCCAAAGCACTTTGACGAATGCAACTTCCTTGTTCCTTAGCATTTTTCCTTTCTAGTCTAGGATTTCAATTGATACTTCTTCATAACTCAAATCCTCTTCTATATTCACATCAAGCAAAGGACTATAGAACTTGGATCACCTGTGAATTTCCTCAACATAGACACATGGAAGACCAGATGAATCAAATGCAACTCATTGGGTAGATCCAATTTATATGCCACTTTTTCCACTCTTCTCACCACTTTGTAGAGTCTCACATACCTAGGGATCAACTTGCCTTTCTTATTGAATTGGATCACACCATTCTTTGGAGACACATTCAAGTAGACCCAATCACCAACTTTCAACTCAAGTTCCTTTTTTCTAACATCGGAGTAAGACTTTTGTCAGCTTTGCACTGTTTGCAATTTCTCTCTTATGCTTTTAATTTTCTCCACAGAATTCATTACCAAGTCTAGTCCTGTTAATGCCATCTTACGGATTTTGAACCACCCTATGGGTGATCTACACAATCTATCATACAGTACCTCAAATGATGCCATCCCAATACTTGCATGAAAGCTATTGTTGTACGCAAACTTGATAAATGGAAAATGCTCATACTAACCCTCCTTAAACTCCAACACACAAGCTCTCAACATGTCTTCCAATATCTGAACAATCTTTCAGCTTTTTCATCGATTTGGGGATAAAAACCAGTAATCAACTTCAGCTAAGTACCAAGTCCTTTTTGAAAAGACTTCCAAAAATGAGAAGTGAATTGGACTCTACTATCCGATATGATGGACAATGGAATCCCATGCAACCTCACCAACTCTCGGATATATAAGTAGGCATAGTCATCCGTATTGAATGTAGTCTTGACTGGTAATAAACGAGCCAATTTTGATAAGTGGTCAACTATCACCCATATGGAGTCAAAATGCTTTTTGGTCTCTCCCGAACCAACTATGAAGTCCATGTTGATCTATTCCCACTTCCAAGTAGGAATGTGAATGTCTTGTGGTAGGCCACTCGACCTTTGGTGTTCAACTTTGACCTGTTAGCAATTAGCACATTCGGACATAAATTGAGCAATGTCCTTCTTCAGTTTTATAAGGTCTCGCATGTTGTAGGGTTTAAAAGTACCTAATCGATGAAATTTGTAAATTTATTGAGTACCAGTCGATCTATGAAAGAGCCTATGGATCGAAGTGTCACCATGGGTCGTATCTTGGGCTTGTGGAATGTTGGCCAAACTTGGTGAAAATATTGATTTCTAAAGGTGAGTATTTGAGATATCAGATGGCCCATATAGACTTTCGAGTAATAATTCATGTCATATAATGAGTAGTAAAGAGGTTTTTTGAGGGTCTAAATATTATTAGACAAAACCCTCTCTCCTACGGCTCGTTGGATGGACCATGGACCATAAATAGAATCTTGTGGTCCTATTCACCAGAAATTTATAAGGGGTAAATTTGACATTTCCTATTACCCTAATATTATACTCTGTCGTCTAAACCCTAATGCAAAAGGGCTGATAAGGGGAATCTTTTCTATTTAATATTTAGGGTGAATTTGTAAATAGTATAAATACCTAATGATAGGGTTTTAGAAAGAGACTTCAAACTTTGAATCTTAGATTCCATAGTTTGAATATTCTCCCTAGAATATTTCTAGGCTTTAGTGTAGATTTCAATTTTTAATTTGAAGACCCACTTTGGGGGTTTGGAAAATCACATTATACTCATCTTCCTTTAATCAAAGCTTGTGGTTTCCAACTTGAAGGTGTTTTGTTCTTCATTTTTTTGGGTAAACTCTCAACTATGTCTCTTACATTCAATGTTTGAGTTTGCCTTAGCCATGAGTACCTAAGCACCCATAACTTGGGGTTGTGGGAACCATAAGTAGTTGACTTGAAATAATCTAGACTTTGTGCATATTTTTGATTGGGGTTTTGCATGTATTATTTATTTCCCTTAGCTTTTCTTGTTGTTTGGTGGTGGCCAACGCCAAACTCCGCCTACTATCATGATCCTGACCAAGGTAGTGACGAATAGGAAAAGGGAAGTAAATGACAGAATTTGATTGTGTGTTCTCGTCTAATCAACCAAACCTAACCAAGGGGAGGTTGACTGGGACAATGGGTAATGGTTAGTTGGCACACCATGGTTTCCGACCAAGCACCATGGTGAAATTCGGCCTTCACCTTCACAAGAGGGCTGGAAGAACCAAAGTTATCATCCTGTATACGAATTTCCAATAAGGGTTATGTTTTCTAGGGTAATTGAGTCAACGAATCATGCGGAACACAATTTCGAAGTTGTCCCTCAATTTGAATGTTTCTTGCATACTTAGAATAGTGTTTATTTTTGTTCTTCATTTTAAATCTAAAAACCTCCTATTTTAGAGAATATAGTGATTGATACTTGAATTGATTGTTAGTGGATCAACTTAGTCAAGACCTGTATTCCCTGTGGATTTGACCCTAACCTAAAACGCCCCACACTTTCCAAGGAATGCCCCCATAATCATAATTCCCTTATATCTCAAATCGAGGATATTTAAGGACCCCTCCACATAGCTCGAAACGACCTTATGATGCATTTTTTTCAATATCTGAAAATTCATGCATAATTTTACAAATCCGACTTCATATTCTTGTTCAGAGGAAAATATTGGGTGGGGAAATGAGTACCTACAAGGTATACTCATCCATGCCAAGAAAATAATTTTTTGGCAAAAATTTTCTTGTATTTTACTTTTATTTTTGTTTTTATTACGTAGTTTTTCTCACAGGTCTATAAGCACAATGACTGAACAAAAGCTCTACATCGCAAGTGATTTGCTGGACACCTTGCAGAGACATGTCTTATTCTATGGGAAAGTGTCTGAAGACCACCAAACATACCTCCATCATTTTACTCAAACATTGAGGGGGGTGCTTGGGACAAGACATCCTACTTAGGATGCAATGGCTCTTCAAACCTTTCCATGACTCTCAGGTGTGAAGCTGTAGAGTGGTGGTCAATTCTCCTACCAGATGTTTTCTCTAGCTGGGGGGAGGTGCAGAGGGTCTTCCTTATGAATTTCTACAAAGGACCAAACAAGCAAGAGCTACAGGATAACATTTGCAATTTTAAATGAGTGCTAGTAGAATCTTTGGGAGTAGCTTGGGAAAGGTATAAGAAGTGTCTAGGGACGAAGTGGAACCATGGCCTGACTAATGATGCATTGGTAGCTAGTTTCTACTGAGCACTAACCTCCAAACAACAATGGCATATTGATGCCTTGTTTGGAGGAGACTGTTGGGAATTTTTGAGGCAGCCATTTAATGAAATTGTCGAATACATGGATAATCTATCTGCCATCACCCAAGTGTACCAGCCACTTAAAGAACAACTAGTACCATCGACAAGTGCATCAAAGGGAAGCACAAGTTCTACAAGAAAGGAGAGTGTGCCTAATTGCTCAGGTTACCACACCAATAGTGCATAACTAATAAACTCTCAAGGATTGAGCATATGCTTGAGCAAGTTCTTACAAAAACTAATGAGCAAGAAGAGGTTATCTAGGAGGTAAAGTTTTGATATCATCAAGGGAAACTATAAATAGAATCAACAAGCACTAGAAATACAAAAAGTTAATGATAGGGTTGAGCAACTTGCAACACAGTTATAGCATGTGCAAAGGGACCTGAGGAATGATGATGAGAATCCATTAGCCCATGAGGAATTCTGAGTACTCATGATGACAAAGTCGAGCCACGACATTAAACAAGCCACTTCTTGGGAGGCAAGCCAAGTATCATTTATGTTTTTTGATTGTTTTAAGATTATTTCATTTGTTGGAATTGTTAGGTAGTGGTCTGATGTTTATCTTGAGTGTTAAGAACACTGGATTAGTTGTATTATTTTGAACATTGGAATATTTTGAGGTTTGGTTTCCAGGCATAAATCAAGACCTGAAGATTTGAAGAATACTGCAGTTGGAACAGCCTCTACGAGCAGGCCTACGAGTCGTAGTTCACACTATGACTCGTGTAGAGGGAAACAATATGGATTGAAAGTTGGCACACACACTACGAGCCAACCTTACAATTCCTAGGGTACCCTACGAGCTGTAAGTGGGGTTTATATTGCCCAGGTATGAATTCTAATTTTTCTAAGTGTTGAGGTCTACTACGAGATCAGGACTTCTGAGTCGTAGGAAGCCCTATGACTCATAGTCGGGTTTTCGTAGCCCCGAAACATAGACTTTTAATAGTCGACTTGGTTTAGTATATTAGGGGTCAAATACTCGATTGACCCTTTATTTCCCTTAATTAAACATTTTTCTCCCCCAAAAACTTTTCCAATTCCATTTTCTACTATTTCTATCAACCCCCACCAGATTCCGGCAAATTTTTCAAGCGAAGCACCACACTAGGGTTTCAACTTCTTCCTATTTCTGTCATTGAATCTATTTGATCTCCATGGGCTCATTTTTTAAGTTTTGTTGATTAGTTTTGGCACACTTATGTGATGAATTCATGATATTGTATGATTATTGTGTGTTTGATGATCATAGTGAATATACCCATGAGAAAATGACTGTGTGTAAGTATGAGCATTAGGGTTTGGTCGTTTGAAATTCCCTAGCATGATTTTCACATCTATGATTACTCTTGTTCGGTGGTTGTAATATTGGTATGTTGATCATACGAGTTTAATGCATGATTTTTGAATGATCAATTTACAACTAATATCGGGGTTGAAATTTAGGGATATTGTTATGTGTTCTAGTATGCTAATTCATGTTACCCTTGTATGGAGTTGTTGTGAACTCTTTGTGAATGGCCATTGTTGTGTATTGTTGTTGATGATTATGAGTTGGAGATTAGTTGATCTTGGGTATATCTTGAATTTGATTAGGGATTGTTGTTTGATTGTGGGATGATGATTGATTTTGTTGAGATGATTCATATTATGTGTTTGGGATGATGTGCTTCTTTGATGTTGTTTATTTTTATCAATTGACTTGTTTTTGGTTCTTGTGCGAAGGTTACAGGCACCCAAGGTGCCTTCTGTTTTCTACTATGAGGATCCACTACGACTCGTAAGTCACCCTATGAGTCGTAAAGGTCCCTCATAGGAGGTAACAATCACCTATGGAGGCATCACAGGCAGGGAAATCTTGTCAGGTAGTCCCTCGTAAGAGGCAACAATCACCTATGGAGGCATCACTGCCTGACAGGCTTTCCCTATCCTTTTGGCTCAAACCTCAGAGGAGGCATAACAACAAGAACAAGAGGAAGCAGAGTCACAACCTACAACTGTCATAAGATGGGGCATCCCAGGAATGAAAGTTATATATGACAAGAGGTTGGAGCCAAAAGGACAGGGGAAAGCCTGTCAGACAGTTCCACGAGGAGTCAAGGTTGAATGACTCCAAATTGGATAGGGTGCCAGATTTAGATGCTGAGATCAATAGACATGGACTACGGTAGACTTCACAACATTTTGGCAAGTACACCCCATATTGAGTCCAGGAGTTCTACGCAGCCTATTATGCCACTCTTCTCTGAGATCTTCCCAAGAACAAGAAGGCTATTGATCAGCTTAGGTTACGAGAAGTTTTGGCTAGGGGTCAGGTAGTTGAAATTTCAGAGGAGACTATTAGATGGATTCAGTTTGGGCCGAACTACAAGGTACCTCTTTCCACTACTGAATAGGATGACTAGATTGCAAGGATGAGAAAGATGGTGAACGAGAAGGATGTTGATGTCAAAATCGAGCTCCTCAGGTGGATAGCTGGTGAGATTTGTAAGGAGGGTTAAGAGCATACATAGGTCACAAACCATACTAATCAGATCATGAAATGCCACCTCTCTTTACGGGCTAAGTTTTGGTGGTCTATTATCCATTGGTGCATCAGGCCTACTTTCATGGATAACATAATCACCTTGGAGAGAGTTGTACTATTAGCCAGCATTCTAGCTGGGTACGAGTGACTAGGATCAAATCATGGTGGAGCAAATACACTAGTCTTCTATCAGGACTAGCACTTCACTAATGTTCCCTATCTTAATTCATTACTTGTGCAGTGAGGCAAATGTTCGTGTTGATCCCCACCGTGACCCACATGTAGAGGCCTTGCGCACCACAGATCCATGCCTAATTAAGGTTGATGAAAACCCAGAGGCCCTACAGAGAGCAGCTTCCCTTCCTATTCCAGATCCATTTCCTCTAGAGTCACAAACCTAAGAGCCGACTCTAGCCACAACCAGTTTTACTCTAATAGGTTTAGAGCTACCTCATGCTCTTGATACAGAGGTAATGCTATCCTATATTATCCTCCGATATACCTGCAATAGCATCTCCCTCTACTCAGGTTGACTCTGCAAACTTTCCTCTTATGTCTGCATTTGCTTTTCAAGCTTTGGTGCGCAGGTTAGTGAAGATAGAGCTCTAGTTGAGTGAGTTGATTGGCCAGCTCAAACTTTGGGTTCGTCAGAAACTCCATAAATCGGAGAAGAGTCCTGAGGCATACACCCGTGTGATTGTAGATTAGAGAGCCAAAGTAGTGGATGCCAGAAAAAATGACATAGGGTCTAGAAGAGACTCGAGGATCCGCAACCTACTGACATAGTTGCTGTGATGGAGGAGTTGGCCAGGTTCAAGGCTGACTTGTTGAAGATGTTAGTGGTCTCAATAGTAGCTCTGGAGGAGGCACCAGCGGGTGATGATATGTTTGATTTATTCGATGACCGTCACATGCCTATGTGAAGAGGCCCCTTGAGAGTGATGATGAATCCATGAGCCAGAAGAGACCCAGGACTAATGATGAGGTTGTAGCACTAGAGGAGCAGATTACTGATGTGGTGGTGTAGGAGTCATTAGCTCTTGTGGCTATACGGAGAGATCGGGAGGAGAAGCAGATAGCATGAGGAGTTGGGAGCTCAGGTACAACTGCAGCCCAGACTACAGAGGAGGTGATTGGACCCCAAGATCCCCAGGACCCCTAGGATTAGATGGATGCCAGTGCTTGAGCACCATGTGTTTGATATTTTTGACCCCAGTCCTTATTTGCTACTTATGGATACTTTGTTCCTTGTTTTAGACAATTAGTTTCTTTATGTTGGTTTTTAGATATTTTTAAATATTTTGCTTTGAATGTTGGTTTTAAGTATGTTTTGGATGTTTTGTCTTTAAATTATTAGTTTTTGGTATATATATAAATATGTTTACTTTGAGGATAAAGTATTTTCTTTTGGTGGGGTGTGGGAAGTTATAGATTAGGGTGAACTTTGATTAGCCTTGAGTCCATGACTTCCCCTGTTTTTGATCCCAAGGTTTTTTTGTTGTGTTTCTTTTTCCTTGTGGATGTTTTAATATCTATTGAACTGATATGTTTAGGTAGTGTAGATAATTTGTAGATATAGTACTTACTATCTTTTGGCATATATGATCTTGAAATGCTTTTTGAATGTTTTGAAAATTCTGTACCCTCCAAATTTTTGAGATTGTTAATTGCCAATAAAATCTTGCATATGATTATTTGATAATGTTTTTTCTGATAAAGTGAAGACAAGTTGAATCTTGAAGCATAACCTGTGAGCCCATCTTGATCTTTTATGCAATGCCATGTATGTGTGAGACTATTTTGCTATATTCTTGCATTGTGTACTAACTCAGAACTTGCCTTGGTACTCTAAGATTAGACTAGTGATGTGGTTGATTAGGAAAGGATCTTAGGCCATTGTTCTTTTAGTAAGCTCGCTTGTTCCTAAATGACCTACCAAATGTGATAGTTAATCTTTTGTTCCAAATGTTTGAGCTTTACATGTACATTTTCTTTCTTGACACCTAGCTAGCCTAACCTGGTTTTGTGAAATACCTTGATATTGGCCCTGGTCTACCCTTGAACATGTGAACCTTGATTGAGGCAAAAAGCCTAAGTTGAGGGTGGCTACCAAAAGTTGCCCCTGGTTTAGGGAATGGATATTATGTACTTCACTTCAGGATAAAAGCCTAAGTTGAGGGTCACCTTTGTTGTGGTAAAGTAATGAAAATGGGGTGGTTACTCGGAAATGTAAGAATAAGGAAAAGAATCATGTGCTGGGTGAGAGAAAAAGAAAAGAAAAGTGTCTTCAATTGAAAAGAATAGCAAAATGAGTTTGAAAATATGGCACAACTGAAAAAGGAAAAGAAAGCACCCGGAAAATCTTAAAAAGGAAGAATGAGAAAGAATATAATGAAAATGGTTGAGTTGTGGAGGTGAAAGTGTTGATAAACATGGTTCAAGGATAGCTTTTAGTCACTACTAGCCTAAAAGGTCATACCAAAGCACCATGAGCGTACGTTAGAAGCCCATTAAGTCGTAAAGTGATCCTAATTCAACTAGCTGGTAGTACGGAGTTTGAGTATATGGGCAAGCCTATGGTGTCAGTTATCATGCATGACTTACATTTGTGAGAGTGAGAATGCTTGCACAGTCCCTAAACTTTGATTGCTTTTTAAGAATAGTATAGGGACTTCTTTTCTATGAGGGCATTTGCATTGAATGATTGACATATGACTTGTTTAGTCACTGTGGATCGATGATACTCCTTCGCTTTTCATAGTTGGATTGTCAGATGTGTCATCATGTTTTGGTTTGTTTGGTAGCATCGCAATCAGGTTTTGAAGATGAGTGTTGGGTATCTAAATTGGAGCTAAGTGATGTATATGCCATTAGAGTAGTTGCTATGTGTTTCTGATTCTTTACTTAGATTCAATCGTCGCTTGAGGCCAAGCAATAGTTCTAAGTTGAGAGTGTTGATGTGCTATCATAATACAACACATTTGATGCCTAAAACAAGGGATTTTGCCAGTTCTTAATGCGACTTTTTATGGGTTTTATGTATATTTGTGTTAGTGGTGCAGAAAATATAGATCGGCATGATTTTGGGAGAAAATTGTAGATTTTGTGGAAGTAGAGGACATATGAGCCACCCTATGAGTTATATCCCAAGCTATGAGTTGTAAGGTGCCCTCATTTAGACCGAGAACTGAATGCCTAGACTACAAGAGGAGCATATGAGTTGTAGATCAAGCAACGACTTGTAATAGTGGATCATAGCAATCAATTTCAAAATGCCAAGTGTTGACTAGGAAACCTCAATTACGACTCATAGGCTATCCTACGAGTCGTACCTATGCGATGTACCTATTGCCAACTGTATTTTCTATTAAAATTTTAGGCTGAATTTATAAATAGTATAAATACTTAATGATGGGGTTTTAGAAAGAGACTTTAGACTTTGAATCTTATATCAACAATTTGAATATTCTCCCTAGAATATTTCTAGGGTTTAGTGTAGATTTTAATTTTTAATTTGAAGACCCACTTTGGGGGTTTGGAAAATCACATTGTACTCATCTTCCTTTAATCAAAGTTTGTGGTTTCCAACTTGAAGGTGATTTGTTCTTCATTATTTTGGGTAAACCCCAACCATGTCTCTTACATTCATTGTTGTTGATTTTACCTTAGCTAAGAGTAGCTAAGCACCCATAACTTGGGGTTATGGGAACCATGAGTAGTTGACATGAAATAATCTAGACTTTGTGCATTTCTTTGATTGGGATTTGCTTGTTGTTTGGTGGTGACCAACACCAAACCTCGCCTACTATCATGATCCTGACTAAGGTAGTGACGAATAAGAAAAGGGAAGTAAATGATCTGGTTCGATTCATGTGTTCTTGTCTAATAAACCAAACCTAACCAAGGGGAAGTTGTCTAAGACAACAGGTAACAGTCAGTTGGCACACTATGGTTGTTGACCAAGCCATGGTGAAATTCAACCTTCACCTTCAGAAGAGGGCTGGAACCAAAGTTACTGTCCTGCATGCAAATTCCCAATTAAGGTTATGTTGTCTAGGGTAATTGTGTCAATGAATCATGGGAAACATACTTCCTAAGTTTTCCCTCAATTTGAGTATCTTCTTGCATGCTTAGGGTAGTGTTTATTTTTGTTCTTCATTTTGAATCTCAAACTCGTCCCCCCATTTTAGTAAATATAATGATTGATACTTGAAATGATTCTCAGTGGATCAACTTAGTCAAGCCCCGTATTCCCTGTGGATTCGACCTTAACCTAAAACGCCCCACACTTGCCTATGAGTTCCCCCATAATCGTAATTCTCTTGTATCTCAAATGGGGGATATTTAAACATTTCTACATGTAGCTCCGATAGACCTTATTATGCATTTTTTTCAATATCTCAAAATCCATGAAAATTTTCAAAATTCAACTTTATATTCTTGTTCAAAGAGAAACATTGTGAGGGGAAATGAGTATCTACAGGTTATACTTCATCTGTGCCAAGAAAATAATGTTTTGGCGAAACATCGCAAAAAATGGTAGCTGTCCACGACGCGGACTTGGCGCGGACCAGTTTAAAAAATTTTGAAAATGTCCTTTTTTACTCTAGGGAAATTGGGTAATTACCCCATACCTATATACATGAAAATCCCTCATTGTTAAGCCATTTTGAGCCCTCAAAGCCAACAAAAAACCTCTCAAATTCCTCTCTGATCTTCATCAAATTCTCCATCCATTCTCAAGGTTTTCAAGAAGTCTTCTTGGAATTCAAGAAAAACATATCAGGCCCCAAGTCCTCCCCAAGATTCAAGTGACCCAATCTCTTTTCAGATCTAAAGATTTCATTCAAGGTTCAAGTCTCCATTCAAATCTTCTTCAAGGAATTTTGAAAAGTCAAGGTATGTGGATTTCAATCATTGGGTCCTTTCAACCATGGTGCCTAAGCTTCCTTTTTACTTAAAATACATGTTTCTAAGTTTATTTTACATATGGGTTTTTTATTATGAATTTGACTATGAACTATGTTGTGGTTTTGTAAAAGTATGACCGTTTATGCATGTTTTAAACTATGAATCTAAGATCTATTGTGGGATTTGATGAAAGGTTTTGATGTATATTTTATGATGGTGTTACCAAGTATTGGTGGGATGATTTACTTCAATATTTCTTGCATGTTTTTACTCTTTAATTGCATGATTTTACACTAGCATTGTACATCCAATAAGTCTTTGATAAAATGTTCAGTTATGGTTTCTTGAGGAATTGAATGTCCAATGTATGTCTTGTGAGTGAAATTACTTTATGATGATGAAAGGAATATATGTATATGATATTCTCCTATATAGTGTTGGAAATTGACCACGCCCTACTCGGGGGGTTAAGAGCTAGGGTAACCATGCCGAGGGGTTTGTGCCTTGACAACTGAGTTGAGGGGTTTGTACCTCAATCACAATGGGCGGTAGGGTGCGATGATCCACCAACTAATCAAGGGGTTTGTACATTGATAATCGGGTTGAGGCGTTTGTACCTCAATCACCATGGGTGGTAGGTGAGACGATCCACCAACCAATCAAGGGGTTTGTACCTTGATAAACTATGAAATCTATGATGGTGGTCTCTTCTTGCACATGTGTTATGTTCTATGTAAGCATGATTTACTTCAAGCATCTTCCATGCATACTATATTGTTATATTCTACTCATTTCCTATGCTTATGCATTTCGATTATGTTGCCTATGTCTTGTTGCATTGCATCCTACATACTTAGTTCATTCAACCTGAACCTGAATCTGAACCACGTACTAATGATTACTCTATGCCCACATGATATTATCATGTAGGAATCGGAGTTCCAATTGATTCTCCTACACAGGGCTATATGGATTTTGCAAGTTAGCTTTTGGTGACTTCTCAAGTCCGGGGACAATATCTATCTTCTCTCATACTTATGTTTGGACTATATCTTGTATACATGGATTATTTATTATCTTTATTATGAGGGTAAGCCCGGTTGCTTGTTTTGGCCCCTGCTAAGTTTTACGTTAGAGGTGTTGTTGAACAAGTTTTGTAAAGATGCTATAAGCTTGAATCCCTCTTTGACTCCCTTAAAGTTTTAGGAAATGAAGGTTTTCCCTTAGTCCCTATGCCCTTATTTCCATTCTTTTAACTCTGTTTAATTGCTTCTGCAACCAAAGATGTGTAATGATTTGTTATGAGGCTTGTTTGGGGTTCCTTCGGGTCCCCTGTGCGCCGTGCCATATCTAGGCCCTAGTTTGGGTCGTGACAAACTCGGTGTCAAAGAATTAGGTTGTTAATGATCCTCAGAGTCCAACATACCGCATCAATTAGAGTCTTATTCATGGTTTTGGAGAGTTGGTGATAAGGTAAATGATTGTCCTCATAAATGCAATAAGGGTAAGGGAGGTGATGACAGGTTGGTTGTTGATGGGGTGTCTAACTCAAGGTGGCAAGATGGATATAAAGGGAAAATAATCCTAAGTGTCCAAGGTGTGGAAGGTACCATGGTGGCCCATACTTGAGGAAGGCTAATACTTGTTACGGTTGTGGTGAAGTGGGTCACAAGTTCGTTGGTTTTCCATATGCTCGAAAGTGATTCAAGGGTGGTCAACCTTTAAAACAAGGTGGTATGTTGATCAAGAGGCTCAAGAAAGGGATGATGCTCGATGTTGTCACCAGTATGTTGAAGTTTCCTTTGAATTTGATATGCTTACATTGATTAGCCCAGTATGCCACTATTTCCTTTATTATTCTTTTTGGTTGCTAGTGGGCTTCTTGTGTGTCCCGAGTTGTTATGTGAACTTTTGGTGTCTACCCCTTTTGTTGAGTATATTGTTGCTAGAAAGTTCATAGGTGTGGATCCATGTTCGTATTGCATTAGGTATTGCCTTGTGGCTTGTTGGAGTTGATGTGATGGATTTGATGTCATACTTGGGATGGAATAGTTGCATTTATATTATGTCTCCATTGGTAGTAGGACCCGTAGAGTTAGATTCCAATTTTCTAATAAACTCGTCCTTGAGTGGGGGCTTGTAATGCGGTACTGAAGGGGTAAGTCAGTTTATTGTTTTAAGGTACAATTGATCTATAAGGGTTGCATTTGTCATCTTGTAAGAGTTAGAGGTGTTAAACCTAAGTTATTTCTATTGAGTTGTTTCCTGTGGTCAATGAGTTAGTGGATGGCCTTTCTGATATTTTAAATTTTAGGTAGTATCTTTTGGTTTGACTAGTGCAATGACTATGTTTATAAGTCTCATGAATAGGGTCTATAGTCCCTATCTTATTAGGTTTACGGTAGTTTTGGTGGTGATATGTTAGTTTCTTTCCCAAGTGAAGAGGAGTATGTGAGTCATTTGAGGGTGGTGCTACAAAGGTTGAGGGAAGAGAAGTTGAATGCTAAGTATGAGAAGTGTGAATTTTTGTTGAAGGAGGTTGCCTGTCTAGGTCATGCGGTGTTGAGAGATAGTATTAAGTAGATCCCAAGAAAACAGATGTAATTAGAAATTGGCCTCGGCTATTGACCCCATCGGATATTAGGAGCTTATTGGGCTTAGCGAGTTATTACCGAAGTTTGTGAATAGGTCTGTTCTATTGCTTCTCCTATGACTTAGTTGACCCCAAGTAAGGCTAATGTTGTCACTGACGTTTAGAGTAGGGTGATTTTATAGGTTCGGGGGTCGTTATTTCTTGAGCCATTCCCTTGCGTTAAAAGTTTTCATGTGTGTCCCGAATGGTGACATGAGTCTGTTGTGGCTAGAAGGTCTATAAGGGTTGCCCCAATGAGTCTTGGAGGTCTTGGGGTGGTTTGACTGAATACGTATAACGCTTCCAATGAGTGTACGACCTATAAGGTGTAATATGACGATTATGGATAGGCGATCTATTTAGTCAACCACAATGGCCTAGTTAGTACTCTAAGATTGATCTTTGGTTTGGACATTGTCCCATAGTGAGGATGAGATTAGATGATATCTTTAAGTGTCTTTTTGAACTTAAGGATGAGGGTAGGTGAAATCTCTAAGTGTCTTTTCGAACTTGAAGTGAGCATTTTAAGTCACGGTGAGTTGGTTGGTTGACTAATGCATAGGCTATGTTTATGGGTTTCATGAATAGGATCTTAAAACCCTACCTTGGCATGTTTGTAGTGGCCTCTAGTGATGGAGCCTCGATTTATTGAGAGCTTATGAATCGTTTGGGGGTAGAGTTGCAAGTTTTGGGGGATGAGTGGTTTGCTAAAATATGATAGGTGTGAATTAAGGGTAACAAGAAGGTGGTTAGAACTCAAGGATTATGATATGAGTGGGCAAGACCACCCCGGTAGGTCTAATGTTGTGGCCAGTGCTTTGAGTAGGGTGTACATGGGTAGCCTAGTTCATGTTGATGGTGGTAGCAAAGGGGTAACTAGGGAGGTCCACTAGTTAGCAATGGTGGTATATTGGTTGTTGGTGTTTCAAAATTCTTCCCTTGGTTGACAAGTAGAAATAGAGCAAGATCTTGATCCCTCCTTGTGAGAATTGAAGGCTTTGGTGAGCGTTTCCAAGGTGGAGGTTTACGCCCAAGGGGGAGATGATGCCCGTAGGTATCAAGATAGGTTATGTGTGCCTAGTGGGTTGACTTGAGAAAGAGGGTTCTTGATGTGACTAATAATAGCTACATTCTATCATTGGTATGACTCCCTTTGAGTCCCTCTATGTTAGGCATTGAAGATCACCAGTTTGGTGGTTTGAAGTGGGCAAAATGGCTTTGCTGGGTCTGGGTCTAGTTGTGGAGGATATGGAGAAGGTGAAGTTGGTTAAGGAAAGGTTGAAAATAGCCCAAAGTCATCAAAGGTCCTATGTTGGTGTAGGGAGTAGGGATTTTGAATATAAGGGTGGTGATTGGACCTATTTGAAGATTTCACTCATGAAAGGTGTGGTTTGTTTTGGTAAGGAGGGGATTGAATTTATGGTTTCTGAGAATAGAAATTGCCTTTGGATATGGATATAGTTCGTTCGGTTCTTCATGCTTCTAGGTTGAGGGGATGTGTTGGTGTCTCTAGTGCTATAGAACTGTTTGAGGTTGTGGGCTTTGTGGAGGATAAGTCGGCTTAGGAGATTGTCCCGATGGGGGTATTGGATGGAAGGGTGGAAAGGTTGATTAATAAGGATGTAGAGTTCGTCAAGGCCCTTTTTGGAGGATCGTCAAGTCGAAAGTGTCTATCAGGGAGTCAGAGCGGGTATGATGAAAAAATATTTTGTTTCTCTTTCATTCTATTCAAGCTTATGATAACACATCAAGTCCCTTTTATGATACCAAGTCTTATGTTCCAGCCCCTATGTAATTTGCATGCATTCATGTTTTTGTTGACAAGTTCATGAAGCCCCACTTGATCATCCTCCACCTTCACGTGGCTATTGCGATTTCTCTTAGAGCAAGTTGGTAAGTCCTCAACTCTGAGGACATTCCTCTCTTAATTTATGCTAGGTATTGATTGTTTTTATGTTGGAAACTTATGACTATTAGGGTGAGCCCGGAGATTGTCTTGGCCCCCGCTCCTATCTATGTGGTAGAGGTTTTGTTTGAACCCTATGATGTATCAATGCTATTCTATGGTCTTGTTAAGTTTCTCTTGTATGAAGGATGTCTTTTTACCCCATATTCCCTTCTTACTATCTTGTATTGTTGTTTTATTACTTCCGTGACCAAGGATGTGTAATGATATGCTAAGAGGCTTGTTTGGGGCCCCTTTGGGTTCCCTATTTGCCGTGTCACTCTAGGCCTTAGGCTTGGATAGTGACAAACTTGGTATAAGAGCACTAGGTTGTTAGTGGTCCTTGATATCCAACATATTGCATCGACTAGTGTCTTATTCATGGTTGTATTGTGCACCACAACTATAAGTAAGAGGCTGTGAGACATTCTAGGAAATGTTTCCCTTCTTCTTACTCTGTGCGTGCTATAGAAGTTAAGGTAAGGTTCCCCCTCCCTAACGATTCTTCTTTGCTATGTTAGATCATGCCCAGCACAAGAGGAAAAAGAGCTTGCATGCTTGAGGAATAACCGGCTCATAGAGAGCTCTGGGATGCTCTTACCTTGTTAGCTCAAGCCTTGGCTAACTAAGTCAACCAAGGGGCCCAAGCCCATCATGGTCCTACTCCGGCATCTAGGGTAAGAGATTCCATGAGGATGAACCTATCGGAGTTCAATGGGTCTAAAGTGGATGAGGACCCTCAAGAGTTTATTGATGAGGCATACAAAGTGCTGGCTATCATAGGTGTGAGGTCAGAAGAGAAGGTGGAGTTAGCGGCGTACCAACTCAAGGGGGTGGCCCTAATATGGTATACTTAATGGACGGAGGAGATGGGAAACAACAATGTGATACTATAGGAGGAGTTTGAAGTGGCTTTTTTCAACTAGTTCTTCCCTCTTAAGCTTAGGGAGGCCAAGATAATGGAGTTTATGGATTCGAAGCAAAGATGCATGAGTGTGAGGGAGTATTCCCTCATGTTCAACTAACTCTCTAAATATGCTCCACACTTGGTTGCCGACCCGAGGTCTAGGATGAATAAATTCATGACGGGTGTATCAGATTCGGTGAATGAGGAGTGCCAGGTCGTTATGTTGACTAGTGACATGGATTTGTACTGCTTGATTACTTATGTCGAACAATTGGAGGGAGATAAATTGAGAAAGAAAAGGGGTAATGACGCCCAGAGGGCCCACTTTGATGGCAAGTTCCAAGGTCTCAAAGGTGGCCAATTTCTTCAAGGCCAAGAGTCTTCTTATGCTCTTAGTCGAAGGTTTGACAGTGTCTACCCAAGGGCCCAAGGTAATGGTGGTGTGGTGCCTAATGCTATATGTCCAAAATGTGGTAGAGGACAAAGTGGCCCATGTATGAGGGATACTAATGCTTGCTATACTTGTGGGGAGTTGGGTTACAAGAAGGTTGATTGTCCTCATAATCAAAACAAAGATAAGTATGTGTGTCCACATGGATGGGTTGCTAATGTAGTTCTTTTGGGGAGAGGAGGTCAACAAGGTGGTGCCCCAAGGCACAACTAGTTTTATGCTCTTCATAGAAGGCAAGGGGTAGATGAGGTGCCCGACGTTGTCACCTGTATTTTAAAACATATGCATTTATAGACCCGGTAGCCACTCTTTGTCTTTCCACGTTGGCACCAACCAAGGAAAATTGGAGAAAAGAGCTGTTTCTCAAATTGGATCATTGGTCCTTTTGTACGTACCACTTTTCGGTTGTATTTCTCTAGTTGCCAAAATGTTCCATGTTGAGCCCAAATCATTATGTGAGTCTTATGAGGTGTCTACCCCTACTGGTGTATCTATTATTATTAGAAAGGTCTATAGAATTTTCCCGTGTGCATCTTGTATAAAATATTACCTTGTGATGTTGTTGAGTTAGATATGGTTGATTTTACTGTTATTTTTGGGATAGATTAGTTGCATGCATATTATACCTCTATTGATTGGTGAACCCGTAGGGTCAACTTTCAATTCCCAAATGAACCCATCCTTGAGTGGGAGAGTTATGATATGGTGTTCAAGGGTAGGTTCATCTCTTGCATTAAAGCCCAAAAGTTGATCTCTAAGGGGTGTCTTTATCATCTTGTGAGGGTTAGGGATGTTGAGTCCAAAGTCCTTCCTATAGAGTCGGTTCCGGTGGTGAATGAATTTCTTGATTTCTTTCATAGTGACCTTCCCGGTGTTCCCCCCGAATGGGAAATAGACTTTGGTATAGACCTCCTTCTCGATATCCAACTCATTTCTACTCCCCCTTATAGTATGGCCTCAATGGATTTAAAGGATTTGAAGGAGCAATTGAGGAATTTTTTGGAGAAGTGTTTTATTAGGCCTAGCCAATCACCTTGCGGTGCACTGGTGTTGTTTGTTAAGAAAAAGGATGGGTCTCTTAGAATGTGCATTGACTACCGGCAACTTGGTCACCATAAAGAATAAGTATCCTCTACTAAGGATTGATGATTTGTTTGACCACCTTCAAGGGGCTAGTCACTTCTCTAAGATTGATCTTCGTTTCGGATATCATCAAGTGAAGGTGAGGGAGTGTGACATTCCCAAGACGGCCTTCCGGACTAGGTATGGGCATTGTCAATTTGTGGTTATGTCTTTTGGGTTGACCAATGCACCGGCTATCTTCATGGATCCTATGAATAGGGTCTTTAACCCCTACCTTGATTTGTTTGTGGTGGTTTTTATTGATGATATTTTGATCCATTCTCATAGTGAGAAGGAGCATGTGGCTCATTTGAGGGTAGTGCTACAAAGATTAAGGGAAGAGAAGTTTTATGCTAAGTATGAGAAATATGAATTTTGGTTGAAAGAGGTTGCATTTTCTAGGTCATGTGGTATTGGGGGATGGTATTAAAGTGGATCCCAAAAAGACGGATGTGATTATAATTTGGCCGAGACTGTTGACCCCATCGGGCATTAGGAGCTTCTTGGGTTTAGCGAGTTACTACTGGATGTTTGTAAATGGGTTCTCTTCTATTGCTTCTCCTATGACTAAGTTGACCCAAAAAATGCTAAATTTGTGTAGAATAATTAGAGTGAAAAGAGTTTCCCAACCTTGAAGGTTAAGCTTGTCTTCGCTCCTATCTTGTCTCTTCCGGAAGCGTTGGAATGGTTTATTGTATATTGTGATGCCTCCCGGGTTGGTTTTGGTTGTATTTTGATGCAAAGTGGTAATGTGATAGTCTATGCTTCTAGTCAATTCAAAGTGCATCAAAATAATTATCCTACTCATGTTCTTGAATTGGCTGCCATAGAATTTGCTTTTTGTGTCATTATTTGTATAGAGTGCATGGTGATGTGTTTATCAATAATAAGAGTCTCCAATATGTGTTAACTCAAAATATCTCAACTTAAGGCAACGGAGGTGGTTAGAGATAAGATTATTTCAAGGGTGCTACATGAAAGGATTATTGTGGTACTCCCAAAAGTAATCTCTCAGAATCAGTCTGGGTTTCTAAAGGGAAGATCCATTACTAAGAATGTTCTGTTAGCACAGGAAATAATAAGAGATATTAATAGAAGAAATAAGCTAATTAATGGTTTGTTAAGCTAGATATGACCAAGGCCTATGACAAGGTTTCATGGGTATATTTGCCAAGGTATTGAGATGTTTTGGGTTCTCTAAAGTCATTACAGATATGGTGTTTTGGTGGCTGATATCAAATAACTGGTACACAATATTGGTTAATAGGCAGGCACATGGTATCTTCAAATCATCTAGAGGGTTGAAGCAGGGAGATCCGTTGTCACCTAACCTACTCATCATAGCTGCTGAGGTACTTTTTAGGGGGCTGAATAACTTAAATGATAATAGGGAATTCAAGGGATATGGATTTCCTAAATGGAGTCTAGCAATTAATCACTTATCCTACGCTGATGACATTATACTATTTTGTTCTGGAGAGGAAGTATGTTATAAAGATGATGAAAGTGTTAAAGTGCTATGAAGAGGTACCAGGCCAGTTGATCAATAAAGCAAAGAGCTTTTTCTTCCTCCATGAGAAGACCCCTCTTATTTACATCATCAGATTGAGAAAGTTGACTGGTATAAACCCTAGAAATTTCCTTTCACCTATCTTGGATGTCCAGTGTATTATGGAAGAAAGAGAAAGGCATACTTTAAAGACATCATGAGGAAACTAGCTAGAAGGATCTGTTTTTGGCAGTAGATTCTTATCTTATGGTGGCAAGATGATTCTCATAAAAACTGTCATGCAGCCTATGCCTATTTACCTATTGTTTGCCTTAAGCCCTCCTAAAGGGGTAATAAGGATGATGTATGCCTAGGATGGGTTTAATCTAGTTCTGATAGTGCTATTAAAGGCAACGCTGGGAAGAGATTCTATAGATTTTGTGTGAGGAATCATCTTGGCGAACTAGTGTATGCAGAGTCAGATTATATTGGTATAGCAACCAACATGATTGCTGAGGCAAGGGCAGTCAAGGAAGGGTTGAGCTACTCTCTATCACAAGGCTATCAATTTGTTGAAGTGGAGGTAGATTCTCTAAACTTAGTAAACATTCTAACTAAGTTATGGAAGATACCTTGGGAAATCATAGGCATAGTGGAAGAAATCTTTAAGATAATGAAGCATGAAACATTCACATAAAACATACACTTAGAGAACTGAATCAGCTAGCAGACTATATTGCCAACACATCAGTGCAATCTGAAGTTAAGCAGTAGTTCACAGATTTACATAGTTTGCCTAGCCTAGCTAGGAGGATACTATGCATGGATAAACAGAGAATTACTTCTATCAAAATCAGATCTAGGAGTAATATAAAAAAATCACATGCAAACACTGCACAAGGTCAGAGGCCATATTGAGCACAAGGGATATACAGAGGCCATGGGACTATATTTACATGAACCTAAAGCTACTCCTATGCTATTCATCTCTCAAAAAGTTGTAAATCAGTAAAAGAGAAGAGTCATGACCAGACGGGGAACAAAATAGGCATGACCAAGATCAAACCACCATAGACACCTCTTGAGCAACTCCTTTTCTCCATGGGGTGTTATGACAAAATCAAATCGAAAACAAAATGAAAAGCTAGAAAATAGAGCGAGTGAAATGAACAAAGTGTGAAAATA
This sequence comes from Solanum ossicruentum, assembly GCA_025774065.1. Lineage (NCBI taxonomy): Eukaryota > Viridiplantae > Streptophyta > Magnoliopsida > Solanales > Solanaceae > Solanum > Solanum ossicruentum. The sequence continues at coordinate 17,456,672 of JAOTQR010000007.1, forward strand.
CTTACATGTTCTATGGAGTGACATGGTAAGGTCATCACTCTTCTTTCAGTTGATAAGCCCACCGGATCTCACACCTGCATGCAGTCAAGAGGCAGTTAGCAAGCTCAAAGATGAAGAGACCTTAGTCGAGATGAGAAAGTACAAACCTTTGATAGCTGAATAGGTGTTGCTCACCACATGATGAAAGTAGCTTGACACCCAGAAGTCAAGGATGATTGAGTGAAAGGCCAGTTTCCACGGGAACATGTTATGCGGTGGAGGAAAAGGAGAAAGTTTAGGGAGTTAGATTTGAAAAGTAACCCTAGGTTACTTACTTTGTCTATTGGTTATTTAAGTCAGTTCAACCGACTTCTAATGGCCCAATGATGTATAATCTATTTTTTGTTGAAGGTTAAGCAATAAAATGGGTCCCAAGCCTAAATTGATTAAAAAAAGAATTAATTGGATCTTCAAATCATGTGATTCTCAATTAATTTTGGATTTGCTTATCTTAAATTCAATTGGGTAAGTGTTTAACTATGTTTTGTCGATTCATAATTTCCTCATCTACCCATAGTCTGAGTAGCTAAATCCACAACTTGGGGTTGTGGGAACCACGAAGATCTAACCAAATAAACCTGGATAATTTACGATTCTTGGAATGGGTATTTGCATGTATTAATCAATTCTCTTTGTTTTGCAAGATTTTCAGTAGTGGCGAACATTAGAACTTGCCTAGTGTTACCTTCTCGATACAAGTAATGATGAATTGGAAAAGAGATTGATTAATAGGATTGGACGATGTGTTCTCATCTAATCAACCGAAGTGGGCCAAGTGGAGGTTGATTGAGACTAGTGGGTAATGGTTAGTATTGCACACTATGGAGATAAACCAAATCACATAGGGAAATTGTTCTCTCACCTTTGACCAAAGGGCTTGGTGAACTTAAATTATTATCCCACATGCTATACTCCAGTTGAGAATTGGGTTACCCAGTGGATATTGTGTCACGACCCAAGCCTAGGGCCTAGACGTGACACGACAAATTGGGAACCCAAAGGGACCCCGAACAAGCCTCTTTGCATATCATTACACATTATTTGGTTGCGGTAGCATTAAAATAACAACAAGAGATAGTAATAAGGGAACATGAGACTAAGGGACACCCTTCATTTCATAGAAACATAGTAAGCTCAATAGAGTATAACATTAATACATCATAAGGATCGAACAACACCTCTATTACATAGATAGGAGTGGGGGACCAAGACAAGCAACCGGGGCTCACCCCTCTTAGCTATAGATATATATCAAAGAAAAAAGTCTCAATACATAGGATACGATCAAAGACATTGTCCCCGGAACGGAGGACTTACCAAACTTGCTTTGAGAGATATCACACTAGCCATGTGGAGTAAGGGGATGACCAAGTGGGGCTCTAGTTCCTACGTGGTAACATCATATAGGCATAGAGTATGTGTTGGCATATTTGAATGTATTAAGTATGTAGGATGTAATGCAACAATAGATAGCAACATAGTCAAAATGCATAATTAGAAAATAGAATATCATATAACGATATGGTATGCATGAATGATACTTAAGGTAAACATGCTTATGCATAAATCATATTACATATGTAGGAACAGACCATCATCATAGACCAAGTGACTTAGTACTTGGAATCTAAGGTAGACCACTAGTTAGAAGTGAGTGAGGTACCAACCCCTCAATTGATTGATGGCTTACCACCCCCATCTTAGGCGATTGAGGTACCAACCCCACAACTGGTTAATGCCTTACAACCCCCATCCTAGGCAATAGAGGTACCAACCCCTCAAGCGGTTGATGGCTTACCACCCCTATCCTAGGCGGTTGAGGCACAAACACCGCAATTAGTTGATTGCTTACCATTCCTATCCTAGGCGATTGAGGTACCAACCACTCAATAGGTTGATGGCTTACCTGTCATGACCCAAGCCTAGGGCCTAGATGTGATCGACGAATGGAGAACCAGAAGGGACCCTAAACAAGCCTCACAACATATCATTACACATCCTTGATCACGAAAGCAATATAAAACAACGTAAGAGACATAAACAAGGGGAATTGCGACTAAGGGAGAGAGAGTTATACTTAAATAGCTTGAATAATATAACTTAGTCAAAGCTCAAGCATAATACATAACGTGTCCAATAACACCTCTACTACATAGATAAGAGCGGGGGCCAAGACAAGCAACCGGGCTAACCCTTATAGTTAATACATACATAAAAGAAAGATAGTCTTAGAACATAGTATAAGAGAATAGTCATTATCCCCAGAATGGAGGACCCACCAAAGGCTAACTTGAACATTTTGTCTAGCCACAAGAAGAATCAATTGGAGCTCTGGTTTTTGCATGGTAACATCATGTAGGCATAGAGCATGCGCTTGTACATTTGAATGTACTAAGTATTGGGATGCAATGCAACAATAGATAGGCTTCATAATAAAAATGCATCCAATAGACAATAGGCATAGGATATCAAAATGGCATGTATGTTAAACGCATAAGTAAAAAATTCTTAGATAACTCATGCTCATATAGGATATCATATGTGTAGAAGAGACCAAATTAAATTTCCAAAGTACGAACCCCTTGGTAGGTTAGTAATGTTGCCACCCCATCACTTAGGTGGATGGGTACTAACCCTTATCTAGGTTGGTGATAATGCCACCCCATCACCTAGGTGGATGAGTACTACCCCTAATCTAGGTTGGTGATAATCCCGCCCCATCACCTAGATGGATAAGTACTAACCATTATCTAGGTTGGTGATAATGCCGCCTCATCACCAAGGTAGAGAAGTACAAACCCTTCACTAGGTTGATGAGTACTAACCCACGTCTAGGTTAGTGATGATGCCGCCCTATGACTAGGTGGATGAGTACTAACCCTTATCTAGGTTGGAGATAATGTTGCCCCATCACCAAGGTGGAGAAGTACAAACCCTTCAGTAGCTTATCCGGGTGCTTAGAGCACCCGGATTGGGCATGACATTTTATCAAACACTTGAGTGGTGTGTAATGGGGGTAAAAGACCATGAAATTTAGAGATGAACTCTTGCGAGAAAATCGGTAGTAATATCATCAATCAACACCTTCCAACACCCCTAAGAAATTCACATCAAAACCCCTCATCAAATCCAACATATCGTCCACGATTTAGAGCTCCAAATATGCTGAAACAACCATACTTTCATGAACTAAAATCATTGTGCAGTAAATTTCTCAATATACAAAATCTACATGTAAAATCAACTTTGCATCATGCGATATTAGTAAAAAGGAGGCTTAGGCACCATGGGTAGAAGGTCCCAATGGTTCAACACCACATACCTTGACTTTGGAGAACCCTTGAAGAATATTGAAAATGGAGACTTGAAGCTTGAATGAGATCCTTGATGAAATACTTAAGATTGGTCTTGAGTCTGGGACCTGACTTTAGGGTGAAATATGAGCCTAAGTGTTTGAGTGAGTGTTGAAGAATGTTAAGGATGATATAAGGGTGAAATTTGGGTAAGTATATGTATTTTCATGTGTGGAAATCCTTAGGTCATAGACATAAAAGTCTTGGACCAAAACATTTAAAATAGGCACCAAAAATAATAGGGACGCGTCACGGAGGCGACACGGAAACCCCAGTGGGTATGCATTTTCTACACAAACAAGTTCTACAAAAATGGGCATAAATCCTTTATCCAAACTCAGAATGAGGTGAAACAAAGTGGATTGGAAAATTGATTCAAAGGGCTTTAATTTGATAGGTCATAGGCCACCCAACTTTTTATATGCTGAGATATGCCACTTCAAAGTTGACCCTCCTAAATATCATTTGTTTTGAGATTTTTGGATTTTGATCGGTTGCTCTAAATTTGGGTTAGAGCTATATCCCACTCAATTTGACCTCCCAAACAAGAATATGAAGTCAGACTTTTGAAATAACAAATAGGATTTTAGATATATTGGACTTACGGTTCGGCGCACTTCCGAGGAATATTTTCGGGCACTTTTGTTTGGGGTGTTGCATTACCACCCCCATCTAGGTGATTGAGGCATCACCCCTCAATTGGCTATGTTCAAATCACAACACAATAGACACTACTCATAGAATCAACATATACATAACCTCCTTTAATCATCATAAAGTCACTTAACTCATATCCCAAGCATTAGGCCTTTACCAACTTAAGATACAGTAATCAGACATTTTATCAAACACTTGGTGGGTGTGCAATGCTCGTGTAAAACCATGCAACTTAAGAGTGAAATTATATAAGAAAACATAATGTATAATCATCCACCAACACTTGGTAACACCCTTGTGCAACAAACATCAAAACCCTTCATCACATATCAGAGTACATGTAAGCTTCATAGCTCAAAACATGCTTAAACAGTCATACCTTCACAAAACCCCAACATAATTCATAGCCACATTCATGATAGAAGACCCATAAGTAAAATCAACTTAGAAACATGTGATTTGGGTAAAAAGGAAGCTTGGGTACCATAGGTGAAAGGACCCAATGGTTGAAACCCACATACCTTAGCTTTCGACAATTTCTTGATCAAGATCGAAATGGAGACTTGAAGCTTGAGTGAAATCCTTAAGATCCAGAATGTGTTTGGAACCCTTTAATTTTACAAAAAGTATTTGTCTAAATGTTTGAGAGAGTATTGAGAAATGTCTTGTATGATATAAAGGTGAAAATGGCTAAGTATAGGTATTTTCATGCATAGGAAGGCTTAGGCCCAAGACCCAAGAACTTGGACTAATATAAAAATCACTGGTAACAAAATACATAGGTCCGCATCTGATCCACGATGCAGACCTATCTCGGAGGAAAATTTTTAACTGGTCTGTGATGGCTGAGCATTGTGGATCGCCACTGTTTTGTGCAAAAACTTGGAAAATCAAATTTGCTATGGTTGCTCTAAAATTTGGGTTAGACCCATATCCCACTCTGTTTTGCCCCTAATAAAGAATATAAAGTTAGATTTTTGATATCACGCACGAATTTTGAAATATATAGAAAGTACGGTTTCGGACACTTCCAAGGTGCATTTTCGGGCACTTTTTGGGGTTGTTTCATATTGAGTTGGTGAATCATGGGGCAAACAATAACCAAGTTGCTCTCTGTTATTGATTTTCTCTTGTTATAGTTAGTCTAGCTTATTTTCTTGTTGAACATTGCAACCCCTCCTTTGGGGAATTAAGTTGTTAATTACTTGGATTTCGTATTGGTGAATTTGTTGTGAGTCTCCGTATTCTTTGTGAGAATCGACCCTAAAATTGGGTAGGTTTTATATTTTTCAACAACCTCTTTATCCTTAAAAGAGAGGTGTAACTTGGGTGTGATCAGTGAGCCAGCCCCTTGGTCCCACAAGCTCCCCAAGCGGAGGAGAAGGAGTCACCTATACTGAGTACTAGAATGTGGTCACCTTTTGGCAAGGGTCGTGGCCAATCAAGGAGTTCAAACTCGTCATGCTCCTACCCTAGCCGCAAGGATGAGGGATTTCACAAGGATGAATCCCCCAGAATTCTATAGCTCAAAGGTAGAAGAAGACTCCCAAGATTTCATCGATGAAGTGTATAAAATCTTGGCTATCATGAGGGTAAGTTTGGAAGAGAAAGTGAAATTAGTGGCCTACCAAGTCAAGGGCCTTTCTCAAATATGGTATAATCAATACAAGATGGAGAGGACGGATGATGAGCCCATTTCACAGGAGGAATTCAAAGTTGCCTTCCTTAATCTCTTCTTTCCAATTGAGCTAAAGGAAGCGAAGTTGACGAAGTTCATGAATCTTAGGCAAGGTTATACGAGTGTAAGGGAGTATTCCCTTAAGTTCAACAGCCTCTCTAAGTTTGCTCCTGATCTGATGTTCATACTCCAATAAGAAAGCGTTCGTTGTCAGTAATTAACCTAACCGAAGGTTAGGGTAAAATCCACAGGGAATACGGTGCTTGACTATAGAGATCCACTACCAATCATTTCAAGCATCGATTACTATAATCTCTAAATGGGGGGTTTTCTTTGTAATTCAAGAATAAAAATAAAAACTAAACAAACGATACGGGAAGGTATTTAAATTTAGGGACAACCAGGGAATTGTATTCCCCATGATTCATTGACGCAATTACCCAGGACAACAAAACTCTAATTGAGAATTCGCATGCAAGACGGTAGCATAGGTTCTTCCAACCCTCTTGTGAAGGTGAAGGTCAAATTTCCCCATGGAGCATGGTCGGCAACCATGGTGTGCCAACTAATCATTACCTATTATCCCAGTCAACCTCCCCTTGGTCAGATTTGGTTGATTAGACGAGAACATATCAATCAAATCCTTTCATTTACTTCCCTTTACCTATTCATCACTACCTTGGTCAAGATCATGATAGTAGACGGGGTTTGGTGTTGGCCACCACCAAACAACAATCAACATGAATAGAAATGAATGATACATGCAAAACCCCAATCAAAGAAGTGCACAAAGTCTAGGTTATGTCAAGTCAACTACTCATGGTTGCCACAACCTGAACTTGTGGGTGCTTAGCTACTTATGGCTAAGGCAAAATCACCAACAATGTAAATAGAAAACATAGTTGAGAGTACCCAAAACAATAAAGAACAAGAACACCTCAAGTTGAAAACCACAAGCTTTGATTAATGGTAAATGAGTACAATATGGGTTTTCAATCCCCCAAAAGTGGGTCTTAAAATTGAAAGATAAAAAACTACACTAAACCCTAAAAATACTCTTAGAATATTTACAAGTATCTCTGAATGTCGAATCTCCTCAAAGAAAACCTAACATTATTTATTTATACTAGTTACAAAAAAACACCCTAAAAATTAAATAGAAAATACATCTTGTAGCTATTATGTCTCAAAGATACAACTCGTAGGGTGACCTACAAGTCATAATCGGGATTTCGTATTCAACAATTGACATTTTGGACTTGACTGCTCCGACCCACTGTTACGAGTCATTGCTTGGGCTACGATTCGTATGCTCCTCTCGTAGTCTAGGCCTTCAGTTCTTAGTCCAAAATTTTGGCTCTCTGTTCTTGCTATGAACCTACCTATACGAGTCATATTGAGACCTATGACTCGTAGAGTGGCCTCATAGGATTGACCTCTACTTAACATATTTTTGATTTTTGCTCACTGTTTCTTACTACAAGAACACTCGATGGCTTGTTGCTTAGGCTATAATGCATAGGATTACTCGTATTACCTGCACTGCAGCAAAATCTGCAATTTTCTCCAAGAATCATGCCAACCTAGCTTTTCTTCAATAATAACACAAAACCACATAATAACCATAAAACGTTGCATTAAGAATTCACAAAATCCCTTGCTTTAGGCATCGAATGTGCTGCATTTTGATAGCATATCAACATCCTCAACTTAGAACTATTGCTTATTCTCAAGTAACGACTCAACCTAAGCAGACAATGAGAAACACATAGTAGTTACTCTAATGGCAAATACATCTCTTAACTATAATTCAGGTACCCAACTCTCACTTTGAAAACCTAATTGCAAAGCTACTAAGCAAACCAAAACATAAAGATGTATCCAACAATCCAACTATGACAAATGAAGGAGTATCAACAATCCACAATCACTAAATTAGTCATACGCCAATCACGTGATGCAAATGCCCTCATAGAAAAGAAGTCCCTATTTCTCACTCAAGGTGCATTTAAAATTTAGGGACTATGCAAGCATTCTCACTCTTACTAATACAATTCATGAAAAATGACTAACACTATACGCTTGCCTCTATACTCATCTCTAAACTGGTGACCAAGTGGATTTGAATCACTTTAGCACTTAATGGCTTGTAACATAGGCTCGTTGGGCTTTGGTATGACATTTTAGGCAAGTAGTGACTTAACGCTATCCTTAAACCATGTTTTTAACACTCTTATCTCTGTAACCCGACCATTTTCATTAAATTCACCCTTACTCTTTCTTTTCAAGCTTTTCCCCGGGTGTTTTCTTTCTCTTTTGCAGACGTGCCTCATTTTTTAACTCATTTTAGCTATTCTCTTCAATCCAAGACAACTTTTATTTTCTTTTCTTTCACCCCCAACACATGACTTCTTCATTTCTTTCTTTCTTTCCCAACTAACCACCTCAGCTTAGGCTTTTAGCCTGAGGTAAAGCATACAATATCTATTCCCCAAACCAGAGCCACTATTCGTAGCCACCCTCAACTTAGGCTTTTAGCCTCAATCAAGGTTCACATGTTCAAGGATAGACCATGGGTAATATCAATATATTTCATATAACAAGGGTAGGCTAGCTAAGTGTCAAGAAAGAATAGGTACCTTAAAATCTCAAACAATTGGAACAAGGGATAAACTATCACATTTGTAGGTTATTTAGGCAAAAGTGGACTTTACTAATAGAACAATGGTCTAAGATCCTTTCCAAATAAAAAAAAATCACTAGTCCTATCTTAGAGTAATAGGGCAAGTTCTGAGTCCATACATAATACATGAATGCGTCAAAAATAAGCTCACACATACATGCCATTGCATACACAATCAAGTATAAACTCACAAGTCATGCTTCAAGCATGAACTTGCCTTCTCATTATCAGAACAAACATTGCCAGATAATCACATGCATGATTGCACTAATAACCAATAATTTCAAAAATTTCGAGGATATCGAATTTTTAAAACATTCAAAAAGTATTTAAAAACTATATA
>JAOTQR010000007.1:17482449-17492553 GCA_025774065.1 Solanum ossicruentum
TCAAATATCTCACCCTTAATTAAAAACTTTCTTTTGCTTGTATATTATATATAACAAAGTAATTAATTAATTAAACTGCAAATCAAGTAATTAATTCAACTATGAAACTGAACGCCTGGGCAGGGGGAAGGCAAAACGTTGGGTTGGTTGGGCTAAGCGCTATTTGGCGGAGCTTTCTCAATCCAAGAAGAGGAGAGGAAGCGGAAGAAAATAACTCTTACCGCAAAGAATTGTTATCTTTCTACGAAGAAAAGGGATGCGGGATTTGTACTTTTTTTTGGGCGAATCTCCTTCAAAAGATTTTGTGTGCTTTTGCGAGAATGACTAAGTCAGGCCGGGTGATGAATCTTCTTCCACACCCCTGTCACCTCGCCTGGCAGTTCGTTCAGGATGTTCAAAGAACCCTGCATTCAGTTGAATTCAAAACTGGGTGAGATATTAGATATTTTCTTTGACAACAGTTCATTCAGTTTCATAGTGGAATGAAAAAGTGGAATTGCGTTCAGTTGCATAGTTGCATTCAAAAGTTGAATTACTTTAAATGGTGAGAAATTGTCTATTTTGTTTGACTCAGACATCCTCCATTCGTGATATCCTTTGGGGCATCACTAACTCAACCTTAAAGGGTGAAGATATGGCCCCCTATGTTCCTAAGGTGTGGAAGAAAAAGAGAAGAAGTCCTACGAACAGAGTGTAATAACCAGTTACGCCAAAAGATGTGGTTAATACAACCAGAACCACTCCCGACGTTAATAATTCTTCCAATAATTCCGTTTATCTGAACACTTGCCCCGGATCGACTTCCAGATCATAATTGCTCGAAAGCAAAATCTTGATTCCCCCTTCAGAAAAGTGCGGTATGGAGCAGAAGCTTTCGGGAAGAGGGGATTCTCTAAAGCTTAAGCCAATAGGAATCATCTCCTAACAAACGACGACTTTCTCTTCTCCAAATGGTAGAGAAGTTTCCCGCATTGAATTTCTGGTAGATGGGCGTTAGCGGTCTTTTCTGCCTCGCCTGCTACTGGGAAGAGAGAGCAAAGTCATTCTTCGCTTTGTTCGAGAATCAACTGCACACAAATGTGGTCGGGTAAGCAAACTGGATTAAGAAATCCATTGACTGATTTCCTTGAAAATTCGTGTAAAAGTTATGAAGAGAAGAGTCAAGTGAGCTTTCCTTGCCTATTTCCTTGTAGTAATTCAATGAACTAGAAAGGAGAAGATCGTCAAGCAGCCCTGCACCAAAGAAAGAGCGCCTGCTCGCCAATTGCTACTAAGAACCTCAACAAGAGCAAATTTTGAAGCACCTATATTGTAATATGTAAGAGGAAGGACGCTTTCAGCTCCTCTAGCGGTCCTTCCACCACGCTGTAGAACGGAAGCTCCAAGCTAGCTGCAATAAAAAAACTTTCTAGCTTTGAGGGTTTGTCACGGTTCATCATTGCCTTCCCACTTGTCCAGATAAAAAAGCAAGGGAAAGATCGTGAAACGGAGAAAAGAAGGATAAGTTGCACACTTTTGAAAGCCCAGACTTCATAAAAGGCGACTGACTCTTCCACTGCTACATGAACCATCCGCTCCTTTTTCGATTCTTCTTCTATATAATATAAGTGAATAGATCTTTGTGATTCAATCTATTCGATTCTCGTTCTCACCCTCGGCTCACTCATTGCCTTAGCCTTAAGTCTAAACCTTCACTCTGGAAGTTCCTTCGTTTCGTTTCAAAAGAAGCTAGATTGCCGCCTTCAAGCCTAGAGAGCAAGAAGCTCTTCGTGGCAAAGGTCTTGCACATCTTTTACTAAGAGCGGATATGCATCATGTTGTGCTTCTAAACGGTGGCAAATCCTTCTTACTTTTTTGATGTGAATTGAATACGTAGCTCTAAGACAAGGGAAGCACTTAAAAGCCCCTCTATTCATACATTGAATTTCGAGAGGATAGCAACAGTCTTCTTCTAGCTCCTCGTGGATTCTCTGTATTCTCTTCCGAACAGCGGATTTCCTCTTTCTATTAAGAAATTCTAAAGAAAAAGTCCCTCTTCCTCCCCTGTAAGTCGAGTAACTTCGTTCCTTACAGTCGAGCTTCCTTTTCAGCCCTCTCCAATAATAGGACTTTAAGGGGCTTTTGATCGAGATGGGTAGAAGAAGCACTGCAAAAACTGTGGGAATTAGGAACTAACTTCGTTCTATTGCCTAGTGTTTGAGCTAACATTAAGGAATAGGCGAGAAAAAAGAAAGTGTGTTTTCAGGTAGCTATGGAATTGTTGTTGCTAGTAGACTGAAAGGCTATTCCCTCCCTAACCCTAAGGTAACCGCTACGCAACTCATTTCCTGGGCAAACGGAGGAATCGAATCAACCCGAAATGGGCTTTCATTTCTTTTTCATCATCTTAAACCAGCCGAAAGGCTTATACCCTTGGGTACTTTACATAATCTGAAATGAGGAAACTCCTAATGCGAAGGTAGACTCCGGTCTTCTTATTCAAGTAGTTAACATTTCCCTTCAGTAAGCATTCCTTGGGCAAAGAGGGGATTTACGCATCCAATGATAAGATAAATGGCCTTGCCTGCCTATCAATCAACCTGTACCCCCAGCCCTGTAGCATCTGGCGAAGAAGAGATGGAGGAGCTTCCGATCTGGAAGTAACCTTTTCCTTTTTAGGAATCAAAACAAGCCTTACATTACAGAATTTTTCCACATTCCTCGAAATCTGACTTCCTTAATTGGATGAAAGAGTGGTTGACTTGGCTTTCTTGATGTGGACGCGGTTCTATTGTTGTGAAAGAAGTAATAGTATAGCTTTCTAGAGCAGAAATCTAGCAACGCATTCTAGAGATAGATCATTGGTATTGGATGTATCGTTAGGTTGTGCTGAGTTCCATTTCAGGATTATAGGGAAGCCACCCTCCCCCTTACCCCGCTTTGTTCCACCCTCTGACCTACTTGAGTTTTGTCTTTCCATAGTAGAACCTACATTCCATAGTGATCTATCCTGTCAATCCTACCCGCGAGCTATCCATTCTAACCTGTCTTTGCCTAGCAAGATATGTCTAGTTCTCCCTCTGCTTGCCTATCTCAGTAGGTAATTGGAACAGTCTCTGATTTCAAAGAAAAAGCTGAGGCGAGAGCTATACCTTTTGGAACCGGAGCAATAACCTGACATAAAGTAAGGAGATGCACAGGAAGGATACCTAAAACAAAGACTCGGAATGCTCCACGACTAAGTATACCCATTCAGACTCGCTTTTGTTCAATTATAAAAAAAATCAGCACTTTGATGAAGATTTATAGCATCATTCAAGTAAATACATATTAAGATCGTAGAAACATGTGCTTGTGATATAGCTACACCTAATTCCATACCGGTTAATGCAAGAAATATAAATAAAGGACCAAGATCCCCTATGAAATACAAAAGATCATTCATACATAGCATAGTCCAAGCGAACCCACTTAAAATCTTTACTGAACTATGATCGGCTATCGTATTAGCAAATAAACATATTCCTGAGCTTAATGCTCGAAAACAATAAGGGATTAGGTCAAGGAGTACTAAAAAAGGTGCTAATGGCTGTGGGACTCCTGCTGGTAATAAGAAGCTTAAAAAATGAAGCCCATTTTTTTGAAATCCCACTCTAGTAATGCCAATAAAAATTGAAAATGAGAGAACTAAAGTAATGAGAAAATGACTTGTCACTGTGAAGCTATAAGGTATCATACCCTGGGGATTACAAAATAACAAAAAAGTAAAAGTGACCGAGATGCGAGGGGAAAACTTTTGCTTAACATTTCCGGAAAGTCAACCTATTTGTTCGTCTACCGGGTTCAGCAAGAAATCATAAATAAGCTCTACCAAGGATTGCCAAGCATTTGGTATTGAGTTTCCTCCTCCCTTTTTAGTAGTAAAATAAACCAAAAGTAGGACCAAACTGAGAGTTAGTAGCATAAACAAAGATGGATTTGTGAATGAGAAATAGAAGTTTCCTATATTCATAGGAATCAATGGGATTATTTCAAATTGTTCAAGTGGACTAGTGATCGTCAGAGGTGTCCCCCCCTACAATCACGTTAAATTATTTTAGGGCAAAGTCATAGTGCTCACCTTCTTTTAAATGTCCTAAAATTTCTCTTAGAAAACCCGTCAACGTCCATAGAGTGGTCATGAGGACAAAAATAAACAGAATGGTCACCCTATTCTGGGAAGAACCTCCTTTCTCCCTACCCTTTCTATCGAGGTGAAAGTATCCTCTCTTGGCAGAGTCCGCGACATTGATATTGTACCCTGTCCATCATTTCCCTTATCATTTTGATTATTTTCTATATCGATTATAATATTTGTATATGTATATGGAAAAGGAAAAATCCTTTGAATCTCGCTCTGAAAAAATGCATTTCTGTATCAGTATCTGTCATCTGTTAGTGATCCGCTTTACTTCTTTACTGACTTATTTAAAGCAATCAAGTAAGTAAAGAAGAAAGACTTGTTTGTTGTGTCGCTTTTTTGGGTTGGGTTTACTAACCAAGAAAGCAATGGGAAAAAGACCAAAGATATCAGATGTTTGACTTGCATGTATTAAGCATATAGCCTAACTAGCATGATTGAGCCCTGCAGTGGTAGAACCTGGTGAACCGGGCGTACTATTTCCCAACCTTCTATGAACTTTTCTTCTCTTATGATTTTTGCTACTTTCTTTTTATTTGATAGTATTGGTCTCTTTTAGAGTATCAGTCTGGTCACTCAACTAATCCACTCGTGGAGTGCGTTTGGTATAGTAGTAGTTTGGTAGTTGAGACTTCACCCCTTCTTCTTGAATAAAGCCGAGCCCAACTATTATATTGATTACGCCAAACATATCTTTAGAGGCTCTTACTAGATAGGGTAGCTTTTAGTCTTAAGCAGGCAGTGGCGGTTTGGAATGAATGTTATACTTAACTATCCGCCATTTCATTAGGACAGTACTTGCATAGTCTTTTTCTAGCTTAATTGCGAAGCATGGTTTGGAAAGGTCAGCTGAAAGAGGGTATATATCAATAGTTAAACCTATTCCTTTGTGGCTGGCCCCAATGCTTAACACTAGGTTCCCGCCACACATATATAAAAAGTAAGCCAGCCGTATTAGCTCATCAACTCGCCTTAACGCACCCTCACTATATAGGTGTGGACTTGCGTATGGTATCACTTGCCTAACAGCTGCCAAAAGCGGAAGCTTCAATATTGATGGGCTTATTGTCTCTTTTCTTATCTTGAAAAAATGGAAAATAAAAGAGGGATCACTCCTCGGGCAGTTGCTAACCATTACGCCTTCCCTTCTACTTACACCATTTCTTTGTGAATGCTCCGCTTTGCTCTTTGTCGCCCTACTGGAGCAAGCAACCGACTTTGGATTCTCCTTAAGGCACAATGTTGAGTAGGGATTTGAATAGAAAATCTATTTTGGGGCTCAATGTTGTTGTACTCTACTCCTCTCTCGGGGTTCGCTCTGCTCTATGCCCAAAGCTTCAACTCAGTCACTTGGACAGAGGAATTTGACCTACCAGCCTCAGGCTCGGGTGCGAGAACAGTATCTATTGCCTGTTGCCCCCTCCCAATAGTACGTCTTTCTCAACCACCCGCTTACTACAAGAATGTATAATGATGAGAATCAAAGCAGTCTTGTGAATGCCCAATTCTCCTATCTTCTTCGAGTCCTTAATAGAACTCAAAACTAGGTTTCTTCTGTATATAAACTATATCTTACTCTTCCTCAAAGATCGAACTGAAAGTCAACTGAATGTGATGAAAGGTTATATGCTTAACACATGCAAGTCGAATATAGTATGAAGGCTTTCTCTTCTAAAGGCAGGAGTAGAACATTCCATACAAATCTTTCTGATCTGCTAGCTTGTAACCTCGCTCCTCTCCTTAGAGTTAAGTGGTTGAACGCCCCCTCAACTCGGCAACAAGAGTCAGTTATGGAATAGCCTTTTAGTCAGCTTTCTCGTTCTTAAGGACTTTCTGGCTGGTAGGCTTTATAACGGACCTGCCTTGCTGATAGCTAGGATATTACATATATAGTTGCGCTTGCCTTCACTTAGAAACTTTACGCCCCCTATTAGAGTAAGGCATGATCTCGAAACTAGATTCACTCGTTCTTGTCTCCAGCGATTAACCTATTCCAGAGCAGTTTGGTGATTAGCCTATCCCGCACTACTCGAAGCCTTCATAAACTCATTGTCGCTTTCTATCATAGTGGAGGTTTCTGTGAGGAGATCCTTGTGCCAGTGCAAATTTCTTCCAATGATCGGGAAATCCAAAATACAAAAAATATTGTTATATTTCCAACACAGCAGATAGGCAGAAGTGTCTATGTCCATCCCCAACTTCCTTTCAATCCACATCGAAAAATTGAGGCTTTCTCTACTAGGAGTCATCAAAGGAGGAATGGGCATATGCAGGTTCGATAAGCCAAGGAAAAACAACCACCTCTTGGTTTTGACACTCAAGTGACCTGTCCTGCTAAAGAAGATCTATGCAAAGGTTAGATTTCACCACCTCTATCTACCCAACTAGTACTATTTGATCTACAAAAATCCAACCTGTAAACTTTCTCTCCCCCAGAAAACCCTCTATCCCCAAGCCCCTTGTATAGGTTGGGCAAACTTTGATACCCCTACTCCCAAGAAGTTGCTGGTCGGGATCATGGAACTATTGCTCGAGAAGTAAGAAGCTGATCCTTGTTTGGCCATAAGGATAATAGTTCTTCTTAGGACAGGGGCAGGCCGGCCATAGGTTTGAATCCTGCCACCTTTCTTGTGGATCATCCTATGGTTACAGATGATGGGAATAACAAAGCAGAAATTTGGAAATGAGCACAAAATGTCAATATATGAATTGTTTCATTATTCGTTATTTCAGGATCTTTTCGTTGCATTCACTTACAACAAGAAACAACAACCAATGTTTGGTGCAGCACTTGCATTTTGGTGTATTCTTCTTTCTTTCCTTGGTCTTTCGTTCCATCATATTCCTAATAACTTATCCAATTACAATGTATTAACCGCTAACACAACTTTTTTTTTATCAAATCTCAGGGACATGGTCTAATCATGAGGGTAGTATTTTATCATGGTGTCGGATCCTAAGTTTTTATGGATTCCTTCTTTGTTATCGGTGTCGACCCCTAAGCCATAATGTCTCTAAACGAGGAGCTGAAAGCCACTTGACTTACAGGAGAGGAGCGAGGTTACGAGCTAGAGAAAGTTTTTTTATTCCTTTGTTTCGAACTTTGTCAAGAACTCCATTCTATCTCTCCCTTGTTATGAAGAAAAAAGTGGAATGAAATCCCCTGTCGTTCTACGAAACCTTTTTGATTCTGAACTTCGTTCGCGAAGGAACCGAACTTTTGATGGCCCAGCCCTTTTTTATGCGTCGCTTTACCCTGAAAGGAAAATGAGCTTTGCTCCTCAAGGCACTAGGTTCTCTAATGGTTCGTGAGAAGGAAAAAGGATGTTGCATCTAGCATGAGATGATAAAGAGAGAGCTTCATCTATCGATGAACAGCAGATTGACGGAGCTCTTGGCATTGCTTTGTTTTTCTCTCCTTTCCTATCAGCGAGTTTCGACCCTTTTGTTTGAAATTTCTTCGTTTGTACTGAACCGCTTACAAAATCAAATCCTATTCCCATAAGATCCTATATCAGCTATACATCCTCCTTGCATTTATGCTGGAGCTGTCTCCAGTACTATGGGCTTTGGCTTATGTAGATCAAAAATGATGAATGGGATTGTGGCACTCCACTAGCCGCCAATGGGGAAGGATGCCGCCGAAAAGAATGGAACACTGTTTCGCTCTGTTGGATGCATCAGATCTCGTGTAACAAGCAAGCTCTTTACCCTCGAATTCAAACATATGGGTGCAAAATGCTATCCTGCTTTATTGTTACGTAGCAATAGAAGCTTGCTTATGCTTCTTCGTCGGCGCAATTTCGCCCTCTCTTCGCTCTGGATAGGAGTGCTAGTGGACACGAGGAGGGAGAAGGTGAAGCGTGTCATTCGTAATGGAAAGAAAGACACCACTACTTCGCCTCTTTGTTGGACCGCCGGCGCAAACACAGTGGTCTCTGACCAGGACCAGGAACCAATTCGAATTTGGATCTTGACATGTTGGTGGTTTTTAACCGTAGGCATTTTCCAAGGAAGATGGTGGGCTTACCATGAATTAGGTCGAGGTGGCTTGTGGTTTCGGTATCCTGTAGAAAATGTTTCTTTTATGCCTCGGGTATTAGCCACAGCTCGTATTCATTCAGTAATTCTACCCCTTCTTTATTCTTGGACCTCGTTTCTTAATGTTGTTACTTTTCCATGTTGTGTCTCATGAACCTTTTCAATACGGTCTGGATTGCTAGCTCCCGTTCATAGTTTTACTACAGATGATACACGAGGAATCTTGTTATGGCCGTTCTTCCTTGTAATGACTGGGATGTCTATTCTTCTTTTCTCCCAGATGAAGCAGCAGGCATCGGTCCGTAGAACCTATAAAAAGAAGATGGTTGTGGTGCGAAGTCCTCTTATGCACCTACATCATTCATCTCTCGCGCAGAAGGTGGGGCTCATAGTCTTCCAGGCCTGCTCTGGGGGCTTTTAGTACTGATATGAGTAGTGCATGTGTCCGAATGTGTTCTCGCAGGGCCGGAAGGAGCGCACGCCAAGTTAGGTAGAGCAAAGGAGGGTCCTGTTAAGTCGGTCCGCTAACGCCTTATCTTACTATTTATAAGCCATAGCCTACTTCGACGTTTCTAATTTGCCATAGAGGAACTGCTTCCTGCGTCTACGATCGTTGCAGCTAAACTAACGGAGGAAGGAGGAGGGGAAGGGTGGCGGACATCAAATGGATTAGAGTTTTCACAAAACTATAAGAGGTTCAATTCCTCTTTGATGTGATTAAGACTTGTTTTTTATTAGGTCATCGAGTTTTAATAGTTCCAAGAGAAACGTACTAAATCAATTAGCTTATTACTATTGGAAAATTCCATTCATTTCTTGAAAATATTTCCTACTCTAATTGGCTATCGTAGATAAAAGTAGAAGCAAGGTCTCCGCTTTTTTCAAGGAAAGTCTCAGTGCGTAAAGAGTCCTCATACAAGAAAAAACCTAGTGCCGTAGTCAGCCAGGTGAGTAACGAACAGGCCGTAGGCAGAGGAGGCCCCTTTCCCAATCAAATTCTTTCCCCCTTAATCTGCATCCGAATATGGAGTAAGGATGAAATGAAATGAAGGAGTGGAGTAGTAAAGAAACTATGATGAAGTGTGTCAACAACATATTCCAAAATATGCTTAGCAACAAGAAGATGAATTCCAAGGTTGTATATGACGTGCTTAAATCGCTCTTTGCTATAGCTCGAAAAAAGGCCAAACTAACCCAAAGAAAGAAGGAAAGAACTAAATCTTATGCTATTGATTTACCGCATAAGGACTTGTGCTCTCCAAGCAAGCATTAAGATCCTCTGTTTAATGGCATTAAGATCAAACATATAAGACACACCAAAAGATACTGTCACAGCTAATTAAGTGCTAGTCTAGTAACTACGGTTATTAATTCAGTTACCATTCCTTTATTTTCAGTTAGAAGACCCTCAAGGCTGACGTTCTTCTTTTTGTTACCATGCTTTTACCCAAAGGTGATTAGTTACCAATGAAGACATGAATCATTGAATTTTATCTGTACAATTTCTCAATCTTGACTACTAGAGGACGTACAACTATCGTCTGTAGTCAACCTTACTTCGGTACAAAGGATTGATGTGTCACGTTCCTAACTATAGGATTGCTCCACTAGAAAGGCCGGGCATCCATTACTACGTACATAATTACCAGCATCTCCACTTTCCTTGCTCTGATATAAGTTGAAATTCTCAGACCTGAGAGTAAAGTATAAGTTAAATGTCAGAGATTGCCTCTGGGTCACTCTCTTCATTTATTCAATGCTTTGGAAGAAGAGGAGCAGCAAGCAAAGAGAGCACTTGGCATTGGCTCATTTCATGCTACAATGTTGTCTCCCTATCTCTTGGTTGAAGCAGGGATGAGACCCTATAGTCTCTATCCAGTGCTCTTCCAGCTCGATATCAGTAT
>JAOTQR010000007.1:17492653-17513349 GCA_025774065.1 Solanum ossicruentum
AAGTTCGATCATTGACAAGGTTCAAAGAAAGGGTGGGCCATTGATAAAGAATCGATGGAAAACCACAATGCTAGCAGATGGCGGGCCTCCGCTTTTCTTTTCATTAATGAAACCCGCCAGATATTATTATTATAAACTCAAATAAAAGGACCAAAAAAAGGGATTTAGAAGGCTTGTTCAAAAGAAAAAAGATGTGGGTGGCATTATGATTGGGGTGTTAGTTACAAAGGTTCAACCAATGTTCGTTCAGTCAAGCAGCATTCTTTTTTTCTTAAATTAAAGAGAGGTACAAAGTCGCTCAGCCAACGGGAGAGGGAAGAGGGCTTTTTAAGAAGGGCTTGGGACCTATGAACAGAACAACACAATAAAATGATGATATAAAGAAGAATGACCAGAGGCATCAAAGGAAGGACTGATGAACTTCTTACTTGTGTATGGTTAACTACTTTACTGAATTGGGGTTCTTTCTCGTAAGTGGTATACCTACACCCCGCATGCACACTCATTATATTTATATATGTCAAACTTTCTAGCCTTTCAAAAATACCCCTCTCCTTAGAGTCAAGTAGTTGAATGTCCCACCGACTGGCAACTAGTGTCAGTTATGGAATTGCCTTTTAGTAGGCTTTCTCGTTCTTAAGCACTTTCTCGCTGGTAGGCTTTATAACGGACCTGCTTTGCTGACAGCTTGGATATTACATATATAGTTGCTCTTGCATTCACTTAGAAACTCTACGCCCTGTATTAAAGTAAGGCATGCTCTCAAAACTAGATTCACTCGTTCTTGTCTCCAGCGATTAACCTGTTCCAGAGCAGTCTGGGGATTAGCCTTTCTCGCACTACTTGAAGCCTTCGTAAACTCATTGTTGCTTTCTATCATAGTGGAGGTTGTTGTGAGAAGATCCTTGTAGCAGTGAAGATTGTTTCCAAAGAGTGGAAAATCCAAAATACAAAAAACATTGCTATATTTCCAGCACTCCAGATAAGCGGAAGGCTCTATGTCCATCCCCAAGTTCCTTTCAATCCACATTGGAAAATTGAGGCTTTCCCTACTTGGAATCATCAAAGGAGGAATAGGCATACGATGGTTCGATAAGCTAAAGAAAAATAACCACCGCTTGGTTTTGACACTCAAGCGAGCCGCCCTACGAAAGAAGATCGATGCAAAGGTTAGATTTTACCATCTCTATCTACCCAACTAGTACTATTTGGTCTAGAAATCCAACCTGGAAACTTTCTCTCCCCTAGAAAACCCTTTATCCCCAAGCTCCTTTTATAGGTTTGGCAAGCTTTGATACCCCTACTTCTAAGAAGTGGCTGGTCGGTATCATGGAATTATTGCTCGAGATGTAAGAAGCTCATCCTTTTTTTGTCATAAGGATAATAGTTCTTCTTAGGTTAGGGGCGGCCAGACCGGGGGTTACCCGCGATTGGTAATAGCACAACTAGAAGAGGAGTAGGGGAGACAAGGTTAGGGACTGGGTAGCGCAGCGCATCTGTTTCATGCACAAAGGCGACGAGGGGTGCTAACCCAGCCACCCAACCCAGCAGGTTAGGGGCAGGCCGGCCATAGGTTCGAATCCTGCCACTTTTCTTGTGGATGATCCTGCGGTTACCGGATGATGGGAATAACAAAGCAGAAATTTTGAAATGAGCAAAAAATGTCAATGTATGAATTGTTTCATTATTCATTATATTCGGGTATTTTCGTTGCATTCACATACAACAAGAAACAACCACTAGTGTGTGGTGCAGCACTTGTATTTTGGTGTATTCTTCTTTCTTTCCTTAGTCTTTCGTTCCGTCATATTCCTAATAACTTATTCAATTACTATGTATTAACCGCTAGTGCACCCTTTTTTTTATCAAATCTCAGGGACATGGTCTAATTATGATGGTACTATTTTATCATGATGTTGGATCCTAAGTTTTTATAGATTCCTTCTTCGTTACCGGGGTCGACCGTTAAGCCGTAATGTCTCAAAAAGAGTAGCTGAAAGCCACTTGATTGTAAAGAGAGGAGGCCATAGACAAAGTTTTTTTTATTCCTTTGTTTCGAACTTTGTGAAGAACTCCATTCTATATCTCCCTCATTACGAACAAAAAAGTGGAATGAAATCCTAGTACACACTCCCTTCGTTCTACGAAACCTTGTTGATTCTGAACTTCGTTCGAAAAGGAACCAAACTTTTGACGGGCCAGTCCTTTTATATGCATCGTTTTACCCTGAAAGGAAAATGAGCTTTGCTCCTCCGGACGCTAGGCACTTATGTGGTTCGCGAGAAGGAAAAAGGATGTTGCATCTGGCACAAGATGATAAAGAGAGAGCTTTATCTATTAATTAACAACAAATTGACGGAGCTCTTGCCATTTGTTTGTTTTTCCCTCCTTCCTATCAGTGAATTCTGACCCTTTTGTTCAAAATTTCTTCGTTTGTACTGAACCGCTTGCATAATCAAATCCTATTCCACAAGATACTATATCATCTATACATCCTCCTTGCATTTATGCCAAAGACGTCGCCAATTCTATGGGCTTTGGCTTATGTAGATAAAAAATGATGAATGGAATTGTGGCACTCTACTTACCGCCAATGCGGAAGGATGTCACGCAAAAGAATGAAACACTACTTCGCTTTGTTGGATGTGTCATATCCTGTATAACAAAGCGAGCTCTTTACCCTCAAATTCAAACATGTGGGCACAAAATGCTATCCCACTTTATTGTTACGTAGCAATAGAAGCCTGTTTATGCTACTTCGGCGATGCTTTTTCGTCCTCTCTTCGCTCTGGACAGGAGCGCTAGTGGATACGAGGAGGGAGCAGGCGAAGCGTGTCGTTCATAATGGAAAGAAGGATACCACTACTTCACCTCTTTGTTGGACCGCCGTCACAAACACAGTAGTCTCGGACTAGGACGAGGAACCACTTCGAATTTGGATCTTAACATGTTGGTAGTTTTTAACAGTAGGAATTTTGATAGGAAGATGGTGGTCTTATCATGAATCAGGTCGGGGTGGCTAGTGGTTTCAGGATCCCGTAGAAAATGCATCTTTTATGCCTCAGGTATTAGCCACAGCTCGTATTCATTTCAGTAATTCTACCCCTTCTTCAATCTTGGACCTTGTTTCTTAATATTGTTACTTTCCATGCTGTGTCTCAGGAACATTTTCAATATGGTCCTGATTGCTAGCTCACGTTCATAGTTTTGCTACAGATAATACACGAGGAATCTTATTAAGGTGGTTCTTCCTTCTAATGACCGGCATATCTATGATTCCTTTCTCCTAGATGAAGCAGCAGGCATCAGTCCGTAGAACCTATAAAAAGGAGATGCTTGTGGGGCAAAGTCCTCTTGTGCACCTACGTCATTCAGCTCGCGCGTAGAAGGTAAGGCTCATAGTGTTCCAAGCCTTCTTTGGTGGATTCTAGTACCGATATGAGTAGTGCGCGTGTTCGAATATATTCTTGTAGTCCACGCCAAGTTACATAGAACAAAGAAGGGTCCTATCAAGTCGGTCCACTAATGCCTTATCTTCCTATTTATAAGCCACATCCTACTTTGACATTTCCAATTTGCCATAGAGGAACTGCTTCCAGCGTCTGCAGTTGTTGCAACTAAACAAACGGAGGAAGAAGGAGGAGGGGAAGGGTGGCAGACATCAAATAGATTAGAGTTTTCAAAAAACTATAAGAGGTTCAATTCCTCTTTGATGTGGTTAAGGCAAAAGATAGATATCAGAAAAAAAATTCTAAGGTAAGACTGTTTTTTTCTTAGGTCATCGGGTAAAGTTTAATAGTTCCAAGCTAAACGTACTAAATTAATTAGCTTATTACTATTGGAAAATTCCATTCATTTTTTGAAAATATTTCCTACTCATATTAGCTATCTATGATAAAAGTAGAAGCAAGGTCTCTGCTTTTTTCAAGGAAAGTCTCAGTGCGTAAAGAGTCCTCATACAAGAAAATGCCAGGTATAGTAGTAAGCAAGGTGAGTAACGAATAGGTCATAGGTAGAGGATGCCCCTTTCCCAATCAAATTCTTTCTCCCTTAATCTGCATCCGGATATGGAGTAAGGATGAAATGAAATGAAGGAGTAGAGTAGTAAAGAAATGATGATGAAGTGTGTCCACAACATATTCCAAAATATGCTTAGCAACAACAAGATGAATGCCAAGGTCATACATGATGATCTTAAATCGCTCTTTGCTATAGCTTAGAAAAAGTACAAACCAACCCATGAAAGCAACAAAGAAGGAAAGAACTAAATCCAATGCTATTGATTTACCACGTAAGGATTTGCGCTCTCCAAGCAAGCATTAAGATCCTTTGTTCAATGGCATTAAGATCAAACATATAAGATGCACCAACAAATACTGTCATAGCTAATTTAAGTAGTAGTCTAGTAACTACGGTTATTGATTCAATTACCAGTCCTTTATCTTCAGTTTTAAGACCCTCAAGGCTAATGTTCTTCTTTTTGTCACCATGCTTCTAGCCAAAGGTGATTAGTTACCAATGAAGACATGAATCGTCAAATTTAATCTGTACAATTTCTCAAAATTGACTACTAGCGAACGTATAAATATCCTCCGCAGTCAACCTTACTTCGGTACAAAGGATTGATGTTTCACATTTCTAACCATAGGATTGCTCCACAAGAAAGGTCGGATATTCATTACAATGTATATAATTACCAGCATCTCCACTTTCCCTGTTATGGTATAAGTTGAAATTCTCAAAGTTCAGAGTAAAATATAAGTAAAATGTCAGAGATTGCCTCGAGTTACTCTCTTCATTTATTCAATGCTTTGGAAGAAGAGGAGCAGCAAACAAAGATAAAACTTGGCATTGGCTCATTTCATGCTATGATGGTGTCTCCCTATCTCTTGGTTGAAGCAAGGATGAGACCCTATAGTCTCTATCCAGTGCTCTTCCAGCTCGATATCAGTATAAGTATCAATCTCTTTCCTTTCCTGTGTATGAGTTGAATTTGGAGTAATCGATGAGACTAGTAAGGATTCTCCAATAGGTATAACCCTTGTCTTTGTTCTTTAATAAATGCTTGATGGACTTCTTTCAATGTTAATGCTTCGGGTACTACTAGGAACAACATAGCGAGAAGTCGTTCTACTCTGTTCATCTACCCCTAACAATAACAAGCAATAGGGGGTGCTAAATTTCAAATCCGTAGTGATCTCAGCTGATGTATATAACGTGTCACATAAGGTAACTTGACTCATTTGCATCGATGAAATGAATCAACCTTGATATGTCATGAATTCACGTTGTCTATGACTCTATCTGGGTTAGTCCAGGTTTGTTATCAAGTTCCAGTTCCAATTTTGATTTTCCTGTATATTGATCTGATTGTGCTGCAAGTCGACATGAAACTAACTTGCTATCATGGAATTGCAACAATAAGCAATGAAGGTTCTGGTTGTTGTAAATGTCTTAAAGCTAGACTTGAATCATGCTTGTCTCATCTATCTGAATAGAACAACTGAATGGATGTCACTGAGTATGTGGCTACATACTTAGTGTGCCATGATTAAGACTCACATAAACCAAGCTATTCATGAGAAAAAATGTCCGAGGACCATATTGGAATCGTGGCCATCAACAAGCACTATGTCTTCCTTATTATAGGGATAATTGAAAGGAAGCTTAGTGAATAATGTTACTCTTACTTGATTACAGTGGGTAGGTTATTGTATTCACAAGTGGATGGCGCTTGGACATACAGAGGGAATGGGTGATTCATCGAGCTAGAACTCTCATCACTACAGTGAGACCAACTCCAGCTAGTATCCTAGTGGAATGTGGCACTGGTTCATTTCATGGGAACACCTATCGACAACGGTGAGCCAGCACTCTCTTGCTCCAACGTACACGACCTAATTCACTGTATGAAAGGACCAATCCTCTCATTACTAAGGGTGAATGAAATCCACATATCGCACGTTGTTGGACCTTCTTTAGCCCCGATTGGCCTGTAACGAATATGAATACATACTCACGCCAAACAACATGTGTTAGAACATATTGATTCACCAGGAAAGAGATGTTATCTGCCCATTGGAAAGAAGCTGGGACTCATGAAAACAAAAAGCGCCCTTACGCTCTAGTTTGATCGAGGGGCCGCAACTAAGATCAGAGGGACAAACTTTCCCATTATCGGAACAAACATTTTATTTCCAAGGTTCCTCACATGTGTTTTACTTTCATTTTTATGAAAAAGATTCTGGACGACTGGAGCAGAAAACCTCTCTCGACAATTGGAGAAGGAGAAAGTCATTCCTACAGACCTGGAACTATGATGAATGAAGTATGAATTTCGAGCTAGGGCCTGAGAATTTACATCTAGGTGCTTGTCTAGTTCCCGGTGAGACCGTTCACTTTGTAAAGGCCCGAGGTCCCCGCCTTCTTTGCTTGAAGCTCTGGTATTCTTCCTTTACCCACCCTTTTATGAAATCGAAGCATGTAGTCTTGCCGCTAGTAGCCATTCTACCTTCGTTGCCCCTGCCCTACACACCTTATTTATCCTGCCTGCTTCCATTTGAAACAGCCTTCCTTAGCTTTTGCCCTCCCACAGGAAATAGAGTTCTTTAATTTGAAGCTTTGTACTATTGTGAAAATGTACTACACTGTCTCAACCACCCGCCTTTCCCTTGTTTTGTTTGTTCTGGACCGGAAAATACCCGTTCGCTTGTCATTGGGGATCCCAATCTGACTTGCTCGTGGTTTATTAATGTCGGGGTTATTTTTACTTACCTTTTTGTCTATGAAAGAAATGAGGAGAGAAGAAACTGTAATAAAAGGAAATTATCTGCTCAAATAAGCTTTCCTGAAATGTGAAAAGCAAGAAGGAAGCTACGTCTCCGTCCTCTTCCTTCTATCCAAGACTCATAAATCAGTCTCATCTTACATTCCCTCCTCTTTGCCTAGGCGAAAGAGAGTCTCGCCTATGGTCTACTCAATGGTTAAAGAGCCAGATTGTGGGTCATATCAATCCATTCCGTTCTTCAGGGAAGATCTATAGAATAGGAAAGCCAAAATGGATCTATCAAAACAGATCTATTCTATGTAAATACTTGGTCGATAGAGACTCTTTCTTAGATCAGTGGGGTCTAAAAGCAGTCTACAACAAATCAATCAGGTTTAGTTAAAATGGATAATGGTCCTCATCACTCAATGGAGAAGAAGGATAGGCTATGACACTTCTTTTCTCACATTCAATGGGTTCAGGTCCGATAGCCATGAAATGGAAAAGAGAAGGATAAGTTGTGCACTTTCGGCCTGTTCCAGGTCAATCGCTCAAAGAAAAGAAAGTACATAATGAGCTATAGGTAGGAAAGAGAAAATAGAGTTATTGGTAAACTGAACCTACAAGGAATTCTTTAGTTTCAGTTTCGTGGGAAGAAGAAGAAGAAGGGGGATTCGAATCGCCTATTTTTCCCCTTCTTTTTTCGGCTAGTTCTAGCCCTAGTAGAGGTCCGAATA
The DNA here is from genome assembly GCA_025774065.1 of Solanum ossicruentum. Taxonomy (NCBI): domain Eukaryota; kingdom Viridiplantae; phylum Streptophyta; class Magnoliopsida; order Solanales; family Solanaceae; genus Solanum; species Solanum ossicruentum. The sequence goes on from JAOTQR010000007.1 coordinate 17,500,157, forward strand.
GACTAGACAATAAGGGACAGCGTCCAACGACCTGCCAGATCATTGATATCACTTAAGCACTCGATGTCACAAATAGTAATAAGAAGGGGCAGGGTTAAGGATCACTCACGTCACAAGCAGCAGATCCGACGAGCTCAACTTCCACTGAAAAGAGAGGCTAGACCTCAACCTCAGATTCAATGATTGATGGTAGAGATTCCCTTGATCTTCTTCTTGGTGCTACGACTCTTAGGACTGTCCATCCCTTGTCTATTCATCGGGCTTTGGCACTACCTGCACCTTAAGTTAGAAGGAAGATTGTCCTTTCTCCATTATAGTAGTAGTGGTCAATTGGTCTTCTTTGAAGGCTAGAAGCATCCTCGGGTCATTGAGGATAGTTAAAGCAATGGAGTTTTCCAAGGGGAGCAGAGAATTCCACTCCTTTATTAGGAGGTTAGAGCCTTGATTATGAATAAGCCGTGAATATGAATAGTCAGGAGTGGAAAGCCACTTGACTGTAAGGAAAGGAGTGAGGTTACAAGCTAGCAGAGATAGAAAATCTGGCCACTGGTGACTAGTTGAACGTGTGCTCATTCCCCAAGAAAGGAAAGGGATAGAAAGGAAAGAAAGAAGAGGATTCTGGGGTATTATATTAGCAGGTTCATTGCACAACTCACTCCCTTTTGCGAGCCCATTTTCAAGCTCTTGCGGAAGAAGAAAAGGAGTAGAACGATGCTATACTTACTACGTAGAGTGCTTTCGAGAAGATTAAGACCTATCGTTTCGATTCTCCGGTCTTGGTGCTTTTCTTATAAAGGGAAGAACCCTCTTGCTATGCCTCTTGGTTACAGAAAACTCCATGAGATACATCTTAGGCTAGCATGATGAAAAGGGAAGAAAGGAAAGATTAGTACCTGAGAAATAAAATGATGGACTACAAGTCATCATATTCGACCTTGGAAAAGACATGCCTCACCTTGGTGTGGGCTAGGCAGAGGCTCCGACATTACCCTCAAGGTGTATTCCCTTCTCCTGTTGACAAGGATGGATCCAAATATATCTTTGAAAAGCTGGCACTCACTTGCCATCCACACTCAAACCTGTCCAACAAGTAAATAAGAACATTAGGTTCGCTATACACTCACAGAGCACTAACTTCAAACTAGTGACCAGATAGTGCAAAATGAAAACCAATGTGAGGCAAGAACCCAATTATCGACATTCTGCTAATAGGCCCCCTCCTTTGAACATAGATCTAAACTCCCACTCAGAATGGTTACTGGACAAGTCTTGGTTGTCTTTCGAACATCGGATCTCGAGTACAAGCCAAGGAGAAAGACAACCATGTCAGGCATACTATCGACAGAGTAAGGAAAGGATAGGGAGAAAGCATGCTAATCAAATCCTATCCCTTCTTAGTCCTAGCTAACCAAGTTCATTCCAGCTCCCTATGAGCTCATAGTCGCTAAAAGGAAAAAAGTTTGTTCTATCATATCCAGGGGAAACTAAACTCAAGTGAAGTTAAGCCGAGTATGCTTTGCACCTTTACTATCGGGAAATCACAGCTAGTCACTCCTAAATCTACCTTGTATGGACTGCTAAATCACCTCCTCTTGTCTTGAAACAAAAATTCTCTCAGAAGCCCGTGTATATTAGTCAAAGATATGACTTTCATAGGTGTAACTGCCCTTTTCCACCAAATAGAAAGTTAGCTCATAGGGCTGACGCTGGTACTTTGCAGAAGATATGTGAATTGGCCTATATCTTGCTTAGGGCGGGTGGCCATCTTCTAATTGAAGATAAGCATCGAAAGTAAGAGAAGTGAGGCGTTCGGGGCCTATTATAGTAGAGGAACAAACCCCAAACAACCTGAACAAAAGACAGCTAAGTTCCCGTCACTAACCTTACTTCAGACTATGTGGCTGATACGCTGAGAAAAGATAGTAAGAGAAAGAGAAAGCACCACTTTTCTAAAGTTAAGATGAATTCAATCTATTGAAGAGTCAAGGTTTCCAAGGAGCACGGATGAGGCAAAGCATCGATCCAACTACATACCAACAAAAAAACATTACGGGCAGTCGTATCTTGTCGTATTCACATATCAATGCATAGTGGTCATATAATAGTTGCATTGTTGCGCCTAAAGTCTTATGGCCAAAGGTCTCAGTGCATCGTAATATCCTACTAGTGTACAAGCACACCATGCTCTAGGTTGGTTAAGCCTATGAGCATAAAGAAAGAAGTCTGCACCAGCCCACTAGTAAAACAAAAGGTAAGGAACTTCTTTCACTAGTATAGTATCGAGAACATGCCTAATAAAGGATTTCATAATTCCAGAGGCACCCAAGCCATCCTTACTTCATCTTCTCTTCATCCTTATACACTTGTTGGACTGTCTATCCTTCCTTTTGATTAGATGGACTATATTATCCAAGAGCTTAAACTAAGAGAAAAATACTTCAAGGAACGAACTTGCAGGCCTTACTTTATACCTTTCCTCAACGGAAAAGGCTAAGGAGAATTACGATTCCATGCCTTAAGGCTGACTGAAGCTTCCCTCTTTCCTGGTCTCCATTACCCCAAAAATCCTTTTTCATCGCTCCCAGTGCATCAAGTCGAATAGTGATGTTTAACAATCTTAACCAGCTTTAAGGTAAAGATGACATTCAGGCTCATAAGAAGCTCTTGTCGCCAACTACATCAGAAAGTGCAAGAAACTTTGAATTGGACATAGATAGACTTTTCCATCTTTTTTGATTTTGATAGGCATCCTACCCTCACCTCAGGATGAGAGGACTTCTTTGAGCCCTAAGCTTTGTTCCCTTCACAAGTGACCTAAAAGCCAGGCAGACACTTTAAGAAGGTGCTAGTTCACTTTCCTTTTTCTCGAAAGGGTGCCCATTGGAATATCTTCTCACTCCCTTCGTGATTCCAGGGGAGGATAAGGAAGGAGATATAGCAATAAACGGCCTATTTTGAGCTTGAAAGAAGAACGGCTACGCCCCCTTTACTTAAGTAATATCCTAAGCTTCTCTCTTAGCCCCTTTCTTGGCCTATTCTAATTTCACTATTCTATTAGCCAAGGTTTTTGAAAGAAAGCCTAACAGACGTGGGAAAACTGACTGATAGTGAGTGTTGGTACTCTGTATTGAATGTGGTAAGAGGTGTATTTTGCAAGTGAACCTAATAATGCCAGGAGATGGATTAGGTACACTCTTTCCCTGGATAGATACAGAGGTAAAGCAGCCTATCTCAGTTCTTCTCCTAAACATGGGACTCATATTCGTGAGTCATAAATGAGGGAGGAAGTTCCTCTGTCTCTTCTTTGTCACCTAATACATATCTTTACCTTTTGTTGGGTCAAGGCGAGAAGGAAGCCTCTTTGGCACGTATAAGTAGTTATCATGAATCGAAGTTTCAAAAGCCAAAAGAGAGATTTGGAGACAAGAAAAAGGTTGGTTGAGATACGAGATGATAGGGTGGGAATGGCCATTCTAACTCTTCTCAGGGGATTCCACCTACAAATGCAAAGTTTATAGCTGACTGATATTGCCCATCACCATTTAGCTATTGCATTTATTTTTATTATTTTTGGCCATATGTATAGAAGCAATTTCAGAATTAGGCACAGTATGAAAGAACTTTTAGATACACATATTCCTCTGGTGGGACGATTAGGGTGTGGACATAAGGGTATTTATGACACAATCAACAATTCACTTTATTTTCAATTAGGCCTTGCTCTAGCTTCTTTAGGGGTTATTACTTCTTTGGTAGCTCAACACATATACTCTTTACCTGCTTATGCATTCATAGCACAAGACTTTACTACTTATGCTTCATTATATACCCACCACCAATATATCGCAGATTCAGCATGACAGGAGCTTTTTCTTAAGGAGCTATATTTTTCATTAGAGATTACAATACGGAGCAAAATGAAGATAATGTATTGGCAAGAATGTTAGATTTTAAAAAAGATATCATATCTCATTTAAGTTGGGCCAGCCTTTTTCTGGGATCCAATACCCTAGGACTTTATGTTCATAATGATGTCATGCTTTCCTTTGGCACTTCGAAGAAGCAAATATTTATTAAACCTATATTTTCTCAATGGATACAACCCACTCATGGTAAAACTTCATATGGGTTTGATGTACTTTTATCTTCAATGAGTGGCCCAGCATTTAATGCGGGTCGAAGCATCTGGTTGTCGGGTTGGTTAAATGTTGTTAATAAAAATAGTAATTCATTATTCTTAACAATCGGACCTGGAGACTTTTTGGTTCATCATGCTATTGTCCTTGGTTTACATACAACTACATTGATCTTAGTAAAAGGTTCTTTAGATGCACGTGGTTCCAAGTTAATGCTAGATAAAAAGGATTTCGGTCATAGTTTTCCGTGCTATGGCCCAAGGCAAGGTGGTACTTGTGATATTTCGACATGGGGTGTATTTTATTTGGCAGTTTTTTGGATGTTAAATATTATTGGATGGGTTACCTTTTATTGGCATTGGAACCACATCACATTATGGCAGGGTAGAGTTTCACAGTTTAATGAATCTTTCACTTATTTGATGGGCTGGTTAAGGGATTATTTATGGTTAAACTCTTCACAACTTATCATTAGATATAACTCTTTTGGTATGAATAGTTTATCAGTTTGGGCATAGATGTTCTTATTTGGACATCTTGTTTGGGATACTGGATTTATATTCTTAATTTCTTGGCGTGGATATTGGTAAACTTTAGCATGGGCTCACGAACGAACACCTTTGGGCAATTTGATTCGCTGGAGGGATAAATCATTGGCCCTTTCTATTGTACAAGCAAGATTGGCTGGATCAGCTCACTTTTCTATAGGTTATATATTCACTTATGCGACTTTCTTGATTGCCTCTATGTCGGGCAAATTTGGTTAATTAATGTATGTATTCGTGATAATCTCGTTTCTTTCGACAGAGTAGGGGTTCCACATTCTTCTGTTTCTACATCTAGTATTCGACTTTTATCATGGATACTAATAGGAATTCAATCATTATTGCAATGAAAAGTTTGATTCAAAGGGAGAAGAAGAGGCAAAAATTGGAACAAAAATATCATTCGATTCGTCGATCCTCAAAAAAAGAAATAAGCAAGGTCCCATCGTTGAGTGACAAATGGGAAATTTATGGAAAGTTACAATCCCTACCATGGAATAGTGCACATACACGCCTTCATCGACATTGTTTTTTGATCGGATGGCCAAGAGCTAACTATCGAGACTTTGGCCTATTTGGACACTTACTTTGTGAAATGGTTCATGCGTGTTTGTTGCCAGGAGCAACAAAATCAAGTTGGTAAGGATTAACTCTTCATTTCTATTTCTATTTCTATGATCGATGATCATAGAAGCCCTTTACCACTCTGTATAAATGGGCTATTCTATTTGTACAGATAGGGTAGAAGGGCGCATTTAATCCTTGTTTATCTATTAGTTTTCAGGTCTTATCTTTGGCGCGAGGTAGAGCAGTTTGGTAGCTCGCAAGGCTCATGACCTTGAGTTTACAGGTTCAAATCCTTTCTCCGCAAAATCTTTTTCTGGTAACTAGTAATTAATTCCCGCCTTTCGCTTTTTGGGGGTCGAAGGCAAAAGAAAATGTAGGGGAGGAATTAGAATCACTATACTATCACGGCGAACTATACCAACTCCTTAATTTCCTTAATTTAAGGTTATATTTAATGCTATTTATGAATTCAATAATAAAAATAAATAGTAAAAAAATGACTTTATCTTGGATTTTAGGCGGATAGCGGGAATCGAACCCGCATCTTCTCCTTGGAAAAGAGAAATTTTACCATTCGACCATATCTGCATTTTTTTTCTTGATACACAATATGTACCCACATATATGATATATAACCGAATCTTATTTGTGCAGTGCCGGAAAACATATTCTCTTCGGATTGATTCCAATTATTTTGTTAATTATATTGTTTTTATTTATTTTGGCCCCCCTCTAATTTTTTTTTCTTTATTTGATTTGGGGACTTAGATTCAAATTTAATGTGTCTCACAACCTAGAAAAATTAGGGGGGGTCATTTTGGTTTTGGGTCTGCGATGAATAGGTTTAAGAGATAAGAGAATTAAGGATACCCACCAGAAAGACTAATCCAATCCATAAGGATGTACTAGAAAATACAACATTTTTGTTACTTGACTAGCCATCAGGAGAAGCAAATACAACGGGTACGCTAATCAATAAGATTAATAAAGTATCAATTAATGCAAAAACATCCAATTGGAAAGAAAGAGTCATGCTTTTAATCCTCCAAGCTGCCAATAAATGAATTATATACCATTTGATCCCTTTGTCAGCCAAAATATATTAATTGTGATAAAATATATCATCGAGGGACTTTACTTTATCATGAATTCATTGATTCTGCTTGACTTATTACTACTCCCCCTTTCGCACTTTATTCGTACATGGAGTGGGGTGGGGAAATGGAATTTTCTTTTTTATTTCACAAATGGACATGCTACACCATATATCTATATACAGATAGATAGATCGACCGGTGGATTCACACCAGAAATCTTTCTACAGATAATGGGGACATCCACCCTTATAGCCATGTTCTATTAGGAGGAATAAAATCAAAATAGTTTTTCAGAGAGATGGTTGAGTGGTTGATAGCCTTGGTCTTGAAAATCGGTATAGTTTTGTACAAAGAACTATCGAGGGTTCGAATCCCTTTCTCTCCTTTTTTGCTAATTGTGTAGATTTTTTTTAGTGATTTTGTCCAATCTGCTATCCGAAAGAAAAAGGAATGGCTCGGCTATCCCACCTAGCCAAGACAGAAAAATAAATTAGATATAAATTAGATAAAATAAATGAGTTGGAAAAAAAAAGAAAAAAAAGGAATACTTAAGCTGGTTCCAAGATGTATGATTGAATCAAAGAAATTTGTTCTTCATTCAACCATTGGATCTCCTGTCTCATATCAATTAAGAGGGGTCATAGAAAGAACAGGTTCAAAGTCACAATCAATTCCTTTTTCGAATCCTGTTGCAGCTGCACGAGCCCTTCCTGCATGCCACAAATGACCTACAAAGAAGAATCCTAGAACAAAATGAGATGTAGCTAACCAACTTCTAGGAGAGACATAATTGACTGCATTGATCTTGGTAGCTACACCACCCATGGAATTTAAAGAACCTAAAGTAGCATAAGTTATATATTCTGCGGAACGCCGTTCCTGCCAAGGTTGTTAGTCTTTTTTCAACCTACTCAAGTATAACCCATCTGGAGCACTTAGAGGCTCTAACTATGGAGCACGCAGATCCCAATAATGGATAGCTTCTCCTCTAAAAATGACTTCTCCTGTCAGGGAATGCATTAGATAATTACCTAAAGCAGTAGGTCCCTGAGCGGATCCCACGTTAGCCCCAAGATGTTGGTATCTAACTAGAAAAGTCAATGCTGAGCTTGAGAAGCTTCTAGTCCAGTAGGCCCGTAAAATTCACTAGGATAAGTTGTATTATTGAACCAGATAAAACAATAAGCAATGAAACCAAAGATGGCTAAAGCCCCTAAACTATAAGATAAGTAAGCCTCTCCAGACCATACAAGTGTGCGTCGAGCCTATGTGAAGGGTTTGGTTAAGATATGCTAGATTCCACCAAGTATACAAACGGAACCTAACCATACATGTCCTCCAATTATATCTTCTAAATCGTCCACACTAACAATCTACCCTTCCCCTCCAAAAGATGATTTACGTAAATAACCAAATATGATACTCGGGCTAAGGGTCAAGTTGGTAATTTTTCTTACATCTCCCCCTCCTGGAGCCCAGGTATCATATAACGACCCCAAAACTTGAATACTAGAAGAAAAGCACCTATACCTAACAAGATTATGTGAATACCTAAAATTATGGTCATTTTATTTCAATCTTTCAAGACATAACCAAAGAAGGGAAAAGATTCTTCAAGTGTCTCAGGTCCTAGAAGTGCATGATAAATGCCGCCAAAGCCCAATACTGTAGAAAAAATTAAATGAAGTACTCTAGATGCAAAGTATAGAAAGGTGTCTATAACTTCTCCCCCAGGGCCTACCCCCAACCTAAAGTAGCTAGGTCGGGAAGTAAAATCAATCCTTGTTCATACATAGGCTTCTCGGGTATGAAATGGGCCACTTTAAATTGGTTCATTGCTCCGGCCCAGAATACGATTAATCCATCATGGGCTATATGAGCCCCTATAGTTTACCAGATAGATTGATAAGTTCGTCATTCCCGGCCCACCAAGCGAAACTAGTGGTTTCTTTGTCACTACTAGCTAAGGCTAAAGTTCCATTAAAGAGCATTTCCACATAGTGAAACCTCCTCAGGGAATATAAGGTTTTCATGAGGATGATCTTGAGCCGTTATCCAAGCGCAAATACCTTCATTTAAGAGAATATTTTAGGTGTAGAAAGTCTCAAATTTAGGATCTTCCGCTGCGTGAATTTCCTGAGACATAAAGTCATAAGAATGTAGGTTCAGAGCTAGACCGACTACTTTAAGAACACTCATCCATAAATCGATTACTGGTACAAATAACATAAATAAATGTAACCAACGTTTAATGGAAAAAGCAACCCCAAAGATTTGGGACCAAAAGCGGTTAGTGGTGACCATTGAATAGGTTTCTTCGGCTTGAGTTGGGTTAAAAGCACGGAATGTATTTGCACCATCACCTTCTTCAAATAAAGTATTTTCTACGGTAGCACCATGAATGACTCGTAGCAAAGCAAGGCCCAATAAACCGGTAACTACCATCATATGAAAGGGGTTCAAGGTCCAATTATGAAACCCTTGAAAAAAAATAGGATGAATGGAAATATAGCTGCTACACCAAAACTAGGTGCAAAGAACCAACCAATTGACCTAGTGGATAAATCAGAAATAAAGACACAAAAATAGCAATTGGACCAGAGAATGTGATTGCATTATAAGGTCTCAATTGAACAGATCAAGCAAGCTCGAATTGACGTAACATGAAACCTATTAGGCCAAAAGCTCCATGGAGAGCAAAAAAAGTCCACAGACCCCCCAATTGACACCAACTAGTAAAATCTCCTTGTGGTTTAGGACCCCATAGTAACAATAACGAATGTGCTAAACTATTAGCAGAAGTAGAAAGCGCGACAGATAAGAAATTGCAGCTTTCCAAATAAGAACTGGCCAATCAATGGGTATACCTTGAAATTACAAAAGTTGTACCTGTGAACCAACCCACTACAGCAGAATAGGCACAAGGAAAGAGCAATAGACCGGACCATCCTATAAAAACAAAAGGGTCCCTCCATAACCAGTCATCCATAATATCAAATAAATCATTTTCGTCTTTGGTAAACTTAGCAATGGCTATAGTGATAGTGATCCTTCTATTCAACTACTTCAACCATTTTCAAGCGTCTCATATCTTTTTCAGGCATCCCAAGATCCGATCATCATTGTATGATTTTTCTTGCACTGCCCTTTCCAATGGGTTTCGAAGATAAAAATCCTTTATTGATTAGCCCATAAATTGACCTAGGTAAATCCATGAACTTCATTGGATTATTCCTTATGACTAAGCATATGAACCATGAATTGTCTTAATAAGATAACTTAATCAATCCCTTGTTTTGAAAGAAATCTTCAAGTAACAAACGATCCCTTTCCTTCATTCTTCATATAAATAAATCTAAAACCCCATAGTATATCTTTCCACCGATTGAAGGAAAAAAGATAGTTCGATCAAATATTTCTTTTTAGATTCTTTTATCTGTTAGAAAAAGAGATAATCTACTATTTTTCCTTTTAGCAAATTAAAAGTTCCATAAAAAATAAAGAAATAGGAGACTGGAAATGAAAGTCTCTTTCTCGGATCTATTCTTCATCACACTGGTGGAACAAAACAAAAGTACTAGATGCACCGATATTGACATATTTGGTACATGGAGCCATGATGTGATAGATATACATCAAAATCTGTAATCTACTTAATATATATAATATGTAATATAGATAAAATGAATCTTTGATCTAGAATCAAAGAAAAATAATAAATAAATGGCTCTTATGGTGTGCCTTGAAAGAAAGGTTTCTCTGTAGAGGAAAGGAATTTGGAAAAAAAAGAAGGAACTTTTAGGGGGAAGGATTTGGCCTTGACTGATAAACTAACAAAAGGAAAATGAAATGCAACTGATCCGAATAAGACCAAATGGCATAGGCCATAGACAGAGAGGATGAAAGAAAGACATAGGAATTTCCCCCTGAAGCTAAAGGGGCCTCTCTCCATAAAGGAAGAAGAAGGCAAGACTATGTCATTTAGTTGTTTTCTATTTCCATTCTGCCATCACCATGCCTACCCTTTAAAATAGATTCTCCAACTGATGATTTTTCTGCGTCGGATGTGAAGGCTTAGGCTTCCATTTTTGTTCTAGGTTTTCTTTACTCGCCAGGGCGCTCAGTTCCTTCCTATTCCCAGAGCTGAGGCATTGTATTGCAGCTCCTGCTGAAGGCTGCTTTGTTTGGTAAGACATGCTTTTGTTGTTTTCATGCTACTATGGCCTCAATACAATTCTGGCTATCCTCTCTCTTCTTTTGCGTGCGGCCCACAATGTTTGATCCTTTCTTTCTTGCTTGCTCTATCGCTTTTTTTGAGGGCCTCCAGGACCCCATTGTCAATAGTGTTCTTTAGCGGTAGGTATGTCTCGGCTAATGCTTTTGTTTCAAATAAAAGCATCTGCTCTTTTGGCATCTCTTTTGCTTGCCCAGTAACCTATTCTTTCTCAAAAAGAAAAAGTCAGAACCCAGTCTTGACGCCCCTAAACAATAGCAATAGCATGAATCCTAAGCTACGGCACATGAAAGAATGGTTCCATGAATCATGGGAGGATCTTAACAGATTTCCCATCAGAGGTCTACTACGACAACATCATCGTCGAGGCACCCCATTTTGAACATGCCAGGTTGGTTGACAAACCCAAGGGCAAAGCCAGGGGGGAGGGGGCAGCCGAAAAGGATAGTTCCTGAGGTTGTATAAAATAATAAATAAGAGTGTGGGTACATACAAACCTAAGAGATGAGGTAAGAATCATTTTTTGGGCTATCAACCAACCCAACACCAACACTGACTCTGCTCGGAGTGATTTTGCATATTAAGTAAATAGAAAGAGAGAAACTACGTCCGCTCGGTTGCTTATGATAGACCAAAGAAAGGTACTAATAGAGTATAGCAAGCTGCTCGTAAGATAGCATAACTTCATTGCATGCTTACCAACCAATAGCTACAATACCACATTCCACCAGTCATATTGATTTGATTAGCTTACTGTCTTCGAGAAATTTTGTGTATGAAAATTAATAACTGCAATCACGAAACAAATGTAAAGAAAAATGATTTTCTTAATCAAACTTATGAGTACAACTCTGTTTGTTCCCTGATTGTTGTCTCTAATTTCTTTTCCTTGATTCGAGGGATGAAGTAGCATATTTCTCGAGCGCAGGATGATGTGGACCTCCTTTACTTGATCGTCAAGAAGAGTTAGTAGCACTTCGGATTGATCACGAGTGATGACTTCTCTTGATCACTTCACCCTTGCTAGAGAACTTTGAGAAAGACGATGTAGTCGATGTCTTGATCTCCTTGTGAATCTTCTAAGATGTTATGGAATTTTCAAGATGCCTTCAAAGAGAATATGTATCCCCTTTATTTTATTCAGGCATGGATTAGGGTTTTAGGGTAGACTCAAAGTAATCCTAATGGACCCTTGGGCTTGAAATATGTGGGTGGGCCATTTTGTAGAGGCCTAACCTAGCACAATGAAGTTGGATTTGACTTAAGTCATGCAATCTTGACAATAATAATTAATCCGGCTTTATTAACCCAAAATATTGACTTGGGTTAATTTGTATTGAATTTAGAACTTAGTCCAAATTTTGTATGGACTTAATCCCATTAAATTTGCATGTCTACACTTACCAAACTAGGTAAGATAGTCATATAGCTTGCTTAGTACAAAGTTTTTCCTTCTTGCTCCTTTAAATTACTCGCACCATAAGAGAGCATAGAGGAACGAACGGAGCATCTCTCGTAGCACCGTAAGGTAACGAAGTTGTTGCATTTCATAGAGGTTGCTAAGATTGCTAGTAAGAATTGCTGTTGCAAGTCTATCGAATCCTATGCTACTTATTGATTATTAAAAAGCGAACCCCCCAGCCCTTCTCACCTGGGGAAACCCCTACCCTAAGATAAGACGGTTCCCGCCCTCAAGTCAAGGAATAGAGCTAACTGCATCAGAAAAAATAGCAATTCCTAGTCTGAATCCTGGACCTAGTTCATGCTTGAAAGCAGCAATTCTTCATCTAATTTCGTACATAAAATTGTGTATATGAAGAAGAGTCCGTCCTTCTTCAAAGAGATAAAGTCACGCCGCTTCAAGATAGAGGCTTCCATCATCGTTAGAATCCCGGGACGGTGCAAATTACATAAAGTAAGAAGACTTATTTCAAAGTGGTTCAGGTAGCTCAACTGGGCTAAAAATCCTTATGTGCTTCAAAAGATAGAGAGTTGATGAGGAGGAAATTGAGAGTAATTTCCTTCTCAAGAAGAGTTGGCGTATGACCACCCTCGAGGAGGACCCCTTTTTTATGCAGTATAGCAACAAACTTATTCAAGACTTCTTCCTACCCCTAAAATAGGGGGAGTATAGTCTACTTTGTTTAAAAAAGAAATTGAGTTTGTTAGGACAGGATAAGGTCAGGGAAGTAGGGATAGAAAAGGTTAGGGAGTCCTATACCTATAAGCATTTTCTCTACTTGAAAAAGAAATTCTTAAAAGAAATTGCGTAAAAACCTTCTCCTTTCTCCCATTCCGTTGGTCAACAACCAACTAAAATCTCTAGACTTCTTCACGACTCGTACAGGCTTGACGGAGTTAAGCTGTATTGAGAAAATTATAAAATGAAAAGATAGTAAGTAGAATGAACCCCTTCAAATCAAAAATCATATTTCTGTACATAACGAATCCTCTTTTTCCACGGATCCTTTTCTACTTTAAATTGCTATTTATTTGCTTTTTTTTAGTACGTACAGGCCTTGTCCTTTGGAACAACTTATGTGTACTTCTTTTGACCCATACCGTTTTGGGGATTCTTCCCGCAGACTTAGACCTTCTGGGGTTCTATCTGAAC
>JAOTQR010000007.1:17514406-17543147 GCA_025774065.1 Solanum ossicruentum
TTCATTGCCATATTTTCTTGCATGATTATTTACATGTCATATGCTGCCTATACAGCCTTATAGCTCCAATATTATGATGACCAAAAGAATCATCTCAAAGGTAATTGAAAGATCAAGTAAAGTATATAGTTTTTGATGGGTGGTACCCCGAAGGGTGGAAGAATCACCTAGCCAGGGACGATCCCGATATCCCGAGGGGTGGAAGAGTCACCTAGCCAGGAAAAAATCTTATTACGGATGGTAGCCCGAGTGGCTAAGGAAGAACCTAGCTAGGGATGATCCCGATACAGTTATACCACAGATCAGCTGGTCATTTACAATACATAATGTGCACAGATTATATAGTAAAGGTAAAACTATATAAGAACATAAGATACTTGATTCCAAAGTATAACAAAAGGTGGTCTCTTATCCTATACCAGTGTATAGTTTCATTTGAGTTGTATTTCATATACAGTATTTGTTGTCTTATATATTCAGTATATTATCTCGTACTGAGTCCCTTGCGGGGGACCTGCATTCATGCTGCAGGTACATGTGCTAGTAGATCTCCCCAGTAGAGTCCAGGACATCCAGCTATTGATACCAAGCTCTAGGTTGTTCCGGACTTTGTGCTTGTCTAAAGCTTATATAGTTGTATTGTACAGTTATTCGAGGCGGGGCCTGTCCCGACCCATATTTGATACTTTCTATTATCTAGAGGCTTTGTAGACTATGTAAATTAAAGTATGGTCATGTCTCGTACTTTCGACATCGTGACCCCAACGGCTTAGTCATATGCATTTCCTTTTGGCTGTATCACTATTTACCTTCATAAAGATATGTTAAATTATAAAAAAAATCCATTATAAGGTGTATAGAAAGTGCATAGATATAGGTTGGTTCTCCCGAGTCTTATCGGCAATGGGTACCGGTCCGCCCTATCGGGACTTGGGCATGACAATTTGCGAGCTAAACGGAGATGAGGCCCGACATCGAATTTGTCCTAGTCTGATTATGAATAAAGTTTGGTTAAGGGTGTAACTTTAGCCTGTGTATTAGCATCATAAATAGACTTTATGTTCAGACCAAGGAGGATCTTAAAAGGGTCCAAACATATCACAATTTCTTTGATAATTTAAGCCCAAACTATTTAAGAAGAAAGCTGAAAAATGGGCAGCCAAGGCCCATCAACTTGGAGACCCATTTAGGACCAAGTGCAAGGGCCAAGCTGCTATATCACAAGGTTATTAATAGGTGTTAATATGTGGTCAAAAGCGCAAGAGAAATTTGGCCAAAAGAGTCCTTAAAAATGGCTCAAAAGCAGCCCTTAATTCATTTCACTTTGAAACAAATTTTCAGCTTTCCTAAAGAGTCTTTTTCTCTCTTTATTTCATTTCTCAAAGCAGCCTACATAACCCTTCATGGTTCTTGAAGTAAACCTAAACCTTGAAGGCTAAGGTAAGTGTAAATATCTATGTATTTGTTATACTTATCCCATGACAAACAAGAAGTATATGCTAGTTATGCTTATGCTGGAAATTTGGACAGCATGTGTCCTAAGTATTGTTGTAAACGTTTCTTGTTGTTCAAGAGGATTTTCTCTTATTGATTGGCTGAATTATGAAGTAAGAGTTATGTTTTTAACAAAGTATAGTTTGTTAGTGATATAACTAAGTTGTTGCACCACTTTTACAGTTCATAAAAGTGAGTCCTTATAGGATATCACAATTGTGTTCTTAGTATGAACTTATGGGCCATTGGATGGGAGGCTATTGATGGATGTCCTTCATGATTGCTTTGGTACTATTATAAGACTATTTTAATGATGTTTTATGTATGGATGTATTGAGGACAGTTTGGTCAAAGTTGGAACAGGTTTGGGATTTTCGACGTTAAAATAGCGCAAAGAGACATAATGTTATGCTGCCTATTTGTAGGTTGTGTAGAATTGTTATGTGTTGTGCCTTGTGGGATATTGCAAGACTGTTAAGGGTCTGAAATAAGATGTATATGACATGTACATAAGAATGGTTGTTAGAAAGTACGACTATAAGTGAAAAGATTGAAGAAATTCCTTTGCGTCGCTAATTAAAAGCTTGTTGCCCGGATGTTAGTTTTTATGATATTGGGCAACCACGAAGTGTTTTGTCATTGCTAATACTAGTCTTATTGCCTAATATATCATAGATATATATTTGAGAGAAAACGCGCCACTCCAAGGTAGTAACGAGGTCATACAACGAGGTATATAAGACTACTTGATTCCGTATTATTTAGCATGAAGCATAGATCCCTCCTTGGCACATAAAGACATTTGCCAACTCTGACACAACTAGTAACCGTGTCTTAAATCTCTCACATGTTCACATGCTCCCATATATAGTCACTTGCAAATCTGCATACATACTTGGATACCAAGATACACATATTCGTTCTACTAAATAAAGTTCATGTGTTGTTCTACTTCTTACGCATCTCATTATTAGTGTAACATACTCTTTTCATTGTCATATTGTCTTGTATAATTAACTACATGTAACATGCTACATATACAACCCTATAGCTCAAATATTATGACCACCAAAAGAATTATCTCAAAGGTAATTAAAAGGTTAAAAATATTGCTATTGATGGGTGGTAGTCCGAGGGGTGGAAGAATCACCTAGCCAGGGATGATCCTATCACGGGGGTAGCTCGAGGGGTTAAGGAAGAGCCTAGCCAAGGATGATCTCGATATAGATTTACCACTGATCAGTTGATCATTTGTATTACATGCTATCACAAATTATACAGTAAGGGTAAAGTAATATAAAGAACATAATGTACGTGATCCCACAGTATAACTAAAGGTGGTCTTTTACCCCACACCAGTGCATAGTTTCGTTTAAGTTGTTGCTTCATATACAGTATTTCCTGCCTTACATTCTCGGTATACTATCTCGTACTGACGTCCCTTATGGGGGACCTGCATTTCATGTTGCAGGTATAGGTGCTAGTAGATCTTCCCAGTAGAGTATAGGATATCCAGTTGTTGTTACCAAACTCCAGGTTGCTTCGAAACTTTGTGTGTGTCTAAAGCTTATATGTTTGTATTGTGTATTTAGTCAAGGAGGGGCATATCCTGACCCTTATCAGATACTTTTTCTTATCTAAAGGCTTTGTAGACTAAGTAAATTAAAGTGTGGTCATATCTCATACCTTAGACACCATGACCCCAATGGCCTAGCCATGTGTATTTTCTTTTGGCTTATTATTACTGTTTACTTTCTTAAAGGCGCATTGAAGATAGAAATCCCTTATAATATATGTAAAAAGTGCATAGATATAGGTTGGTTCTCCCAGGCCTTATCGGCAACGGGTGCCGGTCCATCTTAATGGGACTTTGGGGCGTGACACATTATTTATTTCATTCAGCTTTAGAGTTAGACTTTAGACTTGCTTTCATTTTGAATTAAGGTAGTCATGAACCTGTTATGGCACCATAATACAGTTGGCAGAGGCTTTATAGACTAGAGTATGATTAGTTTTGATTGAATATTTATTTTGGGCTAGTTTCTTCCTTACTAGTCTTATTGATTTGAATTGACCATTTATATATCAAGATCGTCCATCTTTATTTTCTTTAGTCTTCTGCTAACGTGATAATTATTAATTGAATGAATGTGATGAGGCCAAGTAATACACTTGAGGACTAGCATAGTCTTTGATTGTCGGCCACGCCAAAGGTATCTTCCCGGGGCGTGACAGATCCTGAAGGCTATTTTTAGAAATCCTTAAAAAATTATCACTTTATCCTTCTTGACAGTTGTATATGTCATATTTGAACATTTTATAAGTTTGATTTTAGAGTTTTATTAAAAAGTTAAGAATTTTGAAAGTTTTTGAGTTTTGAAGGCTTAAGTTGTTCAAAACCAACCAAAGCTGCAAATATTAAAGTGAAATTTCGACAGTCTCATTAGCTCTAAAATGTAAAATTTATTCTAAGAGTGTTATTGGTTTTAAATAATGAGTTTCCTGGTGGATTTGAGGTCTTAAGTTGGATTCTATAGATTCAGGAGGTGATGTTAGGCCTATGTAGATTTTTGATCTAGTTTTTGGAGGTTCCAAGTGCGATTTGGTACTTCTTAGCGTTAAGTTAGTTTAGTTGTGACTAAACGAATTTTAGGTTAATAAGACCTTGAATCCGTGTTTCAATGGTTCTAAAGAATTCAAAACATCAAATTTAATAGGATAACATATATGATTTATGTACTCGAAGTTTCACACGAATTCTGAGGATCCATTTGAAACTTTTGAGTGATTGTTGAAATATGGTGCTAGTGCAGCACTTTGTGTTCGTGGAGCTTTGGCCACGTTCAAGAAGGATAATCTATTGGAACATCTATATTCGTGTCGACTGCATTTCTGACAAGTCTGATTAGTAATTCCAAGTCAACGGTCGCGAAAGACCCTTAGTAGTAATTTAATTTGTCACGGCCCGAAATAGGCATGATGACACCCATCTTAAATTAAAAGTATAAGTTATTTTTACCTTTGACTTGACTTATGTCAATATTCAGAGTTCAGATGTACATAATGAATTTTTGACAATTCTATTAAATTTACGAGGTTACTTTAGGTGTTGCTGAAGTTTTATTTTACTTTTCGAAGATTTGGTGTTTTGAGTCCTAAGTTAGTTTAATTGTAACTAAATGAATTTCGAGTCAAGAAGAGCTCGAATATGTGTTTCAATAGTTTCATTGAGTGTGAAATTTTGAATTCAGTAGGATAGTGTATATGATATGTGTACTTGAGGTTCCGAATGATCCTAAGGGCTTGATCCATTTAAAACTTTTGAGTAATTGTTGATTTGTACTGAAATTTGGTGCAGGTGCAACACTTTATTTTCACAGGGCTTGAAATTCATGCCCCTGAAGGGTACCGTAGACGTGGAAGACACTCAGAGACTATTACTAATCCTCAAGTGAACAACTTGGCCTCACTACATCCATTTAGTCACAAACTTAACACAAACAATGGAAGACTTAACTCAACAAAAAAGATCTCAATAGAAGGAGAAACCATTATTGACTCCTAAGAGAACTACTTGGCCTAACACATATTTATTCAAATTAGCGGAAGAGTTAAAATAAAGAGACAATAAGATGGCAAAATCAAATCATGAATCTGACTCAATGTATAGAGGTCATAAGTCAATAATTAAACTCTAAATCTACGATATAAGAATAGTTTTAAAGAAAATCGATCAAGAGATAAAGATATCAATATCAACTCATCATTGTCTAATCTTTAAAGCTTGTATCGCTAGATAGTGTTAATGACATGTTCATGATTACCTCAAATTAAATAAGAACAATTATAAACTCTAATAGCTAGATAATAGAAATATCAAAATCCACCGAAAGCAAAGAAGTCTCACCAATCAACTGAATGCGAATAGATCCTCAATGATGCGCCTGTTAATAATCTCTAATACTTATCTCTCCATCATAAAATGATGCAGGTTCAAATGGATGTTAGTATGTGGAATGTACAAGCATGTAAAATGATAGAATGAAATAGATATAAGATAGAATACAATCATCTCAAAATACTCAGTCAGAATGTCATAAGTCTAAAGAAAGAATAAAGACTAGACAGTGACCAATCATAGAAAATTCAATCCAATCTAATTAAATCAGAGTACTATCAAGACCTACTTAGGAGTTTTTTATCCGATAACAATCTCTTATGAGTCAGTGATCGTACAACACTCTCGTTGATGATGCCATAAACATCCAATACTTTGCCAAGGTAAAGGACAAATCAACCAATCACGGATTCAGACCAATCAATCAAGTCCCTGCAAGGGACATAAAAAGGAAAATATCCGACCTAATGGTTCAATCCTCTCCTATATTTGAGAACGTAGTTATTGAGTTCACGTTGAACTTACTCTCACCCAATTTGGTGCTCGATACTCCTCGCAGGACTCAATGCTCATAAAACAATCAATCTCAATCAAACCAATCATGAGTCTCAGAAGGACTCTTATCAAATCAGTTCTATTACAATCTAATCTTCGGCCTATCAACCATTCAATCAGTTTTCAATCATTTCTTTCGAGAGATATTTAGCCAATCATTAAAAGGACTATAAATTTAGACTAATCATTTGAATTCAATTATGAAGACTCTCAGGACCATCAAGTTTCATCATCATCATGCTCAATCACAATAATATAGTTAAGGCTCTAGACTCAATTCCTTGATTCATTTATGAAATATTTTATTAAATAATATTCATGCTTTATGAAATAACTTATGTAAGAATATTTGTTTAGTAAATCAAGTTCATGATGATCATCAAGCATATAAAAATACATAGAATATACATTGTTACAAGAAGATCTTCAAAGACACATGCATAGAGACTCAATACTTTCAGAATCTTTTTAACACCATCAATGGGGGTGAATGGAAGAACAATTTCATGCTTTAGTTTCACCTTACATACTTGAAAAATTGATATTACAATCGAAACTTGATGAATACTTGCTTTCTTGGAGAAAATCTTTGATCTTGGAAGATCTTGCAACCACGGTGCTTGTTCTTAAAAAAAGAAATTCTCTTTGTAGTTCCTTTAGAGTGGAAGAACCTGAAAAATATTGGTTGAAGAACTTCTCTTTGATTCTTTACTTCTTGACTTACAATCTCTAGAGTTCTTGATGAAGAATCCTAATTCTTGAAAAAGAAGAATCAAGAAATATTTCTTGGGGTTCTTAAATTCGTTTTCTTGAAACCCTAGATTATCATTTAAAATTTCTCTTAGAGATTCATGAATAAATGAAGAAATTTGGTTGGGAAGTTTGAAATTTATAGAGAATGACTTACCTTGATGATAAATCTCGAAAGCTAACCCTAACTTGATGATTTTCTTTGATGATTCTTGAGTGTCTATATTTAGGAGTGAAGGAGAGGATTTTACTATGAAAAACTAAGGTTCTATGCATTTTGGAACATTAAAATAAAACCCTAAAGGTTATAGGATAAAAGTACCCCCAAAATGTAATAAAAGGACATCATTTAACTTATCTAGAAGAGTCTTCATCCACTCTACGACGTGAAGCTATCGCAGACTTTAGACAACTCTGCACGTCTCTAGTAAAATGATCATAACTTTTTACTATGAACTCCTATTGAGGTGAAATTGAATATGTTGGAAATATAATTCAAAGATATTTAATTTGATAGGCCATGGAATACCTAATTATTTGTGTGATAAAAATTATAATCATTTAAAGTTAGCTCTTTCATAATCTAATACGAAAAACTAAATCGATAGGAAAGTTTTGAACTCGACTAATATTACACTTCCCATATATAAGAATAAGGCTTAAAATACAGGTACATGTAATACATCAAAAGTTCATGATTATGTATTTACGATGAAAAAATTTGAATCCTCTAGACAGAGTCGTGGGATGTTACAAAAATAATCAAGATAAAGGCCAAAAGCCAACAATCTATCTAATCATCAATCAAGGACTCAAATGAAGGGAACTAGCCAAATAATATCCAAATCAACAATCTCAGACTAATTTATAAAGCTTCTATCAAATTGTCTGAGTGGTGCCAATGATAAATTCATGGATACTCCAGAACAAAAATGAAGCAAATGTAAAGTCTAATAGCTAGATGATGGTAATATGAAAATCCTTCGAAAGTAAGGAAGTTTCACTAATCTGCTGAATATGATAGATCTTCAATGAAGCGTCTATTGATGACCTCTAGTACTTGTCTCTGCATCATAAAAAATGCAACTCTAAATGGACATTAGTACGTATAATATACGAGTATGTAAAATAATAGAATGAAACAAATAAAAGTAGAAAAACATCAACCCAGATAACACAAATCAAGACAATAAGAAACTCGACCAAGAAGTCAATAATCTACAAAAAAGAGTAAGGTAATCCAATCAAAGTACTATCAAGTCCTATTTGGAAGTTTTTCTAACCTACAACTATCACCTATGAGCCGGTGATGATACAATAAAGTAGTATCATTACCCACTCATCCAATATCTTGCCAGGGTAAGGGATGCTCCATAACCAATCAATCAAATACTCTTTAAGGACTTTAGAGGTATGTCCCTTTTATAGTCCTATGCTGGCGACATAGTTACTAGTTCAAGTATGACTTACTATTACTCAATCCAGTGCTCAATACTCCTCTTAGGACTCAATGCTCATTAAACAATCAATCCCAATTAATCAGTCTCTTACGGAATCTTTCAGTTCATTAATTCTATCACAATCAAGCCTTTCGACCTATCAACCATCTAATCAATTTTCAATCACATCTTTCAAAGTGGTTTAAATAATCTTTTAAGAGGACTATCGATTTAGACCAATAATTTGAGTTCAATTTATGAAGACTTAGGACCTTCCAGTTCTATCAACACTATCATCATACTCATATCGCAATCACAATCAACATTCATCATGCCAAGGCTCTACACGCATCCTCTATGTTTATTCATGCAATTTTAATCAATTAGTAACTAAGGTTTATACTTAAAATAGATATTCATATCATTGTTCAAGAAACAAATTTATGGAAATCATCAATTATACAATATAAGTAAAATAGATTAAATAATTATACAAGTTTTCAAAAACAACACAATCATGGGGACATCAATTTCATCACAACTCTTCCTATTACAATCATGGGGTACATGGAAAAACAATTCCATGCTTTTGGTTAGTGTGAGAAATAGAGAAAAGAGTGAGAAAATTAAATTGAGAGAAATTTTTTGTTATGTCTATTACATAAGTACAAGATCCTATTTATAGGAAACTAACCGACACTATGTAGTACAAGTGAGTACAATATAGTACAAGTGTACTACAATACTATTCTAACACTTCCCTCAAGCTGGAGCATATATATCATATGCACCAAGCTTGTTACAAATATATTCTATCCAAGGACCCTTTAATGATTTGGTAAAAACATCTGCAAGCTGATAATTGGAGTTGACAAATTCTGTTATGATAACACCTTCAACCAACTTTTCTCTAATGAAATGACAATCAATCTCAATATGTTTAGTCCTCTCATGGAATACTGGGTTGGAAGCAATATGTAAGGCAGCCTGGTTGTCACACATAAGCTTCATAGGTGACACCTCACATAACTTGAGTTCCTGCAAAAGTTGCTTGAGCCATATGAGTTCATAAATTGCATTGGCCATGGCTCAATACCCTGCTTCTGCACTAGACCGAGCCACCACATTTTGTTTCTTACTCTTCTAAGAGATCTATTGCCTCCGATAAAAACACAATATCTAAAAGTAGGCCTGTGATCAGAGGGAGAACCTAACCAGTCTGCATTTGCATAATAATGAATATCCATGTGTCTCTTATCCTCATATAACAATCTTTTACTTGATGTTTTTTTGACATATCTTAAGATTAGTACAAAAACATCCTAGTGAGAATCACACGGAGAATTGAAAAATTGACTTACTACACTGACAACAAAGGCAATTTCTGGATGAATTATCATGAGATAATTCAACTTGTTGACTAGTCTTTGGTACCTTTCGGGATCTGGAAGGAGCTCCGCCTGTCTTGGTAGGAGTTTGACGTTTAGATCCATTGGGTTATCGATAGGTTTATAGTCTATCATGCTAGTTTCTTCTAAGATATCCAGGACATATTTTCGTTGAGAAATTGAAATTTCGGTTCTTGATTGTGCAACTTCGATTCCCAAGAAATATCTGAGCTTTCCCATGTCTTTAGTCTGAAAGAACATGAAGAGATGTCCCTTCAATTTCTGAATGCCAATCTGATCACTCCAGTGATAACAATCTCATCCACATAAACAATCAAATAGACGCATTGTGAATGGAGGTGTCGATAGAAAATAGAATGTTCAGCTTCACTACGGGTGAATCCAAAGGCTTGGACCACAGCACTAAATCTGCCAAACCACGCACGTGAGGATTGTTTCAGTCCATAAAGAAATTTCTTCAGTTTACAGACGACACCAGACTCCTCTTGAGCAACAAAACCTGGTGATTGTTCCATATAAACTTCCTCTTGTAAATCGCCATAAAGGAAGCCATTTTTAATATCTAACTGATAAAGGGGCTAATAACGTATGGAAGCCATTAAGAGAAAGAGTCGAATAAATGCCATCTTAGCCACTGGAGAGAATGTATCACCACAGTCCAATCCATATATCTGGGTATACCTTTTGGCAACCAAACGGGCTTTTAATGTATCAATCTTGCCATCAAGACCCACTTTAGGTGTGAATATCCAAAGACAACCAACAATAGTTTTTCCCGGTTGAAGAGGTACCAAATCCCATGTTCCATTGGAATGTAATGCCTCCATCTCATCAAGTATGGCCTGGCACTAATAAGGATGGGACATGGCTTCATGGACTGTTTTAGGTACAAAAACAGAGGAAAGACTCGAAACAAAAGCACTGTATGTAGAGGATAAAGGATCATAACATAAGAAATTGTAAACAGGATTAGGATTAAGAGTAGAGCATTTACCTTTCCAAATGGCAATTGGAAAACCCTCTAGTGCAGGATCGGAGGAAGGACGAACCACTGGCAACGAAAGTGAGTCAGTGGAGTTTAGTTCGGGAGAGGGGTCAGAGCCGATAGTAGGCTGAAAAGTTTGTGGATGAGTGAGAGGTGGATCTAAAGATGGATTAGATGATTCTACAGAGGTTTAGGATTCAGATAGATATGGAGTAGGCAATGGCAGATAAGAAAAAGGTATATGTAAGTCCTTGTCTAAGCTTTGAGAATTGTACTGATCAACCGAATAGAAAGGTTGCTGTTCAAAGAAAGTGACATTAGTAGACATAAAGTAATGGTGTAACTCAGGAGAGAAGCACCTATAGCCTTTTTGCAACCTAGAGTACCCTAGAAAAAAACACTTCAAAGATTTTATAGCAAGTTTATTTTGTACGGGAGAAAAAGAATGTACAAAACAAATATATCCAAAAACACAAAGAGGAACAGAATACAAGGACTATCTAATGTTCAAAATGGAGTATGGTATTTGATTTTGCAAGAAAGAGGAAGGCATATGATTAATGAGATAAGATGCAATAAGTATAGCATCTCCCCGAAATTTGGTCCGAAGATTAGTATGCAAGAGCAAAGTCCGTGCAGTTTCAATGAGATATCTATTTTTACGCTTAGCGACACCATTTTGTTGAGCTATCTATGTGCAAGATGATTGATGGAGGATGCCATTAGCAAACATATATGTAGAAAATTGGGAAGAAAAATACTCAGTTACATTATCACTGCGCAAGGTACGAATAGAATGTCCAAATTTTTTTATCTCATTAACAAATGATTGAAAGATAGAGAATAATTTAGAACGACTCTTCATGAGATATAACCAAGTACAACGAGAGAAAACATCAATAAAGGTGACAAAATAGGAAAATCCTAAAGCAGAACTGATATAGCTAGGTCCCCATACATCGAAGTGCACAAAGAAGAAAGGAGTCTCTGCCCTATTATTATCACAAAGAGAAAAAGAACTACGAGTATGTTTACTATGTTAACACGACTCACAATTAAGATTGGACAAGGATAACAAACTAGGGGCTAACTGTTGCAGTTTGGATAGGCTAGGATGACCAAGACATGAGTGGAGAATGTCTGGAGAGGTACTGTTGGCACAGACTACTGGCGAACTAGGCACATAAAGATGGTAGTGGCCTCGTGACTCACGTCCGATGCCAATCGTCCATACTGTACCCACATCCTATCCTTAAACAGAAGGAGTAAAATTTACTAAACACTATAGTTATCTAGTAAGTTGACTGACAGAAAGCAAATTGAATGGGCTACTAGGAACATAAAGAACTGAATTTAAAAAAAAGTGAGGGGATAGGTGAGTCTTTCCTTATCCCTTGAACTGGCTTTTTGGTTCCATCAGCAATGGTAATGGCTGGTAAATGATTAGAAAAGGTAAGAGTAGAGAAAAGATTTTTATTACCACGTATGTGATCGGTGGCGACAGAATCCATAATCCGAGGCCCAAGAGAAGGATGTTGAGAAATACAAGTCATGGGGTTACCAATAGATTGCTTAGAATTCTGAAAAGCCTTGAACTTCAGAAATGCCTCATAATCAATGTTGGGTACAAAATCACTTTGTATGACATTGGCTGTTGGAGATGAGGTGGTTACTGGAGGTGCAGCGGGTCGACCATATTTTTGCCAACATTTATCTTCCTCATGACCCTTCCTCTTACAAAAGGTGCCTTGTTTGCGAGGACTATTTGCAGGACATCCCTGACCCCCTAAATTGTGACACAGAAGAGCTAATGAGTTGGATAAAGGAACAGGAGTAGATGAGGGACCACCTGTCATATTGAGTAGCCTTTTAAAGACACTTTCATTGTAGGATCAGTGGAACTGATTAAAATCTGATGTCTCTCTACTTTAAACTCAGGCTTTAGTCCAGAGAAGACAAGAACCATGAATAAATTTTCTCTTTGATTTTTTTGATCAACCTTAGTTTTGGTGATGGGAAGAAGAGCATCGAATTATTGCATAAGAGCTCACACATGTCCCAAGTAGGAGTCCATAGAACCTTCTTATTGGAGATTTTTTATGCTAGAAATCACCATATAAAGACGCTGAATGTTATTAGTATAACATTCAAATGCTTCTTTCCAAACTTCATATCATATTTCGAATGGATGAAATATTTGCAAAACAGACGGATCAATGGAGTTCCATAATATACTACATAATTGGGCATCGATCTCTTCCCATTTGGCCTTGTCTGCTGCTGCAATATTTTCCACCTTTGTGATAAGATGATCATATTTCCCTTGTCTTTTGAATCACATTTTGACGGAGGCTTCCCATGGAAGATAATGGGCAGATCCATTCAATTTGATAGTGGTGATAACAGGCGTCTCTATGTTAGATAGGGTGAATGATTGGGATGATGATGAAGCTCCGGGAGTAGTAGAAACATCGGCTATAGAAAACATATTGAAGGTTTTAAGTAAGAATTAGATACAAATTGGAATTCTTATTGAGGAAACAAATACCAAAAATGGGAACACTGTATCAAATAGATCAGTTTTAGAATTTCTGACGGCGGCAGCGGTGCGTGACAGGCAGTAATGTTAGAACTAGGTGGGTAGGTCGATCTCGAGAAGAGCAATCCAATGATGCCGGGGGTGGTGAACATCGTGATGGGGTTAGTTTTGACAAATGATAACCCATTAGTGGTCAACTGGTGGTGGTAGTGGAGGAGATCTGACCAAAAAAAGGAAAAAAATGGGTTTTAATACTATTGGACAAGGATATTCAGCAGTAACTTATAATTTTCTCACTGGAAGCTCTGATACCATGTGAGAATTAGAGAAAAGAGTAAGAAAATTAAATTGAGATTTTTTGTTGTGTCTATTACATAAGTACAAGATCCTATTTATAGGAAACTAACCTACACTATGTAGTACAAGTGAGTACAATGTAGTACAATGTAATACAAGTGAGTACGGTATAGTACAAACGTACTATAACACTATTCTAATAGTTAGCCTTACATGGGTTGAAGAATGACAATCGTGCTCCAATCACTCAAATCCCTAGCTTTTTAACCTCTTCTTAGCCCTAATTTTTTAGTTAGAATGTGCAAAGAACTTAGGAATGGGTTTAGGAACCTTTTCAGGCAAAAAATAAACTATTTTGGTTGGTCTAAAATTCGACCGAGATCACTTGAATTTTCTAAAAAAGTTTTACATGATAAGTTATGGTATAATCTCTCATCTAGAGGTATTCTGATAATTTTCTAAGGTGTAACATTGGACCATTTTTGTGAAGGGTAATCTATTGGAACTTTTATATTCATAGAAAATTGATCGTGTTCGCGGAAAGTTAGATCATTGACTTTCACATTTGGGGGAGCCTTGCCGCATTCACATTGCCACATTTCCAGCGGGTCAATTGATCCTCTTTGCATTCACGAGCAGGGGTCTATGTTTCGGAGGACCCCTGACAGTAACTTAATTATCCAAAGTCGGGATTGATCCTATTTTACACCATTTTGGACTCTAGAGCTCGGATAGGAAATTTTTAAGGAGTTTTTTCGAGTTGCGTCAATTAGATAAGTAATTTTGATTCCAAACCTTCCTTACGTGCTAATTTTTTTTATGATTTTAATAAATAATTTTTTATTACTTCACAGTTTATGAATTTTTCCAAGAACATGAATTTTTGATAAATTGATGATTATGAATTGGTTTCAACTCCATTTTCCAAATGGCTTTAACCCATAATTTTCAGATACTTTGGGTAACGTATTCATGTATTTATTTTTTGGATTTACCCTGACCTATTTTTCCAAATATAGATTTTAGATTGTTTTGGACCAAGTCTTCAAAATTAGTATTTTAGGTGTTGTTGTTCTCGTATTCCTATTGTGATTCATTATTGAATAATTGTTACTGATTTGGAGAACCGACGATGAGGGAAAGCTCAAATTACAAAGTAGTTGTTTCATTAAATTGAGACAAGTGAGTTTCTAAACTGTAGTTGAGTATGTAGATGTAATGACCTATTTTCTCATTACTAAAAATATTGACATTAGAAGTACAAGAAACTCATTTATAATAAGTTTAGAATAATTCCTTGTATACGAGTGCATTAGTTATGAGTTATGATCGTACAATGCTCCTACCACAAAGTTAAGTTGAAAATGTCTTTTCGATTAAGTTGAAAATATCTTTTCGATTTAGTTTTAGGCTCAAGTTTAAACTAAGCCTAACTTCAAATGACTATATATCTCAGTCTGTAGTGAATTATGGTGGCCCATGACCTATCATATCAAAGCTCTATGAGTCTTCTTTCTAACTACACCAAGTTTTCATCATTTTGAATTTTGAGTAAAAAGTTATGATCATTTTACTTCAGTATCCACACTAAGACACCATGGTGGGATTCAATGGGACAAAAAATAAAAAAGACGAATTTTTTATTATATGCTTCTTTCCTTAATGGTAAATAAATGAGGGCTACCCTAGAAATCCTCAAAAAGTTGTTCTAAGATTGGAGAGAATGAAGGAGGCGAATTTTAGACTCATCTTCATTGTTCTTCCTTTCAGAAGTCAAGGATCATACTTTAAGCCTTCTTCTACTACATGGTACCAGGTAGACTAGATTTTTCTTTTTAAGTAGTTGTAAACCTTCTTTTATCGCATAATGACAAGAGAGATCATGCTTAGACCTTCGGGCATGGAGCCTTGATAGCTAAGTGTATGGTTATTATTGTTAGGGCAGGATGTACTATGTGGGTTGTGATTAGTCTATGACTCGCGATAATAGTCTTGTCCTTCATTGTTTGTCTTATTACTTCTTGCTGAGTTGTTTGCGTTAAGTTTATATGTAAAAGAATTGTTGGGTTTAATATAGAGAATTCTAATGCTTTCTAAGTGGAAGTAGCTAAATGTATGTGATTTGATTCAAACTATGAATAGTAGCGTGTGTAAGGTTAGATATCTAGTCCAATGTAAAGGGAAATTGATTTTGAGTTCCAAGGTTCGAACCATTCTCCAATTGGAGTTCCGTGCAAAAATCATATGTATTTTACTAAATTATTATGCAAAAGCTAAAAATTCATCTAGATGTTGAAAAAGAAATATATCTTGTAGAGCGATTAAGGTTAAGAGAGAGAAGGGGTCTTTTCCTATACCACACAGAGCGAGGGGCAACAACTCGCTCTGGCCTTCACAGCGTGAGCCCCTTCCTCTCTTGTGGGTAAGGTCTCGTAATCCCTAATTTCTTTGCCTATTGCTTTAATTAAGGCACAATACATAAATTGAACCCTTAACTTGGAGCAAAATTTTAAGTTGGAACTCAAACTTTCAAAGTGCACAAATAGACACTCAAACTTGACCGTCTTTTATCAAGTAAACATAAGATGCTGACATGGCAAAACATGTGTGTTACACACAAAAGGAGGTGCGTGAGTGCTGTTTAAGGTTTTTAACAGTAAAAAAGACTTGAATTGTCATTTTTACCCCTACTACATCCCTTTATATATAAATCATTATTTTTCAAATTAAAATACAACTTTTTTCTTTTTTCTAGTACTAATCTTCAAGATTTTTTTTTTCTAGTTTTTCGTAAAATAAATTTATTTCGTCCAATCATAAATGTTTCTTTTACTTTTTTTAAAACTATAAATAGATAGAATAGTGTTAGATGACGTGACATTTTTTATTTTTTTAAAAATATAAATATGTGGAATAAGTTTATGACATGACATAGTCGGACTGAACATAAAATCCATGTCATAGAGTGTGTATCTCACGCACATGGGCTGCTGGACAACTGTGCTTACTTGATAAAAAACGAGCAAGTTGGAGTGCCTATTTGTGCACTCTGAAAGTTTGATTTCCAACTTAAAATTTCGCTCCAAGTTAAGGGGTCAATTTATGCATTGTACCTTTAATTTATCGATATCCTTTAGCTTGGAATTTATTTTCACTATTTTTGGGAGAGAAAACTACCTAAGACTTCTTTCGAACACCTAATGTGAGTTCCCGCTCAAAATTCTCAATTATAACATTAAATTTATCTCGATTTAACACATGAATCATCATTCTAATCCATAGATATTAAGATCACAATTCTAAATCATTCAAGTGTAACTTTGTGGCGTTCTTAAAGAGCTATCATTGATCAATTATAAAAACGTCTAAGGCTTTCTTGGTAATAGTTTATCCAACTTATGTTATACTCCATATATAGTAAAATATTGTAAGTTATTATAGACGTTAGATGACAGTCTAATGCTTTATCCATTTCGATGAAGCTATATATGGGTAAATATTAAACTCGAACCTACCCAGGACAACAATACTATATATACCACAACAGAACTTGTTTTATTACTCGAAGGAATAGTAATAATGGCCAACATAACCAAAAAGAATCATCAAAATTGTAAAATCCAAAACTTGATCTTACAAAAAAAGAAAAAAAAATCTGTTGAAACATTAATCCCTTAATTTATAATTTTCTTCCATCTCTATGATAGCGCAAAATGGCTTTGGGTATGATGGAATAAAGCAAAATGACTCTTTAAACTGTCTGTGCTTCTTTCAATTGTGAAGTAGCAGTTAGTCAATGCAACTTTCGACGCTCATCACGATCATCTGGAAACAGTCGCGCTATGTTTTTAAACATAGGAGTCACATCCTGACCCCCTCTTACCCCGCAATAGACGGAAGCCTTCGAGGCATTGGGGTAATGTTGTTGTTCCATCTCTATGATAGCGCAAAATGCCGATAGCAATTGCAGCAACAACAATTGATACAGTCATCATCACCCACTTGACGTTTACACCAAAATACCCATTATTAAAAATCACGTTTTCTTGAATCTTCAATTTTTTCTCTAATTTAGAGACTTTTGTGAGCATTTCACGAACCCTCTCCACCAACTCATTCATCACTGTATAAATTACATCTTTCTCGTTTAGTTCCTCAAGTTTCTGCTTTAGGCCCCGAATTTTCCTTTCTTTCAATTCTAGTATTAATCTTTGGTGATTTCCACTCACTTCTAACTCCTCAATTTTCCTCAACAACAAATGTGTTTCGCGCTCCAATGAGATGATCTTTTGATTCAAAACATCAACCTCGTCTGTCATAATTTAAAATTTTAAATGAAATAAAAATGAATGGAATTTTATAACAAAATGGAATGATTATATTTTGTACTAATTATATATATAGTGATGAAATGTAAAATTTTAATTGAAGAATCGATGTGTCTGTTGGAGACAAATGACGGCATTCAACTGCCACAAAAGGGAAACAGGTCAAATATATTTTGAAATTATTTAAAATGGATTAGTTTTATCCTTTGCTATGTTTTTGATTCAAAAATACTTTGCCTTTATATTTTTGACTCAAATATATCCTCTGAAAGCAAAATAACTCAAACATATTTTCTTACTAAAGATTGCTCTAAATTTTTTTTAAAAAAATAGTACTCCAATTATACCTTAAACTATTGGAAGTATGATAATTTTCTTAGTTTCAAAATATGCAAGTTGCGGAGATGAGGATGTTGAGGTGGATGTGTGGACATATCAGGGGGATAATATTAGGAATGAGATCATTCAGGGGAAGTTAGGAGTAGCTTTTGTGCAAACAAAATGAGAGAAGTGACACTACGTTTGTTGGAGCATGTGCAGAGAAGAAATGCTGATGCGCCTGTTAGGAGGTGCGAGAGGTTGGATTTAAGGGTTACACGGAAGGATAGAAGTAGACCGAAAAAATATTGTAGGGAGGTGATTAGACAAGATATGTCGCAACTTCATATTACCGAGAACATGACCTTATATAAAAAGGAGTGGAGGTCACGTATTAGGATATAAGGTTAGACGACTAATAGGGGTAGGATGATGTCTGGCCTTGTGATATAGTAGGTTAGTAGAGTTTGTCGTGTCTTTATATATTGTATTGTTATTGTCTGTCATTTATTTTGTTAATTTTATTGGCTTTATAAATTACCATTTGATTTCCGCTCTAGTCGGTTTATTTCATATATATCTAGCATTTTCTGCTTTTGGAATGATCTGGTTCTTTTAGAAAATGTGGTTCGGGGAATATTTTTGAGATGTGAGTATTCTGGAAACAACCTCTCTATCTCTATAAGATAATGACATGGTCTGCGTACATTTTACCTTCTCCAAATCCTACTTGTAAAATTTCACTGGATATATTGTTGTTGTCGTCATCTTTGAATAAGAACTTATAGCGTAGATTATCAGATTAGTTTAACTATTTTATATGACAATTTTTATACTTATAATATCAATTCTGTATTTACATAAAGTTTAATAATTACATGTATTATTTTTATCTATCTAAATATTTATTCTATCACTTTCTTTCAAAAATAAGTTTTTAGAAAAAGTACTTTCGAAGGAAAATAATTTGTGTTTGACTAATTCATTTTAGAAATGTTTTTTGTCCCAGAATTTGATAAACGAAAAAATGGTCAAAATGCGCACAATGTATTAGAAATCGCTTAAAATTTGCTTTTCTTCTGTTTATTGGACTTTAATTGTTCTTTAATATTTATATTTAACTTTTGGAATTTGAAAAATGCAACATAAATTCAGACGAAGAAAGTAACATATGAAATTTTCTGATCTATGAGATTTTCTCTGACTGTTCCATTCTGGAATAGTTGTTCAATAAATAAAATGACAACCTAATATTTTATGGATAAAAATAACACAATATATGAATCGGTAATCGACATTAGTTTAACGGTGTCCAAAAGGATGATATCCATAAAATTTTGCACAATCTTCTTTAGAAAAAACAAAGACAATGTCTAAATGCTAATACAAAAAAGGCACTGCAACTTTCATGAATACACCAAATCATAACCAGGTTTATGGTTTCCACATTACACAAAATTATTCAATTATTCAAATTCAATTAAAATAAAATGCAATAACATAATAACCGAATCCGTGAGCACTTCAAGAATCTACGTTTGCACCAGAAGACCCACCAACTTGTTCCTTCTCCTCAGTAACCTTTTGGGGACTCGTAGTGTTCTCCTCAGTAACCTTTTGGGGACTCATAGTGTTCTCCTCAGTAACCTTTTGGGGACTTGCATTCTCCAGAATCCTCACTTTATTCTCCAACTCCGAGATTTTACTTAGCAACTCTGTAACTCTACCTTTCCTCCAAGTCATACTTCGCCATTCAAAGAAATCCTTCCTTGTTTTCCACCGATTTTCTTGTTCCTCAAGTTGTTGCTTCAGGCTCGTGATTTCCTTTTCCTTTTCTTCTAATTCAACTTTATAAGTTGCTTCTAGCATTTCAACTTTCTTCCTCAATGATTCGTTATCACTCTCCAATGAGACAATTTTCGCAACTGGATCAAACTCTTGGTTCAAATCAATCTCTTTGTTCTCGTCCACATCAATCTCCATATTCTTCTGGTCCGACATATTTTATCCTGGAAAAAAATTGTATTACAATCAAACCCGTTAATTAATAAACCAAACTGAAAGTAATAGTTGAAAATTGATAAAATTTTCAACTATTACAATGCAAATTCGAAAGACCATGAGATTACAAAGAACTGAAACTTAAATTTAACAATTTCAATTTGGGAGAAAGTAATTATTTTTAACCTTTGTATTTCAGAAGTGAATTGTTGAGGAAATAACGAATGAAAGAAAATTATTTTCATTTTTGTATTTATAGTGAAGAAACGATGTGTCTATTGGAACCATTGCAATATTTAACTGTCCGTACTGGTTCAACTTTTTATTTTATTTTTTAAAAATTTTGTTAAAAGAGAGAGGAAAAAAAAATAGAGGGGAAATTATGATAATTTGGAGTTATTGGACTAACGTTATTTTTTTTAAAAAAAAGATTAGGCTATATCTTGAAGGTGTAATAAAATTTTTACACATTAAACATTATCTAAAATGTCACTAGTATATATTCTTTTACATTAAATGTTGATTGAACTTTTTTATCATTCATTTGTGTTGAGATTGCAAAAGTTAATAGTGGAGTTGACTTAGTTTTTTCTTTGCAATCGTGAGGTGTGGGTAAGTATTTAAAATTCTAATAATATGAGATGACACTATAATTTTTTTTTTCTTATAAAGAAAGACAAAGAGGATCTGGTATCGAGGGACGTGTCTCACATTTGTGTGTGATATAATGATATGATATGATTTCGAGGGACATCCCTGGTGTCATGGGTGATATACTGATATTGATGTGATTTTGAGGGACATGCCCGATGTTGTGGAAAGATGCATGGATTGATAAAAACTCCATGAATCTCGATCGGCTTTGAGCAACAGTTGTGTATCAATAGGACAGACATGCAATCATTCTTTATGATGCTTGTTGAGTATTCGTTGTTGTACTCATTCTCTTGCTTTTTTTATACTGGTGTAAGTCACTAGCCAGGTACATCCTGATCTCCTTATCTTCTTGCATTAGTGTCCGAGGTTTGCACTTTGGAGTACGTGAGGTAACTGCTAGTTGATTTAGCAAGCGTCACATACCTTTCACTTTTTATCCTTAATCTATTCTGGATATGATGACATTCAAATTTATATTTTCTTTGAATTTGTATTATAATCACTAATTTAGTAGCTTATACATGTGACACCAGGTTTTGGGGAAGGTTTAATCTCTATGTAA
Source organism: Solanum ossicruentum (assembly GCA_025774065.1). NCBI lineage: Eukaryota > Viridiplantae > Streptophyta > Magnoliopsida > Solanales > Solanaceae > Solanum > Solanum ossicruentum. The sequence continues at coordinate 17,535,639 of JAOTQR010000007.1, forward strand.
TATGAATTATGTGTAATGTTGTTGTTAGATTCTTTACTCTTTTTTTTTTTGTGCGCAACTACTCTTGTAGAGCTTTGTTCTGGCTTATCTATCTTAGTAGCATAAGATAGGTATCATCACATCCAATTTTTGGATCTTGATGCCTGCGGAGAGCTAGGAGCCGCTATAAAAATCAGAATTTATTAAATTTTTTAAAACCTTTCTTAGTGTATTCATGTTAGATAAAATCAAAATTCAAATTAATTATTTTTGAAATCATTATTTCCTTTTATTAATGTCTTATTGCTTTGCATAAAGATTTTGTATTGATCATAAAAGAATATATGTGTAAATCATATACATAAAAAATTATTTTTTAATTATGATATAATTTTATTATTAGTCTATTTTGAAAAGAATGAAATTACAAAAAAAAATTGACTTTATACTCTCATTTTACCATTATTTAAATCTTACACTTAAACCAAATGTAATCCTGTGAGTGATATCAAAGTTGTTTTCAATAGATTACTCAGCATAAATTCTGTAAAAGTTAAATTATGCAGCATAAGTATATAGTATTTTCCATAATTTGTAATATTCACAAACTAGAGTAATATGGGCATATATTCTTTATCTTTTTAAATTATTTATTTTTTAAAAAAGAAAATTTTGAAAGCTAATATGAGATGGTAGACTACATGTATGGGTCTCTGTGTCGTATGTTTTTAAAAAAAAAAAATTAAAATACGTTATGTGACATCACTTGTTTCGCCTTTTATGTAATAACTTGTGTAATATAGTTTAATTCATTCAAAAATTTATGGCTACTATGATAAGACAATGTTATACATGTATACTTATATGTAACGTTTAGATCTCATTTAGCAGTTATAAACAAAAGTATGAAAAAAATAGTTTAGTTTGTGTATTATGAAGAATGAATTTATTGTTAATCGATATATATATACATAATTCTTTTTTAGAGATTTTGTATTTGAAATTATGTGTATGATATTAATGATTATTATTATAAATATCTTAGTATTTTATTTTGTATGCATAATACGTATTTTTCCGTTCTGATTTCAAAATAAATTAGTATAACCATTATATATAGGGATAAATAATTTACAAAGAGTGTATCACTGTAATGAATATCACTGGTCACTGCTATTACATGTAGAATATTGTTACAAAGAAGTAAAATATAGCATGAAAAATCAGTTCTTGAGAAAATCAGTTTGTCATAAAGAGTTTCGAATGTATTATGATATGAAAATATAAAACTTATCCTGCGTAAAAAGTTGTTTGTTATTTTGGTGTTAATGATATTTTTGGTCCTTTATTGCAGGGGTATGCAAAAGTCGAATCGATCGATATACCATATTAGAAAAAATATTATTGGTTTATTGTTATCAGGTTAGTGGGTTGTTAATGGTTTTACAAAAAAAATTATAAGATTATTGGTTCGGTTTTGATTTTTAGTATTGGGTTATTGGGTAAACCGAAAACCCATTGAGACTGTAATAATTTACTACTTTATCTCTTCATAAATATTAAATATTAATAATTTAACATCACTTGATACTAAATCGATATTCGTAAGTTATGTATTTGCTTGATTTCTAATGTATAACCCTTTTGTTGGAAAGTAAATTAGAATATAAAGTCAAATATTGAATATTATTAAGTTTAGTTGTTCAATTGATTTGTTTGGTTTACTGTACCTCTCATCGTATTGCGTCTAATTGTTAGAGAAATCATATATTTATTTTATGATTATTTTTTTATTGTGTAAATCGAAAATCGAACCGTCAAGGAACAAAAATCTATAAACCAAAAACTGATTAAAAAAATATCTTATTGATTTGTTATTGATTTAGCATATTTAAAAACTAAAAAATAATAAAATGAATCAATAATACATAAAATCGAACAGAACCAATCGATTCACGGCTTATTTGTTAGTTTAAGTGTTAAAAAGACGATAATTTGAGGGGCAAAAATTAAATGTGGAGAACCAATAGGTCCTACATACCTTATCTATTATGCCATTAGAAAACTAAAACAAATTGCTCTCTTTCTACACATTCTTGATAAATTTTCCACTTCCTTAGACATCAAAAACCAAAAAAAATAAAAATAAAATGGAGATGTCATCAAATTTTTGTTCATCATCTTCCATTTCTAAGTTCATTTCAGACCAACCATATCTCCATATGCTAGAAACCAAATGTACCACTATGACAGACCTCAAAAAGATTCATGCCCATCTCATAAAAACTGGTCTAATTAAGGATAAAATAGCATCTAGTCGTGTCCTTGCATTTTCAGCCAAGTCTGACATCAATTATGCATACTTGGTTTTCACTCACATCGAAAATCGAAATCTTTTTACTTGGAATACTATCATTAGAGGGTTCTCAGAGAGCTCAACTCCACGATATGCTATTCATCTCTTCATTGAAATGTTGAATGATTCACAAGTACAGCCACATTTGCTCACTTATCCTTCTGTTTTTAAGGCATATGCTAGAGGTGGCCTTGCGAAAAACGGAGGTCAACTTCATGGGAGAATCATCAAACTAGGGATGGAATTTGATACATTTGTGAGAAATACTCTGTTGCATATGTATGCAAGTTGTGGTTTTTTGGTTGAAGCAAGGAAATTGTTTGATGAGGATAAGGTTGAGGATGTTGTTTCGTGGAATTCGATGATCATGGGGTTAGCTAAATCGGGAGAGATCGATGATTCTTGGAGGTTGTTTAGTAAAATGCCAACTAGAAATGATGTTTCTTGGAATAGTATGATAAGTGGATTTGTTAGAAATGGGAAGTGGAGTGAAGCGTTGGAACTATTTAGCGCGATGCAAGAGGAAAAAATTAAGCCAAGTGAGTTCACCTTGGTGAGTTTGTTGAATGCTTGTGGACGCTTAGGTGCACTTGAACAAGGGAATTGGATTTATAAGTATGTTAAGAAGAACAATGTTGAGTTGAATGTCATTTTTGTTACGGCAATTATAGACATGTATTGCAAGTGTGGAAACGTTGAAATGGCATGGCAAGTTTTTGAGAGAGTACCAAATAAAGGGTTGTCTTCTTGGAACTCTATGATTTTGGGCTTAGCTACTAATGGCTATGAGGATGAAGCGATTCAGTTATTCTCAAGGCTACAATGCACGAATCTCAAACCGGATTCTGTGACTTTCATTGGTGTACTAACCGCGTGCAATCACTCAGGATTGGTAGATAAAGCTAAAGACTACTTCCAATTACTGAAAAAGGGATATGGTATGGAACCATCAATCAAGCACTATGGTTGTATGGTCGATATTCTTGGCCGAGCAGGACTAGTTGAAGAAGCAGAAGAAGTAATAAGAAGTATGAAAATGGAACCTGATGCTGTCATATGGGGTTCTTTGTTATCAGCTTGTAGGAGCCACGGGAACATGGCGTTGGCAAGATGGTCAGCAGAGCATTTGCTTGAGTTGGATCCAAATGAAAGCAGTGGCTATGTATTGATGGCGAATATGTATGCAGCGTCGGGCCAGTTTGATGAAGCTATGGATAAAAGGATAACAATGAAGGAGAAACATATAGAGAAAGAACCGGGATGCAGTTCAGTTGAAGTTAATGGAGTTGTTCATGAGTTCGCGTCAGGCAGGACATTAGATTCTGAATTCCATGATATATATTCTTTGATGCACCAGATGATATATATTCCATGAAAGACTCGCTCTGTACTACAGAAAATCAATAACATATATCAGAGTGAATTATTATGAGTGTCAAATGTATCAGTTAAGCTGAAGGTGACTTAGTATGAGTCCATTCAAAAGTTGCTTTGGATTAAATAAGGGTGAGCCAGAATGGGCTATAGATCGAGTCACAACCCAACCTATGAGGATTGAAAACAACCAATTCATGCTTAATTTGCACCTGAATTCTCACAATCTTAGACTAATATCTTCTCTATCCTAATTTATATGACGTAGTTTGATTAAATACAAAGTTAAATTAATATGACAAGGACAAATTCAAGCGCCATGGAAACTTCTAAAGATAATTAAGGACATTAGGAAAAAGATGCATAGGGGAAACATCACAATTACACATTGCTATAGAGAAAACAATGAAGTTGCGGATGCCCTAGCTAAGTATGGTACAAGAATACATGAGTAAAAAATCTCTCTTGATGAAAATGATCTCCAATGGGAGGAAAGAGGCCCATTATGCATGAACAAGCTACAATTGGCCAACTTTAGGAGAAAGTATAATCTGAGAGAAGCTAACCCATGATCATTAACTAAGATCGGAAGCTTTGAAAATGAGAACTTTATTATGGAAGAAGACTTTTGAGTTCGAGTTTTGGTTTTGGATTGGATTACAAATGACCAAGGTCACCCCTACTTATACTTGTCTAGGGATACTTCTAGAAGTCATTCTAGATACATTTATAAGAAATATCTAACTTTATCTTCTACCTATCTGATTAAAATCTAGATTATTCTATAATTTATTATAAGTATCTTCCTAAAAAGTTTAATACTCTATAATATCTAGATTTTTTCTAAATATAAATATCAAAGATATTATTCTATAAAATTCTAGAATTTTACAAAATACCTAGGATCTTTTGTAACTTTTACAAAAATCATCTTTATTTTTCACAACGAAGAAATACTCATATTGGACTTTTGACCCTCCCTGATCATTCATTATACTATAGTTTATGGAGGTGTTGATTAGTCTAGAAACTAAAGGTACATTGTGCAATCAAACTCTAAAAGCCTTAGCCATCTCATGTAAATGGTTTGATTTTAAGCCCAAATTTTTGTGTACTCTATAATACTGTCAAAAATTATAATTAGCTGTGAACTTCATTGCTAACTTGCTCGGAGCTAACAAAATTTTGTGATAACTCATTGCTAATCGGTCTTTAAATAGGATTATTGATGAATTTTGTTGTTTAGGTATAAAGCTTGTTTGTCGCTAATTCTTATTTTTTTTAGTAGTGTAAATACATACTAAACATGAATTTTAGAGAATATTTCACCTGGAGTTTATTGAATTTTACCTTTTCTTTCTCTGTATTATTATATTTTATCTTTCTTTGAATCATTTATGTCTTTATGAAGCTAAATTTCTCTTTTTAGTGTAATGACTCTTTTCATGACTGTTCTTATATGAATTAATTAGTTTATCATATTGGGTTGTTTATTTAATCACAAGCTTAATGATTTAATTATATTATTTGGCTAATTATTGTTATAATACTAATATTATTAATGTATTCGTGGTAATTCTAATTCCATTGACATATAGGTGTTAGATTAACTCGAATAGGCAAGTAAAAACTCAAAAGATTCTTATAAGCAATTTATCTTCCATTCAAACAACTTTTATCATTGAATAAATTCAATGATGTAGATAATAAAAATGTATCCAAAGCAAAAAAAAAACAACTAAAGCATGAAATAAAATGATATTTGGTGGAGCTCCTGATATAGGTTGTCTTCCTCAATCCTTACTTGTTTGGATATCCTGCTGCTAGCTTCTTTCTGTATGCCTGAAGAAAATCAATAACGTATTTTGAGTAAATATCATATTAGAAGTATCAAATATGTAGACAAACAAATGAACGAAACAATGATACATTCAAAAATTGCTTGGGATGAAATAGCTTAAATTGGAATAGGTATAAAACGAATCACAACCCAACCTACGAGGATCGTAAATGAAATTAATAAAGTAATACAAAACCTGTAAGTGAGTCCTGATTTGCTGGCGAGAGATTCCCATGTGTTCCATGTGCTTCATAATAGCCATTGGCGTAGCCGCTGCGAAGGAATTAAAATTTAGAAGAAGAATATACCACTAATTAAAATGTTATGAAATAGATAAAAGTTTTTCTTTTATTCATGGAGAATAAACTATTTCTCATTTAACTAAAATAAGTAATTACTTATAATTACTCATATTAAGTGAATTAGTCACCTAAATACGAAAGGGAACAACCTTTTATAACATAAAAATAAAAGGGGGACACAAGCAATAGTTAAATCCAAAATAGATATTGAACATCGATCTGGTAAAAGAAAAAAAAAAGGATAACGCAAACACACATATACGGTTTACTAAGAAAATGGGAAAGCGAAGAAAAGACATATAGCAAAGTTACATAAAAGGGAAAAAAATTTCTAACCCCTGGGTCCACCCAGCCCATTAACAACAGCAACAAATCTTGCATGTAACTCATCAGTCCAACGCATGCGAGGTGGTTTGCCATGCGAAGCCGATGCAACAACACTTGGTCGTTGATCAACTCTTTGTCTATACTGATGAGTCACAAGATTAAAATTAAAAATATAAGGATCATAACGCTTGATATCATCAGCGTTAAACATCAATTCAAAATTGTCATTCTTGACGACAGATAAACGGGAACGGGGGTACATTGTCACAAAGCTAGTAGAAAGGGAATTAAGAAAACAAAGAACACTCAACACTTTGTGAATTGGGGTATTTCAGAAATTTGTTGACCCCTTCCTCCTTTTATAGGTAAATTCCCACTAAAGATGGGATATTTTAAATTCTCGTGATCTTAAACTAATAAGTAATTATAGTAACATAATTAATAAAAATAATATTTTTATTATTTTCTATTAAAATTACTAGCCTTAATATATATTATCTTTTTTATTTATTGACTAGACTAGAAAAATAGCTACTTTGACTGATCTAATATCAACTTGCATTAGGTACACCAGTAAGAGATGTAAGGCCTTTTTAATTCTAGTTTTCTTTTATTAAGTATTAAATAATTATATATATATATATATATTTGAACTTTTATTAAGTAATGAATAATTTTAACGGATAATTGAAAAGCCAAACTGTGATTTTGGTAAGTGAAAAAAGGAGAAAAAATAAAAGGAAAAATCATAGTGACATGTTAGAAATGCCAACATAAAAGATCAAATCTGATATCCTTTAATAATACATTAAGTATATGTATTTATTCAGAATTCATAGGGCAACTACTTACCTTCTCTAATTTGCAAAAGGATTCAAATAATATTATTTAAAATTTTACATACACAATTTAAAATACTTATTACTATTTCTTGCACCTACTTTGGAATTTCTTTTTTATAGTCCATATATATTTCTATTATGTAGAAAAACTATGAGAAGGACGATCAATGACATTTTAGTAATTTTAACTTTATTTAAGGGTAAAATAATAATTGTATAATTAATGGTCAAAATATAAATCTAGAAGAATTCATACATATCTTTACTTTTGTTATAGACCCATAAGGATATTTTTATAATTGTGTCTAGGGGTGTACAGAACCAAACCGTAAACTTCACCAAATCGACAAACCGAACCAATCCGCAAAAAAAAACCGCTTAGTGGTTTGGTTTGGTTTTGACAAAAAAAAATCGACTATATTTGGTTTGGTTTGGTTTTGATTTTAAAAAACCAAACCGAGGTCAAACCAACCCGACATTATATATATA